>JASVEL010011890.1:0-87632 GCA_032618575.1 Nicotiana noctiflora | reverse complement strand
TCTGCGCAAAAAGAGCGCAGAGTGTAGTATCAGCACAACTGACCCCATGTGCTGGTAAGTGCCTGGCCTATCCCAGTGAACTAGTGACAAGGCTAAGGCCACTCACCCACATAAACCTGTACAGTTGCAATATATATATATATATATATATATACAATACATTTATAAGGAAAGATTCTGCTCTGAAATAACAGTCAATAACTCGTGATATCTAGAATAATCTAATCAACAGAATAAATCTTACTTTCATGTCTCAATTCCTCTTTCATTTCATATCTCGTGGTAGGCGTACCACCCGCTCCCAACTATCACAGTAATTATATCTTGTGGTAGGCGTACCACCCGCTCCCAAATATATCAATAATTATATCTTGTGGTAGGCGTACCACCCGCTCCCAAATATATCAATAGGCTACCGGCAACTATGGCCAATGCCAAGATTTAACTCACTTTGTGGTCGGCGTGCCACACGATCCCAATTCATAAATATATAAGTGGTCGGCGCGCCACACGATCCCAATTCATAAATATATATATTACCGGCATTTAGCCAATAATCTCTATATCAACAATATTTATAATTACCGGTTTTAAAACCAATAATTGATATTAATTTCAACAATTTATCTTCATTACCGGTATAACACCAATAACTCTTAATCAACAATTTATTCATAACTAAATTCCTATTCCTTCAAGCTAGGATAGAACAAACACTTACCTCGAAAATTTACGAACGATTCAATCCGTAGCAACGTCTTTTCCTTTTGAATTTGACTCCACTCCAATCGTATCTATACACAATTGATTTAATATCATCAATTCTACTTAATAAACTAGTTCATATTGCTAAATATGGTTTTTACAACATTCTGCCCGGAATAGTAAAAATCGACCCCGGGCCCACATAATCGAAACTCAAGTTTCGAACCAAAATAAGTTCACCCCAATCTTCCATGAGTTCAAATATACAATTTGTTCTTAAGTTCGACTCCAAAACGAGGTCTAGATCGCAAATTCTTTGAAACCCTTATTAAACTTAATTCTCTAATTTTTCTACTCATTTACACATGTTTAGGCTTAGGAATTCAAATAATATTGATGGAAAATGAAGAAAAAGAGTCAAGAATCACTTACCCAAGAAGTATGAAGAAGGATTGCTCAAGAATCGCCCAAGAAGTTGTGGAGAAGAGAGAGTTTTGTGAAAATGGGAAAAATCCCGTAAGTGTTGTGTTTTGGGATTAAATTCACTGGGCAATAATTTCTTCATCGCGTTCGCGACACCCCGGTCCCGTTCGCGATGAAGACACGATGTTACACATCGCTTTCGCATAAGGCCTGTCGCGAACGCGAAGAGAAAATTCTGATGTCTTACAATTTGGTCTACGCGTACGCGGGAACAGCCACGCGAACGCGTATAGGAAAGGGTTGGGTTCAAATTTAATACTACGCGATCGCGAGGAGCGGTACGCGAACGCGATGAAGGAAATGGTTGGCCATCGCGAACGAGACTACCTGGACGCGAACGCATTGAAGGAAATAAGTTGACCATCGCGAACGCGACCACCTGGACGCGAACGCGATGAAGAATTGCCTGCTGGAGATTTCTGCAGTTTTTCTTAAGTTCAAAAACACCCCGAACCACCTCCGAAACACTCCCGAGCCCTCGGGGCTCCAAACCAAATATGCACACTAACTTAAAGACATCATACGAACTTGCTCGCGTGATCAAATCGCTAAAATAACATCAAAATCCATGAATTGAGCCTTAAAACTCAAGAATTCTTTCAAATTTTCATAACTTTCAACATTTCCAATTTAAGGCCGAAACACGTCAAACAACGTCCGTTTTCAACCAAACTTTTCAGGAAGCGCTTAACCAATATATATGACCTGTACCGGGCGTCGGAACCAAAATACGAGCCCGATACCAGTACCTTTTAATCAAAATTCAGTTTCATTTTCCTTAAACATTTTCGGAAAACAATTTAACAGAAAAATTCTTTTACCGGGGTTCTAGACCTCGGATTTCAATTCCGGACATATGCCCAAGTTCCATATTTTTCTACGGATTTTCCGAGACAGTCAAATCACGGATCCGGGTCCGTTTACCAAAAATGTTGACCAAAGTCAACCATATTAATATTAATATCAAAATTCTTTTACTTTTTCACATATTTCAACATAAATATTTTCCAGCTTTGTGCCCGGACTGTGCACGCAAATCGAGGCAACTATAAATGAGGTTTTCAAGACCTCAAAAGCTCGGAATAATTAATAAAACAAGTGATGACCATTTGGGTCGTCACAATCTCCACCTCTAAAACAACCGTTCGTCCTCGAACGGACAAAAGAAAGAAGTACCTGAGTCAGGAAACAAATGTGGGTAGCGGCTCCGCATATCAGACTCGGACTCCCAGGTCGATGCCTCAGGAGGCTGACCTCTCCACTGAACACGCACGGAAGGATAACTCTTCGACCTCAACTATCGAACCTGTCAGTCTAGAATGGCCACCGGCTCTTCCTCGTAGTATAAATCATTGTCCAATTGGACAGTACTGAAGTCTAACACATGTGTGGGATCGCCGTGGTATCTCCGAAGCATAGATACGTGAAAAACTGGATGTACGGCTAATAAGCTAGGCGGCAAAGCTAATCTGTAAGCCACCCCTCCCACTCTGTCTAGAATCTCAAATGGACCAATATACCTAGGGCTGAGCTTGCCCTTCTTCCCAAACCTCATCACAGCCTTCATAGGCGACACTCGGAGCAATACTCGTTCGCCAACCATGAAATCTACATCTCGAACCTTACGATCCGCATAAGTCTTCTCCCTGGACTGAGCTGAACGCAACCTCTCCTGAATAGTCTTGACCTTATCCAAGGCCTCCTGAACTAAGTCTGTACCTAACAACCGAGCCTCTCCCGGTTCAAACCATCCAACCGGTGATCGACATCGCCTACCATACAACGCCTCATACGAAGCCATCTGGATGCTAGATTGGTAACCGTTATTGTAGGCGAACTCTGCTAATGGTAGAAATCGGTCCCACGAGCCTCCGAAATCAATAACACAAGGCTCGAAGCATGTCCTCTAGAATCTGAATAGTCCTCTCGGACTGTCCATCCGTCTGAGGATGAAATGCTGTACTCAACTGAACCCGGGTGCCTAACTCCTGTTGGACCGCTCTCCAGAACCGCGAGGTAAACTGCGTACCCCGATCAGAGATAATAGATACTGGCACTCCATGGAGACGAACAATCTCCCTAATCTAAACCTCCGCTAACCTCTCCGACTAGTAGGAGACAGATACTGGAATAAAGTGTGCTAACTTGGTCAGCCTATCAACAATAACCCAAATAGCATCAAATTTCCTCCGAGTCAAAGGAAGTCCAGTAACGAAGTCCATAGTGATCCGCTCCCATTTCCACTCGAGAATTTCAATCCTCTGGAATACACCACCAGGTCTCTGGTGCTCATATTTCACCTGCCGACAATTTAGACACCGAGCGACATACGCAACGATATCTTTCTTCATTCTGCGCCACCAATAGTGTTGTCGTAAGTCCTGGTACATCTTCGCGGCGCCTGGGTGAATAGAATATCGCGAACTGTGGGCCTCCGCTAAGATCAACTCTCGAATCCCTTCGACATTGGGCACACAAACTCGACCCTGCAATTTCAATACCCCATCATCATCTATATTTACCTGTGTGGCACCTCCCCGCTGTACCGTATCTCTCAACTCACGCAAATGAGGATCATCAAATTGCCTCTCACGGATACGCTCAAATAAGGAAGAACGAGCGACCGTGCAGGCTAACACCCTGCTAGGCTCAGAAATGTCTAATCTCACGAACCGGTTAGCTAAGGCCCGGACATCTATAGCTAATGGTCTCTGACTGACCGGAATATATGCAAGACTACCCATGCTGGTAGACTTTCTACTCAATGCATCGGCCACCACACTGGCCTTACCTGGGTGATATAAAATAGTAACATCATAGTTTTTTAGCAACTCTAGCCACCTTCTCTGTCTCATATTCAACTCTTTCTGCTTAAACAAATACTGAAGACTCTTATGATCGGTGTATACTTCACATGCTACACCATACAAATAATGCCTCCGGATCTTCAATGCGTGAATAATCGCCGCCAATTCTAGATCATGCACTGGATAGTTCTTCTCATGAATCTTCAACTGCCTCGAAGCATAGGCAATAACCTTGCCATCCTGCATTAACACTGCACCAAGCCCAATACGGGAATCATCACAATAAACAATATAAGGTCCTATACCTGTGGGTAAAACCAATACCGGTGTTGTGGTCAAGGTTGTCTTGAGCTTTTGAAAGTTCGCCTCACATTCATCGGACCATTCAAATTGCACACCCTTCTGGGTCAATCTGGTCAGTGGGGTTGCAATAGACGAAAATCCTTCTACGAATCGGCGATAATAGCCCGCTAACCCCAAGAAACTCCGAATATCCGTGGCTGATGTCGGTCTAGGCCAGCTCTTGACTGCCTCAATTTTCTTCGGATCAACCTGAATACCTGCTGCCGTCACAATATGACCCGGGAATGCAACTGAACTTAGCCAAAATTCACACTTTGAAAATTTTGCATATAGCTTGGCTATCTCTCAGAGTCTGTAAGGCCACTCTGAGATGTTGCGCATGCTCCTCCTGACTACGGGAATATATTAATATGTCATCAATGAAGACTATTACAAACAAATCTAAATAAGGCCGGAACACCCGATTCATTAATTCCATAAAAGCTGCTGGAGCATTTGTCAACCCAAAAGACATGACCAGAAATTCATAATGTCCATACCGAGTGCGGAACGCTGTCTTAGGGACATCAGATGCCCTAATCTTCAGCTGATGATAGCCAGATCTCAAATCTATCTTTGAAAATACCTTGGCACCCTGAAGCTGGTCAAATAAATCATCAATTCGCGGAAGTGGATATTTATTTTTGATAGTCACCTTGTTTAACTGTCGATAGTCAATGCACATTCTCATCGAACCATCTTTCTTCTTTACAAATAATACAGGTGCACCTCACGGCGAAACACTGGGTCTAATGAAACCCTTTTCAAGTAAATCCTGCAACTGTTCCTTCAATTCTTTTAACTCTGGAGGAGCCATACGGTATGGGGGAATGGAAATGGGCTAAGTGCCTGGAGCCAAATCAATGCAAAAATCAATGTCCCTATCGGGCGGCATACCTGGTAAGTCCGAAGGAAATACTTCAGGAAATTCGCGAACCACAGGCACAGAGTCAATAGAAGGAACCTCAGCACTAGAATCACGGACATAGGCCAAATAAGCCAAGCATCCCTTTCCAACCATACGCCGAGCTTTAACATAAGAAATAACATTACGGCTAGTATGACCTGAAATTCCTTTCCATTCTATACGAGGCGAATTCGGCAGGGCTAAAGTCACAGTCTTGGCATGGCAATCTAAAATAGCATGATACGGAGATAGCCAGTCCATGCCTAGTATAATATCAAAGTCCACCACATTTAGGAGTAATAAATCAGCACGGGTCTCGAGACCCTCAATTACTATAATACATGACCGATGAACTCGATCAACCACAATAGAATCGCCTATTGGTGTAGACACATGAACGGGAACACCCAGTGGATCACTATGCTGAATCAAGTACGGTGCAAAATAGGAAGACACATACGAATATGTAGACCCAGGGTCAAATAATGCTGATGCCTTTCTATCACAAACCAAAATAATACCTGTAATGACGGCATCGGAAGACTCAGCCTCTGGTCTGGCGGGAAGTGCATAACATCGGGGCTGTGCCCCACCACCCTGAGCAGTATCTCTAGGACGATCAGCTGCTGGCTGGTCTCTACCTCTATCGGTCCGAGCTCCACCTCTATGACCTCTACCTCCACCTCTATGTCCTCTACCTCCGCCTCTAGCCGGCTGGGCAGGCTGTGAGGGAACTGGGGCCTGAATCATGGCACGAGAACCCTGCTGGTGAGATCTGTCAGAAGCTCGAGGGCAATACCTTGCAATGTGCCTAAGATCACCGCACGTAAAACAAGCCATCGGCTGCTGAAAATAGCGAAGTGGTGGTGCACTGATAGGCTGCTGATCAGAGTGGCGTGGCTGAGAATTACGATCACCTGAAGCATCATGAGAAACCTGAAGGGCTGACTGATAAGGCCTAGGAGGATGGCCTCTATCATAAAAATCTCTATCTCCAGACGAGGTACCACTGAATCTACCCGAATTACGAGATCTCTTATCCGATCCATGTCTCGCTCCCTGTGACAGAGCCATCTCGATCCGGCGGGCTGCATTAGCCGCCTCCTGAAAAGTGATTTCAGTTCCTGCCCCCATAGCCATCTGTAGTCGAATTGGCTGATTTAAGCCATCAATAAACCTCCTCACTCTCTCCCGATCTGTGGGAAGTATGATAATAGCATGACGAGCCAGGTCCACGAACCTAGTCTCGTACGGTGTGACAGACATAGAACCCTGATGAAGACGCTCAAATTGTCTGCGCATAACCTCCCGCTGAGTTGTTGGAAGGAACTTTTCCAAGAATAATTCTGCAAACTACTCCCAAGTTAAAGATGACGATCCCGCTGGCCTGGATAGACAATAATCTCTCCACCAAGTCTTGGCGGAACCGGATAACCGAAAAGTAGCAAAATCCACACCATTAGTCTCCACAATACCCATAGTATGGAGAACTTCGTGGCAGCTGTATAGGAAATCCTGTGGATCCTCTGAAGGAGTGCCACTGAATGTGGTAGTGAACAGCTTGGTAAACCTGTCCAATCTCCACAACGCATCAGCAGACATGGCTGCACCATCATTAGACGGAGTCGCAATAATAGGCCGAACTGCCTCAACTGGCTGAATCACAGGATCTTGAGCCTGGGGAATTACTGGCTCCGGAGTGCGCGTAGCAGGAGTCTGATTACCTCCTCCAGCCTGAGAAGTGGCTGGTGCTACCGGTAATAAACCTGCTCTGGTGACATGATCCATAAAACCTGCTATACGGACCAAAGCATCCTGAAGATCCGATGAAAACACAGCTCCTCCTGGGACCTGAGCTGGGCCTACTGGAGCTGCTGGGGCTGGAACTTCCTCCTCGATGTGAACCCGAGGTTCTGCCACTCGTGCTGCTGCTCGGGGCTGAGCTCTGCCCCTACCTTGTCCTCTAGGACGACCTCGACCTCGGCCTCTACCCCTAGCAGGAGCTGCCGCTGCTGGGACCTCGGGCTGCTGGTCGGTAGATGAGGATGCACGTGTCCTTACCATCTGCGGAAGAACAGAGTAGAAGTTCAATTAACATTCAAAAGATCAAGTCGCACGACTGGAAAGAATAAAGAGAATATTTTCCTAACTCTGTAGCCTCTAGAGGATAAATACAGACGTCTCCGTACCGATCCTTCAGACTCTACTAAGGTTGTTCGTGAGTTGTGAGACCTATGCAACCTAGTGCTCTGATACCAACTTGTCACGACCCGAATTACCCACCATCGGGGTCATGATGGCGCCTACTAAATGGAAGCTAGGCAAGCCAACTATTAGTTGCACCTCCATTAAATACCAATTTCTTATTAAGACTTATTATTAAAAACATATAAATTACAGCGGAAAACTTAGTCAAATATGATAAAGAAAACCCAAGCATGATACACTACCCAAGACTGGTGTCACAATACTCACGAACTTCTAAGAATAATACACATAATTGTCTGAAAGAAAATACAAGCAGTTTATCTCGATTACATGAGATAACAGAATGAAAAGCATAGATAGAAGACACAACGGGTCCTGCGGACGACTGCAAGGCTACCTCGTAGTCTCGGTAGTCGGAAAATCCACAAATCGCTACTACCGCTGTTGCTGTCCGTAACCTGTATCTGCGCAAAAAGAGCGCAGAGTGTAGTATCAGCACAACCGACCCCATGTGCTGGGTAAGTGTCTGGCCTATCCCAGTGAACTAGTGACAAGGCTAAGCCCAGTCACCCACATAAACCTGTACAGTTGCAATATACATATATATACAATACATTTATAAGAAAATACTCTGCTCTGAAATAACAGTCAATAACTCACGATATCCAGAATAATCTAATCAACAGAATAAATCTTACTTTCATGTCTCAATTCCTCTTTCATTTCATATCTCGTGGTAGGCGTACCACCCGCTCCCAACTATCACGATAATTATATCTTGTGGTAGGCGTACCACCCGCTCCCAAATATATCAATAATTATATCTTGTGGTAGGCGTACCACCCGCTCCTAAATATATCACTAGGCTACCGGCAACTATGGCCAATGCCAAGATTTAAGTCACTTTGTGGTCGGCGTGCTACACGATCCCAATTCATAAATATATAAGTGGTCGGCGCGCCACACGATCCCAATTCATAAATATATATATTACCGACATTTAGCCAATAATCTCTATATCAACAATATTTATAATTACCGGTTTTAAAACCAATAATTGATAATAATTTCAACAATTTATCTTCATTACCGGTATAACACCAATAACTCTTAATCAACAATTTATTCATAACTAAATTCCTATTCCTTCAAGCTAGGATAGAACAAACACTTACCTCGAAAATTTACGAACGATTCAATCCGTAGAACCGTCTTTTCCTTTTGAATTTGACTCCAATCCAATCGTATCTATACACAATTGATTTAATATCATCAATTCTACTTAATAAACTAGTTCATATTGCTAAATATGGTTTTTACAACATTCTGCCCGGAATAGTAAAAATCGACCCCGAGCCCACATAATCGAAACTCAAGTTTCGAACCAAAATAAGTTCACCCAATCTTCCATGAGTTCAAATATACAATTTGTTCTTAAGTTCGACTCCAAAACGAGATCTAGATCGCAAATTCTTTGAAACCCTTATTAAACTTAATTCTCTAATTTTTCTACTCATTTACACATGTTTAGGCTTAGGAATTCAAATAATATTGATGGAAAATGAAGAAAAAGAGTCAAGAATCACTTACCCAAGAAGTATGAAGAAGGATTGCTCAAGAATCGCCCAAGAAGTTGTGGAGAAGAGAGAGTTTTGTGAAAATGGGAAAAATCCCGTAAGTGTTCTGTTTTGGGATTAAATTCACTGGGCAATAATTTCTTGGTCGTGACACGACACCCCGATCGCGTTCGCGATGAAGAAACGATGTTACACATCGCGTTCGCATAGGGCCTGTCGCGAACGCGAAGAGAAAATTCTGAGGGCTTACAATTTGGTCTACGCGTACGCGGGAACAGCCACGCGAACGCGTATAGGAAAGGGTTGGGTTCAAATTTAATACTACGCGATCGCGAGGAGCGGTACGCGAACGCGATGAAGGAAATGGTTGGCCATCGCGAACGCGACTACCTGGACGCGAACGCGTTGAAGGAAATAAGTTGACCATCGCGAACGCGACCACCTGGACGCGAACGCGATGAAGAATTGCCTGCTGCAGATTTCTGCAGTTTTTCTTAAGTTCAAAAACACCCCGAACCACCTCCGAAACACTCCCGAGCCATCGGGGCTCCAAACCAAATATGCACACTAACTTAAAGACATCATACGAACTTGCTCGCGCGATCAAATCGCTAAAATAACATCAAAATCCATGAATTGAGCCTTAAAACTCAAGAATTCTTTCAAATTTTCATAACTTTCAAAATTTCCAATTTAAGGCCGAAACACGTCAAACGACGTCCGTTTTCAACCAAACTTTCCAGGAAGCGCTTAACCAATATATATGACATGTACCGGGCGTCGGAACCAAAATACGAGCCCGATACCAGTACTTTTTAATAAAAATTCAGTTTCATTTTCCTTAAACATTTTCAGAAAACAATTTAACAGAAAAATTCTTTTACCGGGGTTCTAGACCTCGGATTTCAATTCCGGGCATACGCCCAAGTTCCATATTTTTCTACGGATTTTCTGAGACCGTCAAATCACGGATCCGGGTCCGTTTACCAAAAATGTTGACCAAAGTCAACCATATCAATATTAATATCAAAATTCTTCAACTTTTTCACATATTTCACATATTTCAACATAAATATTTTCCAGATTTGTGCCCGGACTGTGCACGCAAATCGAGGCAACTATAAATGAGGTTTTCAAGACCTCCAAAGCTCGGAATGATTAATAAAATAAGTGATGACTCTTTGGGTCGTCACAGTAAATGCATTTGAGAATTTAAATTTAAATTGTAGGTATCGACTTCAAGTTGGTGTTATTGATGGAACAACGTTTATCTCATTATTGCTTTGGAATCGCGAAGCGATGCAGATTATAGGAAAGTCCGCAAAAGATTTGAAGCAAGGATTTGTTGAGGTATATTAATATATTGAATTTAGTTGTTTATTATATGTTTGTCTAACCGATGATATTTGTTGTAGGTTTCTGTTAAAAGTGATGACTTTTCTTATCCAAGTGAGCTGGATGATATTCTTTACAAAAAATTCATGTTTAAGGTTATTGTAAAGCCAGCCAATATTGAGAAAAAAGACAAAGTGTATATTGTTGTGAAGATAACTCATGATTCTGATCTACTAAAGGAATACTGTCACTATTCCCTCGAAGACACATTCAGTGTAAAATATCATCTTATTCAACTCCAGATTAATTGTTTTCGAACATATTAATTAACTTTTCTATTAGTATGTTACATTGATAAATGAATTTTGATTTTATACAAATTATCTTTGTATCTTTGTAATATGATTCAGAGATTCCTAATGGAGTAAGTTCGGGTAGAGAGAAGCTTGAAAGTCCTACAACATCTACTTCACAAACTCCTATGAACAAAACTGTGTCAGAATGTGGATCAACTGTGGTAGAAGATGGTGATGAATGTAAAGCAAAAATATCTCCTATCAAGACATATGACAAGAGAACTAGATCATCCAACAAGGCATCAGGATTAGTTGTTGATGACGACATGAATTGTCAACTTTCTACCAACAAGGTTCGAAAAGTGATAAAGAAAGAAAAGAATCCGTAATTGGTTGCAGTGGAATGACTTTACCTGCGAAATTTATTTTTCTGTCTGTAATTACTTTTCCAAAGGAAATACTCATATTCCTTAACCATTGCAAAGTTTTCTGTTTAAGTGCTTTAATATATGCATATGTTTGTTATTTTTACTACTATAATGTTGAATATATTTATTGATGAAGTAAAAATTAAATTAATACTTTAAAAATCCGTACAATAGACGTTTCAACGTCGCTACTTCTTACTTGGGATAGACTTTTCAGGTAGCGCTATAACATTACCGTCATGCTTTCAAAGGTTCAATATGACATTAAAATGACAGTAAAACTACAGTTACAAATACAACTCTCGGCTCCACCCTAAGTACACGTTTTTAAGAAGAACATTTTTTTGGTTTATAGCTGTGAAAGTCATAACGCATGTATGTATAACAATGTAATTCAAGTATTATATACAGAACGCGATAATAAATTGTTTCTGAGCTATTTATCCAATCCATTGGAGCATTATACTCTTCATTTAAGTCTAGACATATTCTGAGATGCTATACTGCATATGACATTATGCGATATCCTTTTTTACAGTTTTACGCATTAGTTTTTACTGCAGATTGTCTTTTAGCTTCGACATTAAGGCATTCACATTATGGTGCAATTCCAGTTTTAGGAAAAAATGTAGTTTGCAATAAATATATGGATCAACAGTCATGACACAGAAATAGAAAATCTTAATTTTTGATGAAAATTTTTCACTTTACTGAACTTCAACAACAAATGGAAAGTCACAGTATAGATTATATGAAAAAAACCATATAATTCCCACGTTTTGCACCTCTTTCAAATTGACATTACTGTTTCCTTATCTTATCATCGTGTTAAATACTTGAAAGAAGTATAAATAATTTATTCGTTGTTGAACTTTTTTATTCATCTTATATATGTCTAAATAAATCAAATAATTGTATCGGCCCTATGTCCATGCATCGCACGGGTACGTACACTAGTATAGATAAGTTGAAAAGTGCTTAAGCCTCTAAACACCATGTAAACAAAATATTTAAAGATTTAGGATAAATTTCTGATTTCTGTCCATGAAGATGAACGATGTTGAAGTAAAATTTATTCGCTTTCACTATCAATCAATGAGTACAAAATAAATAATAATTACTTTAATCATGAGTAAGATATATATATATATATATATAAAATTTTATTTTTGAACAACTGACATTAGATTATTTTTTTGTTAGATATATGGAGCACATGTAAATATACCGGAAGACATTACCTTCTTGTGTTATGAGTCAACTTCGACTAACACCTAAAAAAACAAAATTTAAGTAACTGGATAATATAAAATGAAAAAAAAAGAAACAGTGGAAAATGGGGTCCAATCATCATGATTATTATCCCCTGTTACTTTGTTAAACCTAATTTACAAGTAAATGCAGATTTTCTTAAACTAAACTCCTCTCTCTCTCTCTCTCTCTCTCTCTCTCTCACACACACACACACACTAAAAAACAAGTCATCAGACACATTCTCTCTATCATCATCACTCTTGTCTCTTTCTCTCTCACACACACACATACTCTCTCTCTCTCTGCTTCTTTTCTTTTTGAAACTTTTTAACCTTATGTTTAGCACCTTTATCACAAGGATTCCCTGAAAAAGCCTAGGGTTTCTTCACCCAAAATAAGAAAATCACACTCATAGAGAAAAGGTGAAGAAGAATCAAAATACATTCAACACACATTCACTTGTAACCCAGTTAAAGATGGAAACTTTGTAATTGTTCAAGTCAAAAAAGTACCAAGTCTCGTGCTTATATTTATTGGGGATTGCTTTTTTGGAAACGTACATGTGAAGCAAATTACTGTTTTTTTTGTCTTTTTGGTTCTTATTATCTCATGTACCAACTGCCACTCTCCATCTAATACTACTTTTTGCTGTGTGAAGATGGAATCTTGTGGATCTTGTCTTTACTTGTTTCTGCTACTTGGGTGTTTATGATCTGGGTTTTGTTCTATATGCCTCAATTAGAGAGCTGATCTTTTGGTTAGCAGATATGTCTGTTATTAATGCTATGATTTCACAAGTTTGGTCATATGAGTTGTTCTCATATCAAAATGATGGTTACCAATAGCTGGTGTTTGGAACATTTTGAAAATTTGGGGGTTTTGGGTATTGTAGTTTTTCAGTTAGGCGTGTGCATGTTAGTTTAGTAATGGAGGACATTGGGTTATTTAAACAAGCTTGGATGTGGTTGCAATCAAAAAAGGATTGTTACTCTGTTGTGAGGACAGCTGCTGGCTGTTTTAGGGATAAAACTGCAATTTTTATTGAGCGGCATTGGCCAATTGTTTGTTGTGGATGTGCAAAACTAGGAAAAGGGCTCTTTATCTTGTTCAGATACTGGAAAGATTGTTTAGTACGGGGATGTCAATCGTTTGTTGGGCTTGGATCCGCCACATTGCTGTTTATTATGTGGAGCTGTTTTCTAAGTTTAACATCGATGTCATGTCTGGTCTACGTGCTCCTTAGTATGGTATGCTTCTACTTCATTTCCGTTTGTGATTTTTCTAGCTGCTTTCTTTACCTGTAGCTTTCTACTTTTTTTGTCTGATTTGTGAGAATTGGCAGGATCTGCTTCCTCTTCTTTAATTGGTCGATCAATCAGCTTGATTCTCGTTTATTGCATACGCATTGTACTTGTTAAGGCATTTAATGACATACTACATAAGATTTGAACATATCGACTGGTTTCTTGTTTAAATTAATGCTGCAGTTGTGTCCAAAAGTGCTTGTGTAGGGACTTTGCTCACAAGTATCTATCGCAGGGGATTCTTTGAGCAAGTACTACAGTTTTTGGTTCTTGTGATGATTTTTTCATAGATGTCATGCTTATTAAGTTCATTTTTTCTTATTGTCACATGAGAAATTATATATTGCTTGGCGATGTTCATGATTATTATCTTGTAGTATTACTTAGAAATCCAACTCCTTGAAGGTTGTATTCAAAATTTTCCGAATTTATAATTTATAGTTCAATTAGAGTGCTTGAACTTCAACTTCATCTCTAGTTCTTGAATGAGAAAGGAAAGATATAGATGGTTACTGAAAAAAGTCTCTTGTATCTTCTTTTTTACTCTTGTGCCACTACTACTCATTATCCTTCCCTTTTAGCAAAAAAATACAGTATGCTATTCCACTTGTTTCATTTCCCTTTTCAATAATGAGGTGCTGATGATATCTTATACTGATTTGCTTTTCAGGGTGCTGCAGGTGCTGCTATACAGTATTTGGGTTGCACTCCTGGGCTTTTCATTGTGGGGCTCTTTGCTATTCTAGTTTTGTGGATGTATGCCAACTTTTGGATTACTGGTGTATTGTTTATAGTTGGAGGTTAGTTTGTTCCATCTAATGCAACTAGTTTGACCAAATTCCTTAACTTCATGTGCCATGTATTCTTTTCATTCATGGGTGAAACCATTCTTATTCAGTAAAAAGTGAGACCTAATAAACGGACATGTGACTAGATAGTGTGATATCACTTGAAGGGTGACATTATTGCTTGCTTGAATCTCTTCATTACTTGAGATTTTATTAAATCTTAAATGCAAGCCAAAGCAAATATAGCTTTGTTTTATTTGCTCTTCAACATTCCCCATGAAGTTGAAAACTTGGCAAGACATTTGTCTCCTATTATCCTTGGGGTTAGGCGAGCAATAAAATTTAGATGGATTACATTGCATGAAAACTAGCGGTTAATATTGGACATTCAATTGTATTATCCCTGCTCAGCCAGCTGGATTCGGCCACAGATTTAGGATCTGGACTATTTGATGTGTGGACTGGATGGATGTTGTTTGTTTGGACTTTGGAGTTTCCCTGTCCTGAGAGCACATGTAACTTACATTTTTTAATTAAGACAGAAAAGAGATACTATGGAGTAATCCTACTCTTTGAACTTTTTTTCATGTTCCTTATAGTATTGCTTCGATATGCTAAATTTCGAAAGTTATTTACTTTTCCATGGGAAAATTTGTATGTATGATATACCGTATTTTCAGATGTTATGCAACCTTTGATCCTTATTTTGTGGCTTTGTAGGTTATCTATTTTCATTAAACCATGCAAGACTTGTGGTACTTATGGCTACCATATATGCTATGTATTGTGTAAAAGTCCGAGTTGGATATCCTGGAGTTGGTCTCTCAATAAACCTCGCGTTCCTCTCCAATGACTTAATGAACTACTTACTCCAGTGGTGTGACAATTTGAGTGAACGCACGCACGTTGAAGATTATAAAGAGTCTGAATCATTTACGGAGGATGACTTCTCCACAGATTATGAATCATCTGTTCCTGTAGATGAACCTGAAAAGGTTCACGCTTGCAAAAGCAAAACATTCAGCGACGCTGCTTCTACTTCATCAGTTGTTACCAAACAGAAAGAACCCCCTGTTACGCAAGTAATTAGAGAAGATGGAGATTCGCTTATTGAGATGAAGCGGATATTAGATAGTGCAGATCATTATGAGGCACTAGGGGTTTCTCGGCAAAGGAAAATTGATGCTGTGCTGTTGAAAAAAGAATATCGGAAAAAGGTGTGTTATTTTTTTCACACACTATCTATTATCTTTCTGTTCATTCCTTCACTTAGAAATCTTAGCTTCCTCTCCGTTAGAGTGACTGGTAATTGGTTGCTAAATGTAGTTGATTCGGCCTTGATGCCCACAGAAGAGGTCAATGCTGTTCAATGACAGCTATTATCAATTGGGAAAATTTCCAGTGGGATCTAAAATTGCTAGAGCAGACTCCTCTTGTTTCCTTTAGTGTTATTCCCCCGAATTTAAGAACGATAACACTTTTGAAGTGAAATCTTCAACTATTATCTCTTTATATTACTGATAATAATAAAATAGCCATCTGCCTTGTATTGTTGCAAACTATTTTTATGCAAATAGACATGACCAACTGAAATCAGGCTCAGGCAAATAAGGACCTGGTCATGACTCTTTCTTTCGTAGGCAATAACTTAGTTTTGGTTTAATATACATTTATGACTAGTAACTTAGTGGAAGAAGGCAAATGAGGATGCGTGTGTGCAAATGTATTCTCTCACAGATGTACTGATGTAACTAATCTATACATTATTAACTTAATGTCAGTGGGAAGGCTCGTCTAATCATAATTTCTTTGTCCTTGTTTCCTTCAGTTTGTCTTGCAAAGGTACAATTTCTCGGTTAGAAAGTTATCAAGTTAAACCTACCTTCTAACAAGTCAAAATGTTGCCAGAGAGACTTAAGCTTTGCCAGACATCCAGGCAAAAGTTTAATATTATCTTCTGTGTGAGAGGTATTTAAAGCCAAGTGATGAGTGCGAATTACCTCACCTGTGGGATTTTGATGAGTGCGAGAGACATCTACAGGGGTTCCTCATCCAAATGACCTTATAACGAATTACAATGTATCATATTGATGTTGGTTGCTCATGCCGTCTTTTCTGATCTCGTTACATGTCATATTGATACTAACTTGGGGTTCTGGAAACAGTGTATACAATGATATGAACAGAGAGATTTTAAACCTTCTAATTTGTTCGATAGATTTGAATTAGGCATCAAAATGTCTGAGATATTCTTTGACGTAAAATATTAAAATCTCATGTTTGATTCGATGATGTCATTTACCTTCAGATTGATGTTATTTTTATATACATGTAATGCTTCAGGCAATGCTTGTGCACCCGGACAAAAACATGGGAAGCTCACTTGCCAGTGAATCATTTAAGAAACTTCAATGCGCATATGAGGTGATTACTATTTTAAAATTTGATTTATCTGGTAATTTTTTTATCAAAGTATTGTTTTCGTATTTGTTTGAGATGCAAACTGACCGTTATGGTTTTCTGATACTCTCATTTGTTTTCAGGTTCTTTCTGATGCTGTCAAGAAGCGAGACTATGATGAGCAACTCAGAAAGGAAGAGTCTAAGAGTGTAATGCAAAGATCAGCTAGCACTTCTAGCCAGGTACAACTATCTGACTGAACTTTATTTACCTCTGGCGACTCAGACACTAGTAGGCCGTATGACAATTTTACTAATGCTTGAACATAATTCAACATCTTATCCTGCAAATAAAATTATTAACGCAGGAAAGGTTTCAATGAACTAGTGTTATCAGTTTAACTGGTATAGAGTAGATTCAATGTCTGCACCTTCCTTCGTTGAACCATCGTATTCTTGCTATGATGACACCAAATTATATCATGCGATACTTGTTGCCCAACCAAAAAGATCCATGTTAAAGCTTTTAAGATGAAACGACATTTTCTGGGAGTATGCAGAAATTGTAAGATACCCTGGAATTGTCGGAAGAAAGAATTTTTACTGGAATAAGAAGTTTTATGGTACGACTCTGACACTGACACATGAAACTTGGATTTTAATTAAGAGCCTGTTCAGTTTTGTAATGTTTACCAAGGGAACTTGATGCTAATAGTTACGGATTGATCTTTAAAAAACAAAGGATGTTTTTCTTGCAAGCCAGCAGTTCTATGTCGATTTCTTTCATTTCATAAATAAGCTGCCAAAGTTTATCTTTAGATCCTTTAAAAGGGAGATATATTTCAAATTGACTTACTTGGTATGGTGCAGGAGTCCTCTAACTACTGCGCAGAAGAGTCGAGGCGTATCCATTGCACAAAATGTGGCAACTCGCACATTTGGATCTGTACCAATAGGACAAAGGCCAAGGCAAGATGGTGCCAGGTTGGTCATCCTCGGAATTGTCTGTTATGATTTCTGTTCCTGTCTCACTTGTTCAAATATTAAAGAAAGCTATTGGTGTCCAGGATTGTTGTCAATATCATCAAGCCAAAGATGGAGATGGGTGGGTAGAATACAAAGGATCATTGGTTTTTAATCGACCACAAAAGGTATTAATTTTCAGAGTAATTTCTTTGTGTTGAAGGACGGATGCAAATTAGTGTTCCATTTGGTTTTTTTACTAGTTCAGTTGATACTATCATTTAGGAAGAAATTATCATTTCCTGAATATCTTGGAAGTATATTTTTTAATTATGAGTTCTCAAAGCAAGGTGAAAATCTTTATGGCATCTTATACTTGATCATTATTTGTCTTGTTAGATTTTCAATAGATAATATGGGAATCAATTCATCAAAAAATACGTAGAACCATTCAAATTCCTTGGGTGCTACTCATGTACTTAATTTTCACCTCACCTTTATTACAAAGCTGTGAATTGTTAATGTTGCAAATAAGTAAATCCATCATCTGTCTGGAATTTTCTTCTGGTTTGGTCATTCTTTAATCTTTATCTGCAACTTTCCTCTGGTTTGGTCTTATCTTAACATGTTTTTTGTGATCAAGCTATGATATACAGGGGTGTTTGGTGTTTTTAACTGTTTATGAGTTGTGTTGTCATATGCCTAGAGGATTTCAATCAAACTGTTAAAATCTGGCCAATTAGTATGCCAGAACTAGACAAAGGTCAAATCCAAAGATTTGAAGTCAGCATTTAGCGGCACGTTCATAGTGGTTTCTCTTCCTTTAGTATGTAATTTTTCTTATGATAACCACATTTTCACCTCATGCTTTTTATATCTTTTTCACATTTGCCCGTTCTCTCTGTGTACCAATAAAATGCTCATTCTTCATATGTTCTGTATTTACTTGTCATTCAGGCGGAGATACCTCGTGCATTCGTCTGTGCCGAGGGCAAGATATTCGATGTATCAGAATGGGCCATATGTCAGGTCAGTGTTCTCTGTTATTACTCGTACAAAGTCAGATATAGCCTATATAGCCTGGTGGCAATAGACTTGAGCCTTGGGGTTTGCTTCCTTTCAAGGTCTCATGTTCGAAACCCTCTGAGTGCAAACAATTTCTGAGGGCGGTCGGACTGTGTAAAACCTGAATTAACCGTGGTGCACTTGCGGGTAACTCCTTGCCGAGGGCCTGTGCACCCCGGGATTAGTCGGGGCTCTTAGAGACTCGGACGCCCGGTGCAAATAAAAAAAAAAGGTCAGATATAGGTTTAAACTTATCCGTAGGATGCTTCAATTGGCTCTTTTTGTCTGTTTTGCATCACTGCTTCCATGACATCTTCATTGAGTAAATTCCTTGGATGGTCACCCAACTTATGGAGATATCTCAGCATAGTCATTTTTGTTCCTCTCAGGACAACAAAGTTCCCAACTATTGTCAAATGACTCAAAAGATAAATACCACACATTTAAACACAATGTTATATTAAGATTTAACTTTTTAATAATAAAACTCATTTAATTCATGATCTTTGAATCCATTTTTCACTAGATTGATTACTGAGAGTACTTTTATGAAGTAAACTATTCCTACTTTATTTATTTAGACCACTAAATTATAAGAAAAATTAAGGATTCTAGAATTTACACAACTGATAAGTTAGCTTGTATCATTATGCCTTAAAATGTTTGCATATAAACTGTCAATCAAGTATTGTTGCTGTTATATGCCAAAAGTTGGTCCAATGAATTGAACCTCCAGTATTTTTGACTCTCATGATATATGCTAATTTAAATAAAATGTGTCACAAAGAAACAGTCATGCAAATGTAAGATGGAGATGTTTAATACCAACTCTTGTAACAACCTTTTTATTGCTTACTAAGGTCAACCACTCCGTCCACGTCAAAAGACACATTCACAAAACCATGGCAAGCTTTACCAATTCTTTCCACTATGGAGCTCATGTGTGTTTCTCATTGTGGAATATATACCACTTGTGAAAAGAAAGAATAAGGTAGGACCAATATCTGCTAATTTAAACTCTCATAGATATAAGGATCATGGAGTAAATGAGTTTATTATTTAAAAATAGAATTTTAATATGATATGGCATGTGAAATGTGTGATAGAATAATCTCAGCATCAAAACTATTGTTCTGAAAAAAGAAAAGCTATTATTGTGAAAAAAGATAGGAAAATGATGTTTCTGCTAGTACTTGTGTTGACCAATCTCCTCTGTGCAGGGTATGGCCTGTAGACCGAATACCCATAGGCCGAGTTTCCATGTAAACATGGTTGGATTAGAGAAATCAACCCAGAGATCCAATTCAAGCAGGTATCCCTGGGAGTTGGATGCTGAGATGACAGACGAAGATGAAGAATTCGAGCTGTGGCTCCAACAAGCTCTAGCTTCTGGACTTTTTTGCGAGACTCCAAAGCGCAGAAAGACTTGGAGTCCTTTCAAGTTGAATCAGATGAAAGGAAAGAAGCAATGGAGAAGGTCTTCATAAGTACATGCATCAAAATTGGCTATGAGTTTGTGCATGCCACTCTTTTGATGGTTCAACATCCACTGCCCCCTAAAATCAGGACAAAACAAAAAATGAGGATAATTACGAAGCCATATCTTTAAGGTTTCCTTATGCAGCACGAGAAAATGACTGAGCTTCTCATCAAGGGAGAAGCCATATGTTGGCTTGGCTAAGGAAGTAAAAATGTGCTGGTTTAGCTGATCCATTTGTATATAGCACCCTAATTATGTGGCAGCATTTATCTACTGCGATGCTCGGTTTTTTATCAAGATCCTTTT
Source organism: Nicotiana noctiflora (assembly GCA_032618575.1). Lineage (NCBI taxonomy): Eukaryota > Viridiplantae > Streptophyta > Magnoliopsida > Solanales > Solanaceae > Nicotiana > Nicotiana noctiflora. The sequence goes on along the minus strand of JASVEL010011890.1, from coordinate 66,985 downwards.
GGATTGAGTAGAGGTACAAAACTGAGTAAATCTTTGTACATGTGATGATCCTGCCTGGATTTGTACTATTTGAGGTGCAATAAATTTCAGAGAAGATATTGTACTTTTTGTGCAATTGTAGGACAATTCATAGTAATATTTACCCTACTGCATTCTCCACATACTTGGACGCGAGATGTACATTTTTGTCCTGCTGCTGCACATAGTTAGATCAGGATCATCTTCCAACAAAACTGATATAATAGATCCTGTTAATTCTAATCCTAGTTTCATTAGTTGCAAGCAGAAAGCAGTGTATTTTGTTACATTGTAAACTATATTGTAGTTTTGAAGTGTGACATGCTATCTGGTAACTAGGAATGTGTTTCTTAGTGTGTACTTGAGAGGTTAAAAATTCTTGGCACAAGATCAAAGATAATCAAAAAATCAATATCATTCAGCAAACTCCAAGTATCGTAGGTGACATTTTCAGACCCAAAAGAATAGTCAGGAGTGTTCATAAAAATCCGAAAAATCGAACCAAATTGAAAACCAAATCAAACCGACCAAGGAAATCAATACTTATTGGTTTGGTTTGCATTTAGTTTTGAATTTTAAAAACAGATCAAATTTGATTTGATTTTGGTTTTAATCAAAAAAAAAAAAAAAACCAAATTAAATATAGGAGTAACTATTTCAAATTTATTATTACAACTATATATAGGTATATTGTTACACAAAGTTTCAAAAATTTTATGATAATCATTAATAGATTGCACTTTTAACATAGTTCTTTACCTATATATTTTAGTTTGATTAGTAATTTTCTTTTATTTAGTGAATGAATCCGTTTTGTGTTAAAAATAACATATTTTTAATTAAGTCCTTAAATTATTTATCACTATTTGATTCAATTATCATCAATATATTTTAATAAATAATAGATCTCTCAAAGGGCAATTGATTTGATAGTGTTACATTAAAAATGTGGTGGCCGAAGTATGTGTTTGGTAGTGTATGTCTTATATTTAAGAAAAAAAACCGACAAATAAACGAAAAAACCGAAAAAAACCGACACAAACCGAATCGAGAAAAATCGACTTAATTGGTTTGGTTTGGTTCTAATATTTAAAAAACCGATTTACTTGATTTGGTTTCTTTTTATGGGAAAACCGATCCAAACTAAACCATGAACGCCCCTAAGAGAACAGTATTCTCCCCCCCCCCCTCCAAACACACACACATCCTTCCTCATTTCTTTTATTACAGATCATCTTGCTCTAAATCCAGTTATAAATCTGTGGATGCCAGCAAAATCTGATATCATCTTCACTTTAGAAAAGCTGTCTTGCTTCTTAGTCTCAATATAGCGGACTAAGAATCTGCTCTGTTCTTCACCATTTGTCTGCAGCACCATGATGAAGAGCATTAATAAGGAAATATAAAGAGAGATACTTTTGCAATGAAAGTATCCAAGAAGACATGCTCAAAATCATATTTACTCATCTCAATATGAGTGGTTGGTTACCTCAAATGCAAAGAAACCACCAGGTTTCAACATTGAAACAGCCCCATCACAAAGATGGATAAGATCATTCATACCACTTACTCCGCCATCCAACGCTAGTCTAGGTTCATGCCTAGCAACTTCAGCTTGTAGCCCATCGATATCTTTGCTTGGAATATATGGTGGATTACTAACCAGTCCTACAAGTTCTCCTTCATCATCTCTCAATGGCTCATACCAGGATCCTTGCTTTACCAACACTTTTTCCTGCCATACATAATTCACTAATTCTATAAGTAGGTAGAAAAATCTGATTTTTTTATCAAGAAAGCCCAAATTCTCATCTTTCTTCAGCCACAGATATTTTAAGAATCACCACTTTTGCTAGACTAACCACAACAACTAGTCCTTAGTACCAAACAAGTTGGGGTCGGTTATATGAATTCCCACTGACCATGTTTATTAATTCATCTCAGGCCAACATCATACACTTGTTTGGATGATTGTTATGTATCATTTCATAATGTATCGTATCATATTGTATTGTACTATATCATTTTGACGTATACAATGTTTGGTTAGATTGTATTGTTTGCCGTCGTTTGATGATGTCATGCACCAACAATACGAAGAATAAATTTGCAATATTATAAAGAAAAAATAAGGGACTAGGTAATATTATTATATAAAAGGGCTGGGTAACGGATAAAATAAGATTATTTAATAATAAAAAGGAGCAAGAAGAGAGAAAGATTAATGAAACGATGTGACCACACCGAATCGATCGTTCCATAAAGTGATACTTTTTGTCGTTACGTAACAACGGGGTTTAAATTATACGATATAATAAAATTTAAGTAACAATCAAAACAAACATTTAACAATACGATATGCTACGACAGGTAAACAACCATCCAAACAAGCTATAACTAATAATGCAAACTTTTTAAAGTCGAAATTGATTCAATTAGCTTTAAAGATCAAACAAGATGCATATTAAGAGCCAGTAAACAAAACTGAAGAAAACACTAACCTCCAAACAATACCTCTGCACATTATAAGATGCAACAGCAGCAGCAAGAGGGCTTAAGTCAGTAGCAACAACTCTACCAGAATTACCCAAAATCCTTGCAATCCCAATAGCAAGTGCACCACTTCCAGTCCCTAAATCAGCCCATAGGCCTTCCCTTAACTCCTCATTCTCCTTAATAGAATCTTCTACAAGGTCCACAATCAGCTCGGTCTCAGGCCTTGGTATTAAAACCCCTTCTTCTACACTCAAAACCAAATCCCTCCAATGCTCACAACCCACCACATACTGAAACGGCCTTCTTTCTTCTACCCTTTGTTTCCACAACGTATATAATTCTTCTAAAGATGTCCTGATTGAAACTGGGGTGGCATTATCGTTATAATTGTTGTGGGTTTGGTGTGAGAGTGATTTGGGTTGTTCGAGTGCATCTTCAACGAGCCAATTTAGCTCTCGGAGCAACAGGTCGGAGTCTGGACCATTGTCTAGGTCCAAGAAAGTGGAACCCACAGAAGAAGCTAGGGATTTAGCCCAAAGGTGCCATTTCTTGAGGTCTGTTAAGGTTGTTTTGAAGATGGGTGGCCTTAGAAATAGCGGTGTTTGAGGTTTGACTGAGGTTGCTGAACATGAAGAAGAAACAGCGGAACATGAGATGGGTCGAATGAAGCTCAACCTCATCTCTCCCAACTCTCTCGCCAGTCGCAACTCCGCACCTTGTTGTGGATATTTAAATACCAGTCCGAGTCCGACTCCCCAATAATAAGAACATAACTAATTAAAACTTAGTTTTAAAGAATATGCAATATTAAACAATCTATTATCATTATATAAAAGGATAAGAATCAAATTTGCCTCTTGTATACGGTTAAAATCGGGTGAGCACTATCGAAATCGGTGTGAAGGATCGAAGAATAATCCCGTAATAGATAAGATCGAGGCACGAAGATAAGACACCGAATTCGAATTCGTACCTAGCAAGATCGAAGTCGATAATGATCGAGGTTAAGCATGACACACATCGAGCAAGATCGAACGGAAAGACGAGATATTCGTGACTGGTCGAAAATCATGACGGAAATCTCGGAACAAATCAAACCAAGGGCGATTGTTTAGTTAATCATGAGATTTACTTCCATAATTAGAATTATACCATAGATAGGATTCCTCTAATATATAAAGAGGTTCTAATCATTTGTAAGACACATTGTTCTCACGGATCAAAGCAATATAACACTTTCTCTTAGCTCATGATCTTGTTCATCAGCTTGTTATATTTTTAATTGTTCCTGCACCAATCAGTTCGAGGATATTCAAGCTCGAGGGCCGAATTCAATTCAAACACTAGTTTTCTTTATCCTATTGTCAATTTCCATTATTAATCTTCACACTCATTAATTGATATTAAGAGAAAATATGTATCCCTAAAATCACATTATAAGTTTAATTGTTATCCAATTTTTAGGGTAAATAGTTTGGCGCCTACTGTGGGGCTAAGATAATAGTGCCTCGTATTAATTTTCAAAAACATACACAACTTTACACTTGTTCTCGTAAGTGTCTTGGATTTCAGAAATCAACATGTCAAACTCTCTGGTAGCACCTACTCACACAGACAACGACCTTGGTCTTCATGGTGAGAACGAAGACATAGTCACCCCGAAAAATGGAGTACCTCCAGTTAACCTCGACGGACAGCTGACCGTAGACCCAGTCGATGTCATCTCCCATATTGCCATTAATTGGAATTCGGTTGTCGACCTTGAAAATAACACCCGCAAAGATGCTCGAGCAGCCGATCATAACACACAGGGCAGTGAAGAAGGAAAAATTAGTCGTCGAATGATATTCGAGATGTTGCAGACTCAACAAGCCGCGATAGCACAACTTCAAAATCAGAATCGAGCACCAAGCATAATAGACCTCGAAACATGACAAGAATTTGTTCATAGAGCAAAACCTGCATCGAAGAAATCGAACGCCAATGAAATGGGGGCTGGCGCCGCTATTATAAAGATGCTTGAAGAGCTCACTAAATATATCGAATCGGGTGAAAAGAAAATCGAGGCTAATGACAAAAACGTACAAACATACAACTCACTGGTTGACCAAATACCGGGGGCACCCCCGATTCTAAAGGGTTTGGATTTGAAGAAGTTTGTGCAGAAGCCTTTCCCTCCAAGTGCGGCTCCGTAGCCTATCTTGAAAAAATTCCGCATGCTAGAAATTCTCAAATACAATGGTACCACTGACCCTAATGAACATGTCACTTCTTATACGTGTGCAATAAAGGGAAATGACTTAGAAAAAGATGAGATTGAATCCATTCTATTGAAAAATCTTGGAGAAACTTTATCGAAGGGGGCAATGATATGGTACCACAATTTGCCGCCCAATTCCATCGATTCCTTCGCCATGCTTGTAGATTTCTTCGTGAAGACACACACCAGAGCAATAAAGGTTGCAACTAGGAAATCCGACCTCTTCAAAGTAAAACAAAAGGACAACAAAATGTTGAGGGGATTCGTATCTCGATTTCAGATGGAACATGGACCTACCCCTGGTCACAGATGATTGGGCTATTCACGCTTTTACTCAAGGTTTGAACAAACAAAGTTCGATAGCGTCACGATAACTAAAGCAAAATTTTAAAAATATCCAGTTATGACTTGGGCCGATATACATAATCGACACTAGTCAAAGATTAGGGTCGAGGATGATCAATTGGGAACCCCCTCCGGTTATGTCTACCCGAATAGGCCAGACAATAGAATTCAAACGGACATTGATAGAGAGTCCCGATCGAACAGAGATCGATATAAACCATACAGTGCAGATTGTCAAAATAGTGGCCCAGGGCATAATTCTATTCGAAGTGATCGAATGAATAATCGAGGACAGAACTCCCCAGGGCTCATGAGTAAAAATGGATTTGATAAACATGTCGAGCCCACATAGCACCACAACTATCAGAATACAACTTCAATATCGATGTATCAGGTATTGTATAAGCCATTAGACGAATCAAGGATACTAGATGGCCCAGACTCCTACAGACCGATCCAACTCAAAGGAATCCTAGTAAAGTATGTGTCACGACCCAAATCGATGGGCCACGACGGACCCGGTACCTTACTCAATCGAGTACCAATATAACGTATCTTTCTTATTACATTATCATATACACGTGACATACGGACCTAATAGGCCAGCATAATTATTTATAACACAAGACATAGGCCGACAAGGCCGTACAAACTTTCACGTACACGATATATGTCTATAAGCCTCTAAGAATACATAAGTGTCATAAAGGTTGGATAGAGTCCCGCCATACCAAACAATATACGTCTAAATCATACTAACCAAACGAGCAACTTCAAAGCAAATGGAGCACACCAACATCTTCCGCTGAGATGATAGCTTACATGGAGGGCTCTCGAGCTGTCTATCGGAACCTGCGGGCATGAAACACATCGTCCCCAGGCAAAAGGGACGTTAGTACGAATAATGTACCGAGTATGTAAGGCAGGAAAGCATAAATAAGAACAGTAATGTAAATAGAAATAGATGAGCTAGAACATGTAACATCTGAGTGCCTATGGGGACTACTGACATGAAATGCATAATACATATATATACATAAACTTTTTAAAAACATTCGCCTCCGTGGGCATCATTATCAACATACCATACCCGGCCTTAAAGAGGACGCGGTAAAAACATACCCGGCCATCATAAGGCTCGATAGAATCATACTCGGCCACGTGGAGCTCGGTAAACCCAACTGATTAGTGATTGCAAAATAGGTGCCATACCCCGCCGACTATAGCGCGGCTCGGTAGAGTAAAATAGATACATATATATAATGCATGCTCGACTCATGGAATCACGTTCTAAACCTTTCAGAGTGATGTAAGGTCGTTGCACCTTCGATTAACATTATGGACATCATACCATCAATATGAACTTTACTAGGACTCAAGGATCATACATACTTTCTTAGAATAAATTTTTACGGAAAGAACAATATGGACAACCTTAGTTGCTAGGAGTGGATATACATTATGAAATAGCGTATTCATTTCGCATTAGATCATGCCAAAAGAAAGAAGGGATAGCCTTAACATACCATAACCGATTCTCTATACCTTGTGGAAGTACACTACCCGTTTCATACCCCACTCGTAGGAGTACACTCAATCACACCGACTTGTATTGCCACAATCTCTGCGAAGAGCTATATATTCGATAGCTCTTTTACATGTATATTTCTCGTATGTGAGGTCGGCGTCCCTCTTGTGACTATAACTGAAGGACCAAAAACTATCGTGAGAACAGAACTTGTTCTGCAGGACTTCCATACCTTATGGCTTCCTTTGTAAATTCCTTTGGTCCATTGGAATCAAGAAAATTCAGAATTTGGACGTGAGGATCTCTTTGTGAGCGTGGAACCTAATCCATGAATGTATTTGAACTAGAATTGGAATTGAATCACTTGTTGCCAACGTTGGAATCTCTGTATGACTTTGTTGAAGGCTTTTGAAAAAATCCTCACGTTTGGAGAAGTCATATAAGATGTCTCCGAATTATGAGCTTATCCGGCCCTTACCTTGTTTTGATTCAAGAATCCTTTTATATTATATACTCGAAATGTGAAATACATAAGCATCCCCTTTAAGTTGTTATATCTCGTAAATATCGAATCTAGTAGATTATATCTGTGAGTTACACTCGTCAGTGACATATCAAATGAACCAAGTAAAAAATGATACGTAAAATTTAAAACTAAATTTTTGATAAACATAAACTAAACACATTAGAAATCTTTTTATTATTAACCAACCCCCCAACCCCTCTTCATCTTCTTCCTTCTTACTCCCCCTCTCGCCACCCCCTCCCCCAAGCGACATCTCGTACTAGACTCCTATTTTCTTCCTTTTTTCACTGCCAAATTAAAGAATCTATGCTTAATACTCTAATCAAGTTTAATCAAAGTTTTGTATTGTAACTTCATTTTGTTGAAAAGACAAATTCTAACTTTGTGGGTTCAACAACAGATTATTACTGTGTATGTCGATTTTTGAGATTTTGTGGGTTCAACAACAAATTATTAGAGATGAGATCGGTTGGCTAAAGCGATTTCATTCATTGGTTTGTTGCGGGAAATCTATTTGAGGGAAAAAATTTGGCTCCATTGAAGGAGCTTCAAGCTTGAATTTTCTTTAAAGAATCAAATCAATTACAATATAAATAACGGAAAAGAATCAAATATACCACTCTATTTTCAAATATGGTTTACTTGTACCCTTCGTTATACTATTGGGTAATCCATACCCTTAGCATTATATTATTGGGTCATATATACCCCTATTATCATACTTTAAAACAAAAATACCCTTATTTTGGACGGAGTGCCACATGTCAGCACCGGATTAAAACGACCAATTTCCTTTTTTTTACCCGACCCATTTTTAAAAAAACCCACAACCCTATCCATATATTTCTTTTTTTTTCAGTTTTTTTTTAAAAACAAAAATATTATGTTAATTTTTTTTTTCTATTTTTACAAAAACAAATTTCCAATAATAAATAATCTGAATTTTTTTTAAAAAAAACTAAAAAGAATATTTTGTTAAAAATAACTTTCAATTTTTAAAAAACGAAATTAAACAACGAAATTATTTTCTTCTGCTTTTACAAAGAAACAAATTCAGTTTATACAAAAAAAAAATTAAGTTTTTACAAATTTTCAGCTTTAATTTTTTTTTCAGTTTAGAAAATATTACGTTAAAATTTTCAGTTTTTTTGTAAAAACAGAAAAAAAAAACATAATATTTTTGTTTAGAAAAAAAAGATTTGGAAAAAAAGAAAATATGGGTCGAGTTGTGGGTTTTTTTAAAAATGGGTAGGGTAAAAAAAAGGAAATGAGTCGTTTTAATCTGGTGCTGACACGTGGCACTCCATCCAAAATAAGGGTATTTTTGTTTCAAAGTATGATAGTAGGAGTATATATATAACCTAATAGTATAACGGTAGGGGTATGGATGACCCAATAGTATAACGAAGGATACAAGTAAACCATAATTAAAAGTAGAGAGGTATATTTGGCCCTTTTCCGTATAAATAATACCAAAAGCCACAAGCTATTAATGCTTCACTACAACAAACAGAGAGAGGAACATAAAAGTTCTAACCATAGCACCATGATGATATAACTTGAATTAAAAAGAAAAATCGGATCTAAAGATTGGGGGCAGGGGCGGATCTATGTACATGGTTCGGGGTGGTACGCCACCCGCAAGCTTCGGCAAAAATTTTATATATATATGTATATATGTCTAATAAATAGGATATATATTTAAAGTGCCACCCCATAGAACAAAAGTTGCAAAGGTGCCAGCGGCAAAACCCTGCATTTTCATTCAACAGGCCGAGAGTTCGATACCGGGTGGGAGCAAATAAATTTTTGGCTTACATTTAGTTGCAATTTAAAGAGATTAAATACACTACACAGCACACTTTTCTACATTTTATATTAATATTTGACTTTGAAGCCCCAATTCCTAACCTAACCCACTTTCCTCTTCTTACTTCACTGCTACTCCTAACGCTGCTTCTTCAGTTTTCTTCTCGCTTCATTCACGCCACTGCTTTATCTCTGCAGATGTTTCACACCTTCATTGCTCTACACCCACTATTGTAAGTTTTCTTACCTCCTCATATTTATTTCTTAATCCTATGTGATTATTGTTTCCCCATCAAATATATGTTCTTGCTTAGTTTTTATTTTGTATTTAGTTGAATTTCAGTGTTCTTGCGAAACTTTATTGTCACTATTTTGATTTTTTTGTTATGTATTTCTTTGGGTGTGTTTGAAAATCAAATGCCTCTTACATGGTTTCACTGTAGAATTTAGTATCGTGGAAAGAACATCCCAAATAATTTTAATCAAGGAAAATTCAAAATTAACTCTATTTTAACGATGACAAAGATATTAGGGATGGTTGAGTTATTTAAAATAACTAAACTTATTGATGGTATGACCTAATAAAAATTGGTCTATATTTCTCACTGGAATGAACTTCTATTTTATAGGAGCTGAATTGAGATGGATAAATTCGTCACGAGGTTGGACCATTCTCAACCAAGTCCTAGTTGTCAATCCTTGATCCAAGCGAATGGCAATCTTTCCTATCTTATAAATGAACTCGATTTGGGGTCACTTAAAGGCGATCCAGGAGAAAGAATACCTATTTTTGACTATAACCCTAGAATACGAGATGAAGTAAGGAAACATTACATTCAAGAAGGTCCTTGTCAACCTTCCAAGCATCACTTTCCCAAAACTCTAATAGGAGGAAGAATGCGTCAATTTGTTCCAAGTTGGTTCAATGGTCAATTTTCTAAATGGTTGGAGTATAGTGTGAAGAAAGATGCGGCATTTTGCTTATGTTGTTATTTGTTCAAAAATGAATTTATTCATGGAAGTGCGGGTGAATTTTATACGAAAAATGGTTTTAGGGCTTGGAATAAGGGTCTTGAAAGATTGCATTTACATGTTGGTGATGTTAATAGTGTCCATGATAAATGTTTCAAGAAGATGCTAGATTTATCAAATCATCATCAATCAATTCAGACCACTCATTAAGTCCATCCCAAATACGTGGACAAGGTTATGATGGAGCTAGTAACATGAGGGGAGAGATAAGTGGTCTTAAGACTTTGATTATGAAAGACTGCTCATCGGCATATTACATTCATTGCTTTGCTCATCAATTGCAATTAACACTTGTAGCTATGTCTAAAAAGCATTTGGATGTCGAAGACTTCTTTTGTCATGTTACTAATGTGTTGAATGTCATTGGAGTATCTTTTAAGCGCAGAGATTTGCTTCGTCATCTTCAAGCTGAAAAACTGGAGCAATTACTTGAATCCGGTGAAATTCATACCGGGCGAGGACTAAATCAAGAACGTGGGCTTCAAAGACCAGGTGATACTCGTTGGGGATCACATTTCAAAACATTAGATAATTTTATTGTTATTTTCTCATCTATTATTCGTGTGCTTGAAGTGATTGAACATGAAGGTTCTACCTCAAATGAGAGAAATCAAGCAAAATATCTTTTGAGTGAGATAATAACATTCAAATTTATTTTTATGCTTCACTTAATGTTGAAAGTTTTGGCAATGTCAAATGAGTTGAACAAGATCCTACAAAAGAGAGATCAAGATATTGTTAATGCCGTGGAGTTTCTTAACATTACAAAGAAAAGATTGCAAGATATGAGGGAAACTGGATGGGAATCTTTGCTAGATGACGTTTCCTCATTTTGTCATATGCATGATATTATAATTCCCAAGATGGATGAATCCTATTTTCCTGGAAAGTCTAAGCGCAAGTCTTCTGGTATTTGTTATTCACACCACTTGCGTGTTGATATCTTTTATGCTGTAATTGATGTGTAACTTCAAGAGCTTAATGACCGTTTTGGTGTAATGAGTAGCGAATTGCTTCTTGGGATGGCTAGCTTGAATCCAGTAAATTCTTTTGCTAATTTTGATAAAGGTAGAATATTGGCTTTAGCAAAGTGTTACCCAAATGAGTTTGATGAAGTACAAATTCGAGACTTGAGTTATCAACTAGATACTTTCATAATTCATATGCGAGTTGGCAATCCCAAGTTCTCCAACTTGCAAGGAATTAGTGATTTGGCAAAAGCATTGGTTGAGACAAATCTTGTGGAGACTTATTCGTATGTTTATCTACTTGTGAAGTTAACTCTGATTTTACCTGTTGCTACCGCTACTGTGGAGAGAGCATTCTCATCCATGAAGCAGATAAAGAATGAAGAGCGGAACAGCATGGGTGATCAATATTTAAATGATTGTTTAGTTTGTTACATAGAGCGTGATGTATTTACAAGTGTAAGTAATGATGTCATTATTGATCGTTTTCAAAATATGAAAGCTCGTAGAGGACAATTATAAATATATTGTGTATGATACTAAAAATATTATTGGAAGTTTTATGATTTGCGTCAATTAGTTATAGTTATTATATTTTCTTTCGTTTGATCTATTTGTCTATATAAATAAAAATGATGAATAACCCGAACCGATGCTTGAGTTGATCAAATCGATTAGGTCGGCACCCGTAACCACTAAATCCTGGATCCGCCTCTGATTGGGGGTAGTGTAATAGTGGGGTCCATATTGATTTTAGTAGAAAAAAAAAGCTTAATTTTAAATGTTTCATGCGCTTAGATGTAAGCGTAACACACAAAATTTTTCATGTCAGCGTAAGGAGTTCAAGAAAATATACTTATACCAAGCAGATGTGTCTATCTGGTCACATAACAAATTATGATGTTCAAATCGTTGTTGACAGCTTAAATGTACTATTTATGTATTTTACCAACTCAAAATGATCTTTTATCTTCAACACTCATGGGCCCCACTTTTGGAATTTATTTAATCCAAGCTTTCCCTACACATGCCACCAATTTATGGACTTAATGAGTCATTATTGGTGGTTTTCACGGCTGCCACGTCTTGGTTTGGGGGAGATGATTTTATTAATTTTATTCACTTATTAGTTAATCGGGTAATATTTTGTTACCCGATAATTAATCTATTATCTGCATGATTTAAGAATTATTACAAATTACTTAAAGTTCTATTTATTTTCAAAATACTTGATATATATACTTTATATATTATAGTACTATGGTCATATGACACCTTGCATGATATTAGTTTATAATTATCGGGTATTATCTCTCGACCCATATTTTATTTTAAATAGTCCATTTTCAACGAAACTCATTTTCTTTGACTTGCTTCCCCTTTCACCTTTACGAATTTACTTATTACTTGATTGAAATAGCATAATTCTTATAATCTCCAAATAATCTTTTCCTTGGACTGATGTTAGTTACCTTTTGACAAATTTAATGTACAATACTACAGGGTGCAACATCGTCGTAATGTAGTACCGTGGAGTGTGACACCTCACTTCCAGCCTCTTATTAATTTATTTATGGCGTACTTTCATATACGAAAATATGAGGTGTAACATGATTCCCCCGTTTGGAACATTCGTCCTCCAATGTTGACTGATGCGCTTATCGTCTTCATATCCCATAGCTCTTGCGAATACTTTAGTCATACTTTTTCCATCTAGGAAACTATTCTGCTAATAAGCTCAAGGGCTAGGGTATTTCCCCCCTTAGACCTCTTTCCCGTACCATTATTTGTGATCGAATTTCTTCCATTATGCAATTTGAACGACACTGACCTTGTAAGTGTGCCTATGCGATTCTCTTTTCCTTTTTTCTCCAGCTTTTAGTTAATCCTGAAGTTCTTTGCGTGGTATTTTGTCGAACTTACGAATATTGCTATATCTTATTTTATAGACATGGTTATCCATTCGTATAATTTTACTACATCTACATAGGTCATACAATACCATAACACTTACCTCGATTTCTCGTTACTGAGGTCTGCTACCAAATCCCAGCTTACTCTCGTTGCTTATTCCATATGTATAATTTAAGTCTTTTAATGCTTCCTCATTACCACTCTCATCTCATACTTTGTGACTTTTGTCCAACCATTTTTGATCCACCACTACCGATAACTTGAAACTTCTTACGTAATACTTTTGCTACTAGGGCTTACTTCACATCAAGGAATATTCGAAGTAATTTTCCTGATCCACTTAGCCGTGATACGGTACTTCAATAACCGTATCTATAGCATCCCAAGGTGATTCTCTTACGTGGGTATTTTAATCCCGTCCACTTCATAACATCCATTTCCTTTCTTCGTTGAATCATTACTCAATCGAAGGCCCAAATATCATCTTTTATCTATCACAATTGCACCCTCATTCTATTACTAGGGTGGCATTCTAAATGCTATTAGTCTTAGACTTATTTGAGTTCATTCAAGCTATAGTGAGCTTTGTATAATTTAGAAAACCATAAGCTCTTCTTGTTTTCATCGTCTTAATCCTGAGGACTTATTCATTTTCGTTACCTTCTCACTCTCCCTTTCTTATCCTTAATCTTGTTTTCTAGAACCTTATCGCTTCACCATACAACGGCTTGCCACCTACACAACTCTATTTATATTACTTGCAACCTTTCAACTTGCTTGCATCATAGATTTTCTTATGTCATTCTGAGACATTAAGCAATACATTCCATCGTCTCTAACTCTTCTTTACTCCCATAATCAGGCTTTTCAATACCTAGATCATAGGCTAGAAGGTATGCTACTGACGTTGCTGCTATCATTCCTGGATATTGAATCAGAGTAATTCTAATTGTTAATAATTAAAAAATGAATTTTAACATAGAGATACCGGACCATAGCTACTTTTTTCAAAAGTAGTATCTTTTTAGATGGACAACATTCCATTGCAAGGGTAACAACTTGCCATCAATTGTCTCCAACTCGTATGCTCCTTTTCCTGCAGTGTCACAAACTCTGTTGGGTCTTTCCCACGTTGGACTTAGCTTTCCTGAATTAGCATCCTTGGTAGATTGGAAGACCTTTTTAAGCGCAAAGTCCCCATTTTTAAAGAATCTGAGGCATGCCTTCCTGTTATAATATTGCTCAATTACTTTCGTTTGTGCCGCCATTTTTATTAGTGCAGCTTCTCTTCTTCCTTCTAACAAATCAAGATTCACCCGCATCTCTTCATAATTCGATTCCTCCATTGCTTGAACGTACTGTGTGCTTGGTTCTCTATTTCTACTAGAATCAAAGCCTCAACACCATAAACCATTGAAAATGGGGTTTCACCCGTGCTTGTTTTTGTCGTGGTACGATAAGCCCATAATACCCCAGGCAATACCTCAGGCCAATTATCTTTCGAATCTTGCAATATTTTTTTCAAGTTGTTGATGATAACCTTATTCGTGGATACTGCTTGTCCATTTCCCACTGGATGATATGGTGTAGATGTTATTCTTTTAGTCTGCCAACTTTGAAGAAATTTTGTGATTTGGGCCCTATGAATTGTGGTCTATTATCATACACGATTTCCCTTGGTACCCTAAAACAACATATTATGTTTCTCCAAATGAAGTCTTTAACTTCTTTCTCCCGCACCTATTTAAAAGCCCCTGCTTCTACCCATTTAGTGAAGTAATCTGTAAGCACAAGTAGAAATTTTACGTGACCTTTTGCTTGTATCCATTCCCCATTTCATAAAGGGCCACGGAGCTATAACATGGTGGAGCAACTCAGCTGGTCTATGCATATTATTGTCATATCTTTGACATTTATCACATTTAGATACAAAATCGTTAGCTTCTTCTTCCATCTTAGGCCAATAATATCCTGCTCGAATCAATATTTTTACTAACGATCTCCCACCAGCGTGACTTCCACAATGTCCTTCATGTATTTCCCGCATCACATACTCTGTTTGAGAAGGTCCGAGACACCTTGCTAATGGTTCACCAAACATCTTTCAATAAAGAATCCCTTGATGTAAACAATAACGAGCAGCTTTCTTGCGAAGTACATGAGCCTTTGCTTTTTCAATAGGGACAGTTCCATGCTGTAAAAAAGCAAAAATTTCGTTTCTCTAATCCCATGTTAAATGATTAAAATTTACCTCATTTTTATCAGGTTCGAGAACGGAATGAAATAGATGTACAACTAAAGCATTCATATCATTTGCTACGTCCGCTGTAGATGCGAGGTTAGATAAAGCATCTGCTTCTACATTCTCATCTCTTGGGATCTGCATTACTTTCCAAGTTTGGAATTGTTTTATTAGTTCACTTACCTTTTCAAGATATTCTTGCATTCGAGTTTCCCTGGTTGTATAAGTCCCCAGTATTCGATTAACCACAAGTTGAGAATCGCTCTTGATTATAATCTGTGTTATGCCAAGTTTCCGTGCCAGTTCTAAACCTGCCATTACCGCCTCGTACTCTGCTTCATTGTTAGTTATAGAAAGACATTTTATAGCCTGTCTAATAGTTTCACCTGTAGGAGGTACGAGAACTATCCCTAGGCCTGCACCTTTTACATTAGATGAACCATCAGTGAATAAAATCTAAGTACCTGGGTTTGCACCATTAAAAACTTGTAATTCTTTTTCTGCTTCTAAATGCATTCCCTGACTAAAATCAACTATAAAATCGGCTAGTACGTGAGATTTTATTGCAGTCTTAGGTTGATAACTGATTTCATTCTCACTTAATTCTATAGCCCATTTTGCTAACCTTCCTGATGACTCATGTTTATGCAAAATATTTCGTAATGGAAAAGCAGTAACCACAACAATGAGATGAGATTGAAAATAAGGTCTCAATTTTCTACATGCCATGATCAAAGCTAAAGCTAACTTTTCTAGTTGTGGATATCGTGTTTCAACATCTAGTAATGATTTACTTACATAATAGATAGGAGATTATTTACCTTGGTCCTCTCGGACTAAGACAACACTTACTGCAATTTCAGATACGGCCAACTAGATGAGTAGCTTTTCACCCTCCTTTGGTTTCGCTAACAACGGCGGATTTGACAAGTAAGCTTTCAAATTCCTAAGGGACCGTTGACAATCTTTGTTACATTCAAAATGATCTTGTTTTTTAAGTGTAGAGAAAATTTTTAAACACTTCTTTGAAGATTTGGAAATAAATCTCCTCAAAGCCACAATTCTTCTTGTTAATATTTGAACCTCTATTTTACTCGTAAGGATATCAGGAATTTCTTCTATTGCTTTGATCTGAGAGGGGTTCACTTCAATGCCACGGTTAGAAACAAGAAAACCCAAAAATTTACCTGAGGCAACTCCGAATGCACATTTCTCTAGGTTGAGTTTCATATTAAATTTTCATAAAATTTCAAATGTAACAGATAAATGAGAAATATGATCATGAGAATGCTGGGTCTTGACAAGCATATCGTATATATATATATATATATATATATATACCTCCATAGCACATTTTTCTGGGTTGACTTTCATATTAAATTTTCGTAAAATTTCAAATGTAACAGATATGAGAAATATGATCATGAATGCTGGGTCTTGACGAGCATATCGTCTATATATACCTCAATAGTTTTTCCTAAAAGTTCTTGGAATATTTTGGTGACCAACCTTTGATAGGTTGCTCCAGCATTCTTGAGACCAAAGGGCATTACTTTATAACAGTAAGTCCCCCTGTCTGTGATAAAAGAAGTTTTTTCATCATCACTGGGTCCATTTTTATTTTGTTGTACCCCGAATATGCATCTAAGAAATTTAAAAGTTCATGCCCTACAGTTGCATCAATTAGCTGATCTATAGGAGGTAAAGGGAAGGAATATTTTGGGCAAACTTTGTTAAGATAAGTATAATCTACACAAACCCGCCACTTACCGTTTTTCTTAGGCACCACAACCGTGTTAACCAACCAATTGGGATACTTTACCTCACGGATTGACCCAATTTTTAATAGTTTTTGGACCTCCTCTTGAATCACCTGGTTTTTGAAAGCTCCTTGTTTTCTTTTCTTTTGTTTTATGGGTGTGCAAGATGGGTCTTCATTTAGTTTGTGAGTCATCACATCCGGTGGTACTCCTGTCATATTAGCATAGGACCAAGCAAAATAATCCACGTTAGCTTTTAAGAATTCAATTAACATACCTCGCATGTCTGAGCTTAAGTTGGCTCCGACATAAACCTTTTGTTTAGGCCATTGTTAAAATAATATCATAGCCTCGAGTTCCTCAATTGTCGTTATAATATTTTTATTCTCTTTTGGTTCTTGAATCATATCAGGTCTCGAGTCTAAATATGTCTTTTCTTGTTCAGTTGTGGTCTAGTTTATGTCCCCTTCAACATTATTTACAGCACTCGTATATGCTACAATATTAATATTCCTAGCCATATGTTGTTCTCCACAAATTTGGCAGATTCCCCATGGTGATGGGAATTTTATAACTTGATGTAGAGTTGATGGGACAACGTCCATATCATGAATCCATGGTCTCCCCATGATTATATTGTATACCATCTCCATATCTACCACCTAAAATTTGGTATCTTTCACAACACCCTCTGCAAAAGGTATTAGAATTACCTCCCCTTTAGTTACTACACTGGAATTATCGAACCCTAATACAATATGTACCTTTGAAATCATCTTATCCTCCACTTGCATTTCTCGTAGCACCCTTAATAGGATGATATTTGCAGAAATTCCTGGATCAATCAAAAATCTCTTTACATTAGTATCATGTACAAGTAAAGATATTACTAGTGCATCATTGTGTGGGGGGAGGGGGGAGGGGGGAGGGGGAGGGGGAGGGGTGATCACTCGTTCTGTGGCTGCATCATCAAAAATGATACTTTCATCTTCTAAGGTTTGTCACACTCGTTTCCCGTACGTGATTGTGACTTTGGAAACTTTATTTGAAGCTGTATATGTTACTCCACAAATATATTCTCCCCCACTTATAACATTCACGGTTCTCTTGGGTGATAGGAGTTTTGGTGGTTCTTGCCTATTTTTCATGTATGCTTGCTTACCTTTCTCACTAAATAAGTTAGTGAGATACCCTTGTTTCAATAGATGGTCCACTTCACTCTGCAAGAATCTACATTCAGAAGTCTTATGTCCGTGATCATTATGAAATTTGCACCAATGATCTGGATTGCGCTTGTTTGGTTTTGACTGCAGCTCTTTCGGCCACCGTACCTTATCTCCCATGCTCCTCAAAACATCCACGATCTCGAAGGTAGTGACATTGAAATTATACTCACCAAATCTTGCCTTCAAACGCCTATCATCATCACGTGACTCCTGTCTGTTTCGATCATTCTTGAATCTTGATGAAGAACCAGATTCCCTATTTCTTGATTTTTGATCATATCGTTGATTTTCCTGTTTTTTCCGTGAATCTTTTCCTGCAGGACCAATACAAGGATCGTACCTGTTTTTACCTGATCTTTTTTCAGTTTTGGATCTCTTGGAACTGCTCCTTTCTTCATGTCACGGTATCTTCTTCGATTCGCATCTTCATACTGTACCTGTTATAAACATCATTCCATGTGGTTACAGGGAACTCTCGAAGGCTTTCTTTAAGTCTTCTCGTGGTCTTAGAACTTTTTTCATTTAAGTTGCTTGCAAAAGCTATTGCAGCCCAATTATCTGGTACATGGGGTGAAGTTATCCGTTCCCGTTGGAACCTATCAACAAAATCTCTAAGCAACTTTGTGTCCCCTTGTTTGTTTTTTAAAAAGTCATCCATTCTCTTCTCAACCTTTTGAGCTCTTGAGTGTGCCTTAATAAAAGAATCTACAAGCTCAGCAAAAGAGTTTATAGAATTTTCAGGCAAAAGAGAATACCAGGTTAGTGCACCCTTGGTGGGTGTTTCTCCAAATTTCTTGACCAACATGGACTCAATCTCCTACTTGTTTAAATTATTTCCTTTGACACCTATAGTAAAAGTCATCAGGTCACGTGGGTCCGTTGTGCCATCATATTTTGAGATGTCAGGCATTTTAAACTTTTTAGGGATTGGAAGGGGAGCAGCACTCGATTTTCAAGGTTGTTGTGAGTATTTATCCATATTTACTCCTTTGATTATTGGGGGACTCCAGGAATTTGCTCGATGCGCTCATTTTATTTTTGAGCTGTTTCTGCAAAGTTAGTACCAAATTTTGTAAATAAGAATTATTTGTATTACCAAGATCCACTTCTCGTGGTTCACTGGGGGTTCTCTCATATGTTGAATTAACAAGGCCAGAACGAGGTTCTCCAATGTATTGTTATTAGGCGTATGTGTGGGTGGTGCAGCAGGTAGCCGGCTAACTAGAGCTTAAAGAGCTTCGCTAACCCGTGCATCAATTATTTTTTGCAAAGCTTCATCTGGTCCCTCAAAATGTTGAGATTGTCCTTTCTCATCAGCATGAGATTTTGGTGCAGGAGTACCTTCATGAGATTGACGTGGTGAATTTTGAGGGGAAGGAGCTACGTTAATATTGTGTAAATCCCCTTGATTCTGATGGATTTGATTTTCATCAGCATTATTGTTATTGTTGTTATTATTGTTGCTTGCCATGATGATAACAACAAGTAGAATGTAACTTAAAAAAGAAATAGATTATCAAATTTCCGGTAATGGAACCAATTTATTTAACCAAAAAATAGAATTTCGGTTAAAACTAGAAATTAAGAGATAAATCAGGTTACTGATAATGAGGAGACAAATATAATAAGAAATATTTGAGGGTGAAAAAGCAATAAATAAGTTTGTTTTTTTAGATAATCTCGATGATACTTCGTCCCCTTACAAATGTTGAGACCTCCTCCTTTTATAGTTGATTTATCTAGAAAATAGTATAATGCCTGCCTTAAAGAGGTAATTATGAGCATTAAATGTCATTAAATGAAACGTCACACAATCATTCCCATTCAATGTTGATTTGCTAACGTATTTGGTATTTAATACTGAATTTACACTCCTTTATGCCATTAGATTCATATCTTTAAATCTTTCTAACCTCCTAGCTTTAATTAAGTTAAATAGATACGAGACTCGTGTCATTTGAATATCATCTCGTGTTTATATAACTTTCTTCTCCTCATATCTGATATCGCCCGTGCCTCTGAACTGATCATCTTGTTTTGACCATTCCAGTCCACGTGTCATGCTACATCACCTTCAATATAAATTCAGTTTTTACCTAATACATATATATATCTAAGATAGTTCATAAGAAAAATTCAACGCTTAGAGCCTTTTGTTTTATTAATAGAACTTTCAAATCTCAAATATAATATAATTTTTTTCAAGAGCACTACGCAACCACCTTTGTAACGACCCGGCCCGTCGTTACGGGAATTATCACCCCGTTACCTTGCATTTGCATATATTATGCTTTTAAAACAGTATTAGAGTATATCGGGTGAATTAGGAGTGATTTGGATTGAAAATGAAACAAATAGCATGTTTGAAGAAAGCTTGAATATGAAAAGTCAACCAAGAGTTGACTATTGAGTTAGAGTGCTCGGAACCGGATTTTGATGATTCGACTAGTTCCGGGGGATCATTTATGACTTAGGGGAACAATCGGAATTGAATTCGGAGGTCCGGTGTAGTTTTAAGCCTGAATTGGCGAATGTTGAATTTTGGCGAAATCCGAACGGTAGGTGAGATTTTGATCCGGGGGTCGGAATGGGATTTCGACAGTGGCAGTAGCTTCGTTAGGTGATTTTGGATATGCCTGCAAAAATTCAGGTCATTCGGACGTCGTTTGGTCGGGTTTTTGATTGAATGTGTAATTTGGAATGTTTTAAGAAAATTAGGCTTGAATCCGTGTGTAATTGGTGATTTTGATGTGTTGGATGGTGTTTTTATGATTGGAACAAGTTCGTATCGTGTTTTGGGGTATGTTGGTGGTTTTCGTTGAGGTCCCGGGGGCCTCGGGGTGAATCCGGACCATCATCCGGCATTTGGAAGCAAGAAGTGATCTGCTGTAAATTGCAGATCACTGGGCATAAAATAAGCCTTCGCGTTCGCGAAGGAGGGTCCCGCGTTCGCGAAGGCCAGGTCAGTAAGGCATCGCGTTCGCGAGAGCAGTGACGCGTTCGCGTAGGTTGGGGCCAGTTGGTCATCGCGTTCGCGATGGGTTGGATCGCGTTCGCGCAAGAGGAAAAGGTAAGGCATCGCGGACGCGTGGCTTCACGTCGCGTTCGCGTAGAGTAAAAATCCGGAGCCGGGAAGTTGGCCTTCGCGGACGCGTGAAGGTGTGTCGCGTTCGCGAAGGGTATTTTTGGGCAGAGCTTCGCGGACGCGTGATAGGCGTCGCGAACGCGTAGAGCAAATTGCTCTGGCAGTGAGTTTAATTACAGAACATTTCACATACGGGTTCATTAACCCAAAACTCCATTTTTGAGTTCCAAGAGGAGAAATTGACGGGAGATTGCTGGGAAATCATCGGGGTTTCGTTGGAGGTAAGTTTTGTGGCTTAATTACATCATTTTAACATGAAATCCTTGGTTAATTCCCTGTAAATGGAAGATTAAATGTGGGTTTTAACCCTAGGCCTAAATTGTAGAAAAACAAGGATTTGAGTGGGCAAATGGAGTCCGATTTTGGTAAAATTGATATGCTTAGACTCGTATTGAGACGAGGGTTCCAGAAATGTGAATTTCGTAAATTTTCGGAATGTGGGCCCGGGGCTCGGGTTTTGACAACTTTGGGAATTTTGATGTAAATTGAGTTGTATTGATTGGGTGTCGTCCCATTGGCCTAATTTGTTGTATTTCTACTGTATTTGATCAGATTCTACGCGTGCGGAGCTTGATTCTCGTGGCAAGGGCATTGCGGAATAGTCGTCGCGCTGTATTGAGGTGAGTAATATATGTGGGTGATGACCAGCGGGTTCGAAACCCCGGTATACCACTTTGTGACGCTGTATAGCGGCGAGACACGCACACTCTTGAGAGTGCGGGGTCGATCATGAATTGGAGACTACATATTAGTCCAACCTGGTGATATTGTATTATTGGCTATTCTAGAGCCGTCGAACCTCCTACTCGGATGGTTGCATATATATATATATATTGTGATAATGGCCACTCTTGAGCCGAGGAACCCCCTTCTTGGGCGGTTGAGTATACATGTGGGCCGTGAGCCAGTTATTGGATCCCGCGAGGATCGTTATCATTGTCTTATCACATAGACATGCTAGTTTACTACTAGTCCGCAGCATATTTTTGTTATTATGCTAATTCCAATCTCTGGAACTTGATATTACTGTTTTCTAACTGAAAAATGATAAAAGAGTTTTCAAAAACTACTTTTGAGCTTGCGAGGCTGTATCTGCATATTAGCTGACTAGTAGTGGATCGGGCTGCACGCCGCAGCGAGATATATGTTGGATCGGACTGCACGCCGCAGGTGATATCTCTATGAGATGTGCTTGGGCTGTAGGAGCCCCTCCGGAGTCTGAACCCCCACGGTGAGCACGGGTACCCAAAATTGGAGTCGGGCTACACGCCGTAGCGGTCATATCATGCATTGCATTGCATTTAGCTACATCTGCTAGCTGTTATGCTATTTATTGGTATTTGTTGGTACAGGTACGGTGAATATTGATTCTATGACAGGGTAGCTGATTATAGTTTTACATAGTGCTTTATTGAGGATTTCTTATCTGCGCTGTCTTACCCTTGTTTATTACCACTGAGTCTGGCAGTACTCATTTTACTCCCCGCACCTTGTGTGCAGATCCAGGTACCTCTCAGCAGTGATCCAGTAGCTGTGCGAGGCGACATTTGTGGATATTCGAGGTAGCTGCAGAGTCCGCAGGACCCGATATTCCTTCTCACTGTCTCTTAATTTTTGTATTGACTTTTCTTTCCGCACTTGGCATCTTGTAAACCTTTATATACTTATGTTCAGTAGAGGCTCATGACTCTTGACCCTTGGTCTATGGGAGTTGGTGTATTATGGGACTTGTTTCCCCCGTTTTCGTACATATATCGCTGTTATTCTTGAATTAATTTGCTTAAATGGGTTAAAGAGAGCTTCTAGCTCCGTGGTTGATATGGATTGGTCAGGCTGGCTTAGCAATGTGCTGGGCGCCATCACGGCCAGATTTGGGGTCGTGACAATTTGGTATCAGAGCCTAGGTTTACTAGGCCTCATAAGTCTTGAGCCGGTTGGTAGAGTCTTGTGGATCGGTACGGGGACGCATGTACTTATCCTCGGGAAGCTGCGATCCTTTAGGAAACACTTCACTTTTCTTGAACTCTGTCGTGCGATCTTGTTGTTCCGAGAACCGAACTTCTATATTCTATTCTCTCACAGATGGCGAGAACACGAGCATCAGGACGAGGTGGACGACCTCTATTGCCACCTGTTAGAGGCCGTGGGCGCGGTCGTGCTAGAGGTAGAGGTAGAGCAGCTGAGGCAGTGCCAGCTGACCCGCCCGTTGTACCAGTTCAGGAGCAGCCCCCAGTGGTTGATGCTCCAGCAGTCCCAGTTCAGGGCCAGACTATATCTATTGCTATTCCTGGTCTTCAGGAGACTCTTGCCCGGATATTATCGGTGTGTTCCGGTTTGGCTCGGGTAGTTTCGGCTACCGCCACCGTAGCGACATCTCGGCCGGGGGTGGTCGGCGGACCCTGCAGCTCGCACACCGATCCGGTTGTTCGGGGACTTCGGACGCCAGAGGTAGTCCCCGCTCGGGTGGTTGCACCGGTTATTCCTCCGACTGCACCAGCTCCAGCTCCAGAGCATATGGTTCAAGTTATGCCCGAGGACGAGCAGCGTCGTCTTGAGAGGTTTGGTAGACTTCAGCCACCCCATTTCAGTGGCGTCGAGGGCGAGGATGCCCAGGGTTTCTTGGATAAATGTCAGAAGATGCTGCGTACGGCTGGTATTCTTGAGTCCAGCGGAGTTTCATTTACTACATTTCAGTTCACCGGTCCCGCATTTGATTGGTGGGAGGAGTTTGAGAGGCGTAGGCCTGCTAGAGCAGCACCTCTCACATGGCAGCAGTTCTCTACTCTCTTTCTAGAGAAATATGTACCTCAGTCTCGTCGTGAGGAGCTACGTCGCCAGTTCGAGTGGTTGATTCAGGGCGACATGTCTGTGACTCAGTATGAGCTTAGATTCACTCGGTTGGCTAGGCATGCCACATGGATGATCCCCACTGATAGGGAGAGGATCAGGAGGTTCATTGATGGCCTCAACTACTCTATCCGTATTCTTATGACCAGCGAGCGAGTTCTATCATCATCGTTTGAGCAGGTAGCTGATATGGCACGCTCCATTGAGGCGGATCGTCGCCGAGAGAGAGGAGCGGGAGGCCAAGAGGCCTCGTGGTTCGGGCAGTTTCAGTGGTGCTCCATCTAGAGGGCATTCCCAGCAGAGCAGAGGTCGCTCATCTAGACCTTCTCATTCAGGCCGCCCAGAGCAGAGCGGAGGTTCCTATGGTCGTGGTCGACAGGGGTTTCAGCGAGGTCAGTCATCACTTAGTGCCCTCCCAGCCCAGAGTGCAACACCTACTTCTCCAGCACCAGGTGCATGTTATGAGTATGGTGAGTTTGGCCACATTAGGAGACAGTGCCCTCGACTACGTAGGGGCAGGACTCAGCAGAGGGATCAGCCCTCCTCTTCAGCACCATCTCAGTCTAGTAGAGGTGGAGGTCAGTCTTCTCGTGGTCGCCCCAGGGGCGAGGAGAGATCTGGTGGAGGTCAGGCACGGTTCTATGCACTTCCTGACAAGCGTGATGCAGTTGCCTCCGATGCTGTGATTACAGGTATCATTTCTGTCTGTCACAGAGATGCCTCTGTTCTATTTGATCCAGGGTCCACATATTCTTACGTGTCCTCTTATTTTGCACATCATTTGGGTGCGACTCGTGGTATTCTTGATTTACTTGTTCATGTATCCACCCCCGTGGGTGATACGATTGTTGTGGATCATGTCTATAGATCCTGTGTTATATCTATTGGGGGTCTGGAGACCCAGGCGGATTTGCTATTGTTGGGCATGGTGGACTTTGATGTTATATTGGGTATGGACTGGTTGTCTCCGTACCATGCTATATTGGACTGTCATGCTAAGACAGTTACGTTGGCCATTCCTGGTATTTCTCAGATTGAGTGGCGGGGTTCGACCGATTTCGTCCCTAGCCGTGTTATTTCGTTCTTAAAAGCTCAGAAGATGGTTGAAAAAGGGTGTTTATCGTACTTAGCTTTTGTGAGAGACGTGGGAGCTGAATCTCCTAGCATTGATTCTGTACCTGTTGTGAGGGATTTCCCAGATGTATTCCCCTCAGACCTGCCGGGCATGCCGCCGGACAGGGATATTGATTTTGGTATCGATTTGGTGCCGGGCACTCAGCCTATTTCTATTCCTCCGTATCGTATGGCACCAGCTGAGTTGAAGGAATTGAAGGAGCAGCTCCAGGAACTCCTAGATAAGGGGTTTATTCGGCCGAGTGTGTCGCCGTGGGGTGCACCGGTTCTGTTTGTTAAGAAGAAGGACGGATCTATGAGGATGTGTATTGACTATAGGCAGCTAAACAAAGTAACAGTGAAGAATAAGTATCCTCTTCCTCGTATTGATGATTTATTTGATCAGTTACAGGGTGCAAGGGTGTTTTCTAAGATTGATCTTCGTTCAGGCTATCATCAGCTGAAGATCAGAGACTCGGATATTATGAAGACTGCATTCAGGACCCGATATGGTCATTATGAGTTCCTTGTGATGTCGTTTGGGCTGACCAACGCCCCAGCAGCATTTATGCATCTGATGAACAGTGTATTCAGGCCGTATCTTGATTCATTTGTAATCGTATTCATTGATGATATACTTGTCTACTCTCGTAGCCAGGAGGAGCATGCTCGGCACTTGAGTGTTGTATTGCAGAGATTGAGAGAGGAGAAGTTGTATGCCAAGTTCTCCAAATGTGAGTTCTGGCTTGAGTCCGTGGCATTCTTAGGGCACGTGGTGTCCCGTGATGGTATTCGGGTAGATCTGAGGAAGGTCGAGGCAGTGCAGAGTTGGCCCAGACCGACCTCAGTTACTGAGATCCGTAGCTTTTTGGGATTGGCGGGGTATTATCGCCGATTCGTTCAGGGATTCTCTTCCATTGCTTCACCCTTGACTAGATTGACTCGGAAGGGTGTTCCTTTCTTATGGTCCGAGGAGTGCGAGGAGAGCTTTCGGAAGCTCAAGACAGCACTGACCACAGCACCAGTCTTGATTCTACCGACAGCTTCAGATTCTTATACTGTATATTGTGATGCCTCCGGAGTGGGCATTGGTTGTGTGTTGATGCAGGAGGGTAGGGTCATTGCTTATGCTTCTCGTCAGTTGAAGCCCCACGAGAAAAACTACCCTGTTCACGATCTGGAATTAGCCGCTATTGTTCATGCCTTGAAGATTTGGAGGCATTATCTATATGGTGTATCTTGTGATGTATATACGGACCACCGCAGCCTTCAGCATTTGTTTAAGCAAAAAGATCTAAATTTGAGGCAGCGGAGATGGCTTGAATTGCTTAAAGACTATGATATTACTATCTTGTATCATCCTGGGAAAGCCAATGTAGTGGTTGATGCATTGAGCCGGAAGGCTATTAGTATGGGCAGTTTGGCGTATATTCCAGTTGGGGAGAGACCCCTAGCAGTTGATGTTCAGGCGTTAGCTAACCAGATGGTAAGGCTGGATATTTCTGAGCCCAGTCGGGTGATGGCTTATGTAGTAGCTCGTTCTTCTTTATATGATCGTATCCGGGAGCGCCAGTATGATGATCCACACTTACTTGTCCTTAAGGACAGAGTTCAGCATGATGATGCTAGGGATGTCACTATTGATAGTGATGGTGTGTTGCGGATGCAGGGCCGGATATGCGTGCCCAATGTTGACGGCCTTCGTGAATTGATATTGGAGGAGGCCCATA
This sequence comes from Nicotiana noctiflora, assembly GCA_032618575.1. Classification (NCBI taxonomy): domain Eukaryota; kingdom Viridiplantae; phylum Streptophyta; class Magnoliopsida; order Solanales; family Solanaceae; genus Nicotiana; species Nicotiana noctiflora. Next base: position 40,026 of record JASVEL010011890.1, on the reverse strand, counting down.
GCTCGCGGTATTCTATTCATCCAGGAGCCGCGAAGATGTACCAGGATTTGAAGCAGCATTACTGGTGGAGAAAGATGAAGAAAGATATTGTGAGCCATGTGGCTCGGTGTCTAAACCGTCAGCAGGTCAAGTATGAGCATCAGAGACCTGGTGGTGTATTCCAGCGTATTGATATTCCGGAGTGGAAGTGGGAAAGAATAACTATGGACTTTGTTAGTGGACTCCTCGGACAGCGAGGAAGTTTGATTCAGTTTGGGTGGTGGTGGATAGGTTGACTAAGTCAGCTCACTTCATCCCAGTGTGTACTACTTATTCCTCAGAGCGGTTGGCAGAGATATTCATCCGTGAGATAGTGAGATTGCATGGAGTTCCTATTTCCATTATATCAGACAGAGGTACCCAGTTCACATCTCAGTTCTGGAGGACATTTCAGCGAGAGTTGGGATCACAGGTAGAGTTGAGCACAACATTTCATCCACAGACGGATGGGCAGTCTGAGCGTACTATTCAGATATTGGAGGACATGTTGCGTGCTTGTGTCATTGATTTTGGTGGTTCATGGGCTGATTATTTGCCTTTGGCGGAGTTTGCTTATAATAATAGCTATCAGTCCAGCATTCAGATGGCGCCGTATGAAGCTTTATATGGGAGGCGGTGTAGGTCTCCAGTTGGTTGGTTCGAGCCCGGCGAGGCTAGGTTGTTAGGGACAGAATTGGTCCAAGATGCTTTAGATAAGGTGAAGGTGATTCAGGAGAGACTTCGCACAGCTCAGTCGCGTCAGAAGAGTTATGCAGACCGAAAGGTCCGAGATGTGTCTTATTCAGTAGGTGAGAAGGTGTTGCTGAAGGTTTCGCCTATGAAGGGTGTTATGAGGTTTGGAAAGAAAGGGAAGTTGAGCCCAAGGTTTATCGGACCTTTTGAGGTGCTTAGGAAAGTTGGGGAGGTGGCTTATATGCTTGCTTTGCCACCCAGTTTGTCGGGGGTTCACCCGGTGTTCCATGTATCTATGCTCCGGAAGTATGTCGGAGACCCGTCTCATGTGTTGGACTTCAGCACGATACAGCTAGATGAGGATTTGACTTATGATGTGGAACCAATAGCCATTTTGGGTCGACAGGTTCGTAAACTGAGATCTAAGGATATAGCTTCAGTGAAAGTGCAGTGGAGAGGTCGTCCTGTGGAGGAAGCAACTTGGGAGACCGAGCAGGAAATGCGGAGCAGATATCCACACTTATTTGATGCTCCAGGTATGTTTTTAACCCGCTCGCGGACGAGCGTTTGTTTAAGTTGGGGAGAATGTAACGACCCGGCCCGTCGTTACGGGAATTATCACCCCGTTACCTTGCATTTGCATATATTATGCTTTTAAAACAGTATTAGAGTATATCGGGTGAATTAGGAGTGATTTGGATTGAAAATGAAACAAATAGCATGTTTGAAGAAAGCTTGAATATGAAAAGTCAACCAAGAGTTGACTATTGATTTAGAGTGCTCGGAACCGGATTCTGATGATTCGACTAGTTCCGGGGGATCATTTATGACTTAGGAGAACAATCGGAATTGAATTTGGAGGCCCGGTGTAGAAATAGGCTTGAATTGGCTAAGGTTGAATTTTGGCGAAATCCGAACGGTAGGTGAGATTTTGATCCGGGGGTCGGAATGGGATTCCGACAGTGGCAGTAGCTTCGTTAGGTGATTTTGGATATGCCTGCAAAAATTCAGGTCATTCGGACGTCGTTTGGTCGGGTTTTTGATTGAATGTGTAATTTGGAATGTTTTAAGAAAATTAGGCTTGAATCCGTGTGTAATTGGTGATTTTGATGTGTTGGATGGTGTTTTTATGATTGGAACAAGTTCGTATCGTGTTTTGGGGTATGTTGGTGGTTTTCGTTGAGGTCCCGGGGGCCTCGGGGTGAATCCGGACCATCATCCGGCATTTGGAAGCAAGAAGTGATCTGCTGTAAATTGCAGATCACTGGGCATAAAATAAGCCTTCGCGTTCGCGAAGGAGGGTCCCGCGTTCGCGAAGGCCAGGTCAGTAAGGCATCGCGTTCGCGAGAGAAGTGACGCGTTCGCGTAGGTTGGGGCCAGTTGGTCATCGCGTTCGCGATGGGTTGGATCGCGTTCGCGCAAGAGGAAAAGGTAAGGCATCGCGGACGCGTGGCTTCACGTCGCGTTCGCGTAGAGTAAAAATCCGGAGCTGGGAAGTTGGCCTTCGCGGACGCGTGAAGGTGTGTCGCGTTCGCGAAGGGTATTTTTGGGCAGAGCTTCGCGGACGCGTGATAGGCGTCGCGAACGCGTAGAGCAAATTGCTCTGGCAGTGAGTTTAATTACAGAACATTTCACATACGGGTTCATTAACCCAAAACTCCATTTTTGAGTTCCAAGAGGAGAAATTGACGGGAGATTGCCGGGAAATCATCGGGGTTTCGTTGGAGGTAAGTTTTGTGGCTTAATTACATCATTTTAACATGAAATCCTTGGTTAATTCCCTGTAAATGGAAGATTAAATGTGGGTTTTAACCCTAGGCCTAAATTGTAGAAAAACAAGGATTTGAGTGGGCAAATGGAGTCCGATTTTGGTAAAATTGATATGCTTAGACTCGTATTGAGACGAGGGTTCCAGAAATGTGAATTTCGTAAATTTTCGGAATGTGGGCCCGGGGCTCGGGTTTTGACAACTTTGGGAATTTTGATGTAAATTGAGTTGTATTGATTGGGTGTCGTCCCATTGGCCTAATTTGTTGTATTTCTACTGTATTTGATCAGATTCTACGCGTGCGGAGCTTGATTCTCGTGGCAAGGGCATTGCGGAATAGTCGTCGCTGTATTGAGGTGAGTAATAGATGTGGGTGATGATCAGCGGGTTCGAAACCCCGGTATACCACTTTGTGACGCTGTATAGCGGCGAGACACGCACACTCTTGAGAGTGCGGGGTCGATCATGAATTGGAGACTACATATTAGTCCAACCTGGTGATATTGTATTATTGGCTATTCTAGAGCCGTCGAACCTCCTACTCGGATGGTTGCATATATATATATATATTGTGATAATGGCCACTCTTGAGCCGTTGAACCCCCTTCTTGGGCGGTTGAGTATACTTGTGGGCCGTGAGCCAGTTATTGGATCCCGCGAGGATCGTTATCATTGTCTTATCATATAGACATGCTAGTTTACTACTAGTCCGCAGCTATTTCTGTTATTATGCTAATTCCAATCTCTGGAACTTGATATTACCGTTTTCCAACTGAAAAATGATAAAAAGAGTTTTCAAAAACTACTTTTGAGCCTCGCGAGGCTGTATCTGCATATTAGCTGACTAGTAGTGGATCGGGCTGCACGCCGCAGCGAGATATATGTTGGATCGGACTGCACGCCGCAGTGATATCTCTATGAGATGTGCTTGGGCTGTAGGAGCCCCTCCGAAGTCTGAACCCCCACAGTGAGCACGGGTACCCAAAATTGGAGTCGGCTACACGCCGTAGCGGTCATATCATGCATTGCATTGCATTTAGCTACATCTCCTAGCTGTTATGCTATTTATTGGTATTTATTGGTACAAGTACAGTGAATATTGATTCTGTGACAGGGTAGCCGATTATAGCCTTACATAGTGCTTTATTGCGGATTTTTTATCTCACGTTGTCTTACCCTTGTTTATTACCACCGAGTCCGGCAAGTACTCATTTTACTCCCCGCACCTTGCGTGCAGTATCCGTGTACCTCTCAGCAGTGATCCAATGAGTCGTGCGAGGCGACATTTGTGGATATTCGAGGTAGCCGCAGAGTCCGCAGGACCCGATATTCCTTCTCACTGTCTCTTAATTTTTGTATTGACTTTTCTTTCCGCACTTGGCATCTTGTAAACCTTTATATACTTATGTTCAGTAGAGGCTCATGACTCTTGACCCTTGGTCTATGGGAGTTGGTGTATTATGGGACTTGTTTCCCCCGTTTTCGTACATATATCGCTGTTATTCTTGAATTAATTTGCTTAAATGGGTTAAAGAGAGCTTCTAGCTCCGTGGTTGATATGGATTGGTCAGGCTGGCTTAGTAATGTGCTGGGCGCCATCACGACCGGATTTGGGGTCGTGACAACCTTCTAATCAAATCTCTCAATAATACGAATATTTGTAGACTGTTCTCCGCTAATGCATGTCTGTGAACTCCAATTTGAAATCTTTCTGTGTTAAAAGCACTCTTCGATGCTACTAATGATTCTTGAATAGCTAGGATATCTCGAGCCATTATTAAAAGTGTTGGAAAAGCCTTGCCACGCACCCTCCACCATGACAAAAGTTGTCGTTGCCTTCTTCGTCTTTAATACTTTCCAATCCTTAATTCAGATAAGAATCAAGTTCATCATCAATAGAGGAATCAAAACCTATTATATCATCCATATCTTCCCATAAAACTTCTACCCTAGACTTAGAAGTAGAAGGAGCAGTTTCATAACATGTTGTTTCCATAGATTTATATTTATCAAATATTGATCTGGCATAAGAATATATGCTAGCTTGGCAGTCTTCGAGAGATAGTTGTTCATTTTCTTGAATAGCTAAATTCTCATAAATTTTATGAATAAGTCCCTTTGCACCTTTTAGTTTCAAAGATGTGTTAAGTAGAGTAGAAAATAAATAAATTTCGGGAATAGAAAAAATACTTTTAAAATTTTGAAATCATTTTATTTATGGCCAGTGCATAAATTGGATTTATTTTACACTTACCAAATACAGCAGAAATTTTACAAATATACCATAAAAACTTGTGGGACAGACGGGACAGGCGGGACGTGACGGGACATGGGGGATAGATGGGACAGGCAGTTCGGAATGGGACAAAACGGGACGAAGTGAAGGACAAACGGGACGAAATGATAGTCCTGTGCCCCATTAACATTGTCCCGTCCCGTTTAAAATGAAATGGGATAGGACGGTACGCGGGATAGAACCGGGACGGGACGGCCCATCCCGTTGGACATCCATATTCAAGAGTCATTCTTTGGGCTTCATCGGCTGTCACGTTTAGGAGGTGGTGTCCCCTTCAACTTTATCCACAATTTCTTAATTACACGTTAATCTCCCTTTTAAAAATCCATAATTACCCAATTATTCACATCATAAAAAATTATAAAATTACTTAAAATACTATTCACTTTTCATACACTTTATATATCTTATTATCATGGTCATGTGGTACCTTGTAGGACACTAGTCCATAAATATGGGGTATTATAGCTTGGAGCGTATTTTATCTCAAAATGTCAAACTTCGATGAAACTCATTTTCTTTGATTCGCTTACTCTTTTATATTCACGAATTTATTTGTCACTTGTCTGAAATAATATAATACTTATAACCTCAAAATAATCTCGTTCCCGAGTTTAAGTCGATTAACTTACGACGAATCTTTAACGTACGAAAATGCGGGATGTAACATCTCTTTTTCGAGCTTTCATCAATACACTTATGGCATACTTTCACGTATGAAAACATGGGATGTAACAATGAATTTGCTTACAAAGGATACCGCATCAGATAATTGGGAAAGAAAAGATAGGCATGGGATCCATGAAGACTATAAAAGAGGAAGATTCATTGATAGTTACGAATATAGAAAGGGAATCACCATAATTCCTAGTTATACGCGATTATCTATTATCGCCATAACCGTTACGAATAATTTGAGTAACGGATAATTAATATAGTTAATATTAGTATTAGGCATGAATTAAGTATGGAAAACAATTAAGTATTGTATCCTTATATAAACTCTCCTTACTTCTCTGCTTGATTGATCTCGCATAAGAATATATGCTAGCTTGGCAGTCTTAGAAAGATGGTTGTTCATTTTCTTGAATAGCTAAATTCTCATAAATTTTATGAACAAGTCCCTTTGCACCTCTTAGTTTCAAAGATGTGTTAAGTAGAGTAGAAAATAAATAAACTTCGGGAATAAAAAAAATACTTTTAAAATTTTGAAATTATTTTATTTATGGCCAGTGCATAAATTGGATTTATTTTACACTTATCAAATACAACAGAAATTTCACAAATATACCATAAAAACTTGCGGGACAGACGGGACAGACGGGACAGGCGGGACGTGACGGGACATGGGGGATAGATGGGACAGGCGGTTCGGAATGGGACAAAACGGGACGAAGTGAAGGACAAACGGGACGAAATGATAGTCAGGTGCCCCATTTAACATTGTCCCGTCCCGTTTAAAATGAAATGGGATAGGACGGTACGCGAGATGGAACCGGGACGGGACGGGACGGCCCGTCCCGTTGGACATCCATATTCAAGATTCATTCTTTGGGCTTCATCGGCTGTCACGTTTAGGAGGTGGCGTCCCCTTCAACTTTATCCACAATTTCTTAATTACACGTTAATCTCCCTTTTAAAAATTCATAATTACCCAATTATTCACATCATAAAAAATTATCTAAAATTACTTAAAATACTATTCACTTTTCATACACTTTATATATCTTATTATCATGGTCATGTGGTACCTTATATGACACTAGTCCATAAATATAGGGTATTATAGCTTGGAGCGTATTTTATCTCAAAAATGTCAAACTTTCATGAAACTCATTTTCTTTGATTCGCTTACTCTTTTATATTCACGAATTTATTTGTCACTTGTTTGAAATAATATAATACTTATAACCTCAAAATAATCTCGTTCCCGAGTTTAAGTCGATTAACATACGACGTTTAACGTATGAAAATGCGGGATGTAACATCTCTTTTCCGAGCTTTCATCAATACACTTATGGCATACTTTCACGTACGAAAACATGGGGTGTAACAATGAATTTGCTTACAAAAGATACCGCATCAGATAATTGGGAAAGAAGAGATAGGCATGGGATGCATGAAGACAACAAAAGAGGAAAATTCATTGATAGTTACGAATATGGAAAGGGAATCACCATAATTCCTGATTATACGCGATTATCTATTATCGCCATAACCGTTATGAATAATTTGAGTAACGGATAATTAATATAGTTAATATTAGTATTAGGCATGAATTAAGTAGGGAAAACAATTAAGTATTGTATCCTTATATAAACTCTTCTACTTCTCTGCTTGATTGAAGATTCTTACTCTCAATTTTTGGGCGAACGCTACAACAATCAATAAAAAAACAAATTCCTCGAGGGTGCCATTTGCCGCACACTTCAGAAAAAGTAAAAAACTATGGATGAAGTAAAAAAAAATCGTTTATTGAATATTCGTTTTTTATTACTTTTTATTCTTCTACGTTTGAAAAAGTATAGTGAACTTGGTTGTTAGAAATCGGATTTATTTTAATATATGACCACAAAAATTATTTTTTGACTAACAACAACAACAACCCAGTATAATCCCACTTAGTGGGGTTTGGGGAGGGTAGTGTGTACGCAAACCTTACCCCTACCCTAGGGTAGAGAAGCTGTTTCCAAATAGACCCCCGGCATCCTTCCCTCCAAGAACTTCCCACCTTGCTCTTGGGGAGACTCGAACTCACAACCTCTCGGTTGGAAGTGGGAGTTGCTTACCATCAGAGCAACCCCTCTTGTCTTATTTTTTTGACTAAAACAGTAGGAAACCTCTCTGTATCAAAGGCAGTGTAAATCCCAATAGAATTTTGAGAATTAAGAATGTCTCTATAAGATGAGCATTAGTTTTTGTGGAAAAGATATTCGTGAAAAGAGGTTGAGGAGTGTGATTCGAGAGCTAGGGTTTCCATCCTTGCTGATTTTGGTCTGCTCCTATTTCCTCGATTGAGTTTCACTCAAAAACTAAGTCAATTTATATGGTAGATTAGTTCTAACACGTGTACTTCTTTTCAAGAACAATATAAAATAAAACGTGTCTGAAAAGAGAAAGATAGATTTTTCTAAAACAATATTTGTGCAATAACAGCATAAGCATAATATAGTTACCCGATTTGAACTTGATTCGTCAAAGATGAGATAAAAGACTCAAATGAAATGGACCCTATGATACTTAAAGATAGGAGCAGCTTGGTTGTCAAATAAAAAGAGAATTAATCCTCTCATCAAATTCAGCATAACTTGTATGTACTTCATTCGGTTGTTTGAATAGGGATAATTAATTTTCTTATTAAATTAGAAATAACTTGTATTGTTGTTGTACATAATAGTTGCATAGATTATGTGAAAATGTACGTATTAGTTTTATAAAGTAAAACTGAAATAAAAATATAATATTAGCGATACATGAACTAAAACTATTAATAACAAAGATATCCTGTTATTAATGCCGACATAATTTATTCCGAACGAATAAACCCCTTAAAATTATCACGGGTTAATATATTTCCAAGGAAAAGCTTTAAAAGCTCACCGAAATGGATAAACTCCGCAGCTAAATTAGGTGTAAACGTAGCTGTCTGTTCCTCGATTGGGTATCACTCTAATTTATGAATTTGTTGGTGGGCAGATTGGTGGTCGGTTAACATTGACATCAGACTGGATGTTTACTCATAAGAAAATGAGGCACGAGGAGACTAGTTGTCTTAAAAGTGACAATTAAATAATCCATTCGACGAATGGATTTCTATCAAAAGAAAAATAAAAGAAACCATGGGTTAGTCACAACTTTATCATCAAGCACCGCCCAAACTAGTCGTACACTTATTTGGCACATTTTCGGTTAGTTTTTTTTTTTTTTTTTTTTAACCCCTCCCAAATTAGGAGGATCTATAGTGTTTCCACACTTGCCCTCCACGGTGACTCGAACCCAGGACCTAACGATCGTAGGTGGAGGTGCTTACCAACTGAGCAAGCCTCACTTGTCCGAGAATTATACCACTAGACCAAATAATAGCTGAGTTAGATTACCTAATTTTTGGTTTTAGTTAGTGTTAGATTAAACGGAATGGAGAGAACAACGAATCATGTACTTTATTGATGCAGCAGAAACCGTTGAACTTAGCACCGAAATGATTGTCCCAAATCGAACTTTGAATCACTAGGAAACAAAGTTAATCTTCCACTAATTAGATGTCATTACTTGTGTGTGCTTTTCGTTGGGAGAAGAAGAGAGTCAGAGAATTTTTTTACGGTGCTGTGTTTTATATTTTCTTTGTCAGAAACCCGCCACTCACCCCTTTTTTCACGTTCAGTTTAGTGGAGTGTTTGTGGTCTAATGGTAACTTCCCTTAACCTCTCTCCCTTATAGTCAGGTCAGCCCACATGGAGCAACCCATGACCTATAATCCAACATCTCCCACATCGCTCATAGTGGGCTAGACCGTTGTCTTTGATACACTTTTCATACCGGCAAATAGTTGGTGCGACACGCAAGCACAAAGAGCTATAAAATTTCAAAACCAATTAGAGGTTCTACTAAGGTTCTATGCAGAAATCCAATCACATATGGAAAGGATTCACTACTAGCATGAGGATATTATTACTCGCAATACCCCAGACATCATTCGCTATTGCAGTAGCAACTTATTCGATCCCTCATCCTCGAAAGAAGGCAAACTCGAGTTCTCATATAACAGTGTATCCACAATTACACCCAATACCCTTATGGTAAGTGTAATGGTCGACCTATGAATACAAGTTAAATTACTTATTTATTTTTATTTTTTAGTCGTCTTCCCTTTCTACTCGAATCTTTCCATTCCAAATCAACCGATTTCCTAGGCATGCACTGCATTGCCGAATCACTCATGGCTATTAGTAACATGCTAAAGTAGCAACATTGATTTGCACTTCAAGAAATAGTAAAAGGTCAAAAGGTATTTCAATAAAAGTTAATGTAACTTCTTTGGGATCTCATACAATAAAGAAGGAGGGATTCATTCTTCCATTATCCCATTGGTCGATAGCACATGTTTTATGAAACATATGTCACTGTGTTCTCACCTTATATTGGTGCGTGTGTCTTATTATTTTAATCATCCAACACCGTACAGATCTTGGTCTAGACACCTCCAAGTGTCTAACCCGAGTTTCTCACTTCAATAATCCTCAAACCATCCTCTCTGAGAAAATCACATATGGTTTATAAAACAAGTCATAATCGAATAATAAATTCGTAAATTGTCAAGAACGACCTCTTGAAGTAAATATAACCCTGAATTATCCAAGGTTCTATAAGGTCTCATCTCTTCACGATTCTTAACGTAAGAGGTGATTGCTTGTGTGAGAGAGTCAATCTCGCGACTTGTTCGACACACTTTATCATAATATATTCATCACATGCATATGAGATATAAGCAAAAATTCAAGAGTTAAATATTAATGATCATATTATAATACTAATGCCATAATACAATACATAAATATGTTCATATCCTTCGCCAACCTAGAGCCATAACATGTTTCTCAAACATGTTTCTAGATATCGCCTTTGTAAAAGGATCAGCTATCATGCTTTGCGTAGGAATATACTGTAAATTTATCTTTCCACTTGCTACCATGTCTCTTACAAAGTTATACTTGACGTCAATGTGTTTGGTCTTGTTGTAATACTTAGGATCTTTTGTATATGCAATAATCGCTTGACTATCACAATATAGAGTCATGGGACCCTAAGAGTTCTTTGTAATATTCAAATGCTCAAAGAATCTCTTCAACCAAACAACTTCTTGTACTGCAGACATACAAGCCACGAACTCATATTCCATTGTTGAAAGGGATGTGCAGGTTTGTTTCTTACTTTTCCATGATATTGCACCACCATTAAGTAAGAAGGCATAACCGGATGTTGATTTTCTATCATTCCGATCACCACCCCAATCAGCATCTATATATCCTCTAAAGTATAAATCATTTCCACTATAACATAGTGAATAATCTGCAGTTCCCTTCAGGTATCTGAAAATTCTCTTCACAAGTTTCCAATAATATCTTTCAAAATTGGATTGATACCTGCTAAATAGACCTATGACATAAAAAATGTCTGGGCGAAACACATCATAGCGTATATCAGGCTCTCGACAGCACTTGAATATGGAACTCGAGACATGTCTTCCTTCTCATTTTCGGTCTTGGGACACATTTCAAGGCTTAAAGTTTCACCTCTCGTTGTAGGAGTATCCATGGATTTCCAACTATTCATGCAAAAACGCTCCAAAATTTTCTTTATATAAGTTTCTTGAAATAGACTCAATAACTTTTTGGAACGGTCTCTTTGGATCTTAACTCCAATGATATAGTCTGCCTCACCCATATCTTTCATGTCAAAAGACTTTGAAAAAGCCATGACTTGAGAGTTTTAAAATACTCCAAATTGTTTCCGACCAATAAAATATCATCCATATAAAGAGAAAAAATTACAAACATCCCATTGGATTTCTTCACATAAATGCAACGATCTTCATTAATCATGGTGAAATCATATGAGATCACCTCCTTGTGAAATCTCAAATACCATTGCCTTGAAGATTGCTTCAGACCATAAATAGATCTTTTCAATTTACAAACCTTCTTTTCTTGGCCTTTAATGATGAAGCCTACAGGTTGTTCCACATATATTTCTTAGTTCAATTCTTCACTGAGAAAAGCTGTATTCACGTCCATTTGATATAATTCCAAATCCAAACGTGCAACAATGGCCAAAAGTAAGCGAATTGAGGTAAACTTCACAACTCGTGAAAATATTTCCTCATAATCTATTTCAGCTTCTTGAGTAAAGCCTTTTGCCACCAATCGTGCCTCGTATCTGTCACGACCCGGATTTTCCCCCAACATCGGGATCGTGATGGCGCCTACTCGTGGTAGCTAGGCAAGCCACTGTATTCATACTATCCTGTTTTTAACACAATTTTAATTAAATAAATGCGGAATACTTTATCGAAATGGAAATAACAAATCACAAGGTGAAAATCATACCGAAATTCTCTACCCAAGACGTGGAGTCACCAACTCACAAACTACTATGGAATACTACACATAAAAGTCCGAAGAAAATATAACATAATTCTGTTCGTCTCGGAATAATGAGACTACAGCTATAAACATAAATAAAGAAAGAGACGCCGGGCCTGCGGACGTCTGCAAGCTACCTCGGTCTCAAATGTAATCAACTCCCACGCAATCTATCTACTGCTGCTGCTGCTGCTGCTCCTGATCGTAACCTGGACCTGTGCAAAAACGCACAGAAGTGTAGCATCAGCACAACCGACCCCATGTGCTGGTAAGTGCCTGGCCTATCCCGGCGAAGTAGTGACAAGCCTAGGACCAGACACTCACATAAACCTGTGCAATTCAATATATATGTGTACCACAAAGTAACAAGAAATAATCAAGTAATAACACAATAAGAAATATTTTAAAGAATTTAACAATTAACCACAGTTAATAATTTCACAAAGAAAACAAAGTATAATGTAAACACGAATAATATCACTTCAAGAAATAACAAGCAATTGCACGGCATCACCCTTCGTGCTTTTACTCTCATCCTCACCAAATAAACAAATAAAGTACACGGCATCACCCTTCGTGCTTTTACTCTCATCCTCACTAAATAAACAAATAAAGTACACCGCATCACCCTTCGTGCTTTTACTCTCATCCTCACATCCATAGTACGGCATGATCCTTCGTACATGGTTCAATAACAGGGCACGGCATGATCCTTCGTGCATAATCAATAATTAAACATGGCACGGCATTAACCTTCGTGCATAAATAAATAAACATGGCACGGCATCACCCTTCGTGCATTATCACTCTTCCTCACCCAAATAACAATCACGGTTAAGGGCAGAGAAAGAAACAACAATTCATAAATCGTCCCATCAAGGGCAATCAATAATTATCTTCACAACAAGTCCCAACAAGGGAGAACAACAACGATTCACCTATAATATATCTCAAAATATCATTTTCCAACGACTCACGGTCATACTAGACGCCAATGTATGGATGCTCGTCACCACAGCCCATACACCGCACTCGATCACATAGCACATAACACATAATCCTATTCCCTCAAGCTAGGATAGAACAAACACTTACCTCGAAAGTTTACGAACGATTCAATCCGTAGCAATGCCTTTTCCTTTTGAATTAGACTCCAATCCAATCGTATCTATACACAATTGATTTAATATCATCAATTCTACTTAACAAACTAGTTCATATTGCTAAATATGGTTTTTACAACATTCTGCCCGGAATAGTAAAATCCGACCCCGGGCCCACATAATCGAAACTCAAGTTTCGAACCAAATTAATTTTATCCAATCTTCCATGAGTTCAAATATACAATTTGTTCTTAAGTTCGACTCCAAAACGAGGTCTAAATCGCAATTTATTTGAAAGCCCTAACTATACCCATTTCTCTAATTTTTCAACCAATTTACACATGTTTAGGCCTAAGAATTTGATTGATGTTGATGAAAAGTGAAGAAGACGAGTTAAACAATACTTACCCGATGAACCTTGATGAAAAGTTGCTCTAAGGATCGCCTAAGGGCCGTTGGAGAAGAGAGAGTTGAGAGAAATGGAAATAATCCCGTATGTTCTGTTTTTGCAGAACTTAAATCACTGGGCGAAAGTTTTGTTCTATGCGATCGCAGGGCTACTGATGCGATCGCATAGAGTGAGGTCGTTTGTACACCGCGATCGCATGGAAGAAGATGCGATCGCATAGAATGGGCAGGCTACATTATGCGATCGCGGGACACAGTGTGCGATCGCATAGAGGAGAAATGGGAGGCTGGCTGTTTACACAATGCGATCGCATTACATGGTATGCGATCGCGTAGAGGAAAATGGCAAGCTATGCGATCGCAGGAACAATGATGCGATCGCATAGAAGAAAAAATGGGGACAGTAAAATTACTCTATGCGATCGCAGCTACACCTATGCGATCGCATAGAAGAAAATCTCTGTGCAAAAATTGCAGAGTTTCTGCTGCATTTTTAAGTTCAAAACCATCCCGTTACCTATCCGAAACTCACCCGAGCCCTCGGGGATTCAAACCAAGTATGTACACTGACTCAAAAATATCATACGAACTTGCTCGCGCGATCAAATCACCAAAATAACATCAAAATCAAGGAATTGAGCCTTAAAACTCAAGAATTCTTTCAAATTTCATAATTTCCAAAATTTCCAATTTAAGGCCGAAACACGTCAAACGACGTCCGTTTTCAACCAAACTTTACAGAAAGCGCTTAACCAATATATATGACATGTACCGGGCGTCGGAACCAAAATACGAGCCCGATACCAGTACTTTTTAATCAAAAATCAGTTTCATTTTCCTTAAACATTTTCAGAAAACAATTTAACAGAAAAATTCTTTTACCGGGGTTCTAGACCTCAGATTTCAATTCCGGACATATGCCCAAGTTCCATATTTTTCTACGGATTTTCTGAAATAGTCAAATTACGGATCCGGGTCCGTTTACTAAAAATGTTGACCAAAGTCAACCATATCAATATTAATATCAAAATTCTTCTACTTTTACTCATATTTCACATATTTCAACATAAATATTTTTCAGCTTTGTGCCCGGACTGTGCACGCAAATCGAGGCAACATAGAATGAGGTTTTCAAGGCCTCAGAAGCTCGAAATGATTAATTAAACAAGTGATGACCCTTTGGGTCGTCACAATCTCCACCTCTAAAACAACCGTTCGTCCTCGAACGGACAAAAGAAAGAAGTACCTGAGTCAGGAAACAAATGTGGGTAGCGGCTCCGCATATCAGACTCGGACTCCCAGGTCGATGCCTCGGGAGGCTGACCTCTCCACTGAACACGCACAGAAGGATAACTCTTCGACCTCAACTGTCGAACCTGCCGGTCTAGAATAGCCACCGGCTCCTCCTCGTAGGATAGATCATTGTCCAATTGGACAGTACTGAAGTCTAACACATGTGTGGGATCGCCGTGGTATCTCCGAAGCATAGATACGTGAAAAACTCGATGCACGGCTGATAAGCTAGGCGGCAAAGCTAATCTGTAAGCCACCCCTCCCACTCTGTCTAGAATTTCAAATGGGCCAATATACCTAGGGCCGAGCTTGCCCTTCTTCCCAAACCTCATCACGCCCTTCATAGGCGACACTCGGAGCAATACTCGTTCACCAACCATGAAATCTACATCTCGAACCTTACGATCCGCATAAGTCTTCCGCTTGGACTGAGCCGAACGCAATCTCTCCTGAATAGTCTTGACCTTATCCAAGGCCTCCCGAACTAAGTCTGTTCCCAACAACCGAGCCTCTCCCGGTTCAAACCATCCTACCGGTGATCGACATCGCCTACCATACAACGCCTCATACGGAGCCATCCGGATGCTAGATTGGTAACCGTTATTGTAGGCGAACTCTGCTATGGCAGAAACCGGTCCCACGAGCCTCCGAAATCAATAACACGGGCTCGGAGCATGTCTTCGAGAATCCGAATAGTCCTCTCCGACCGGCCATCCGTCCGAGGATGAAATGCTCTACTCAACCGAACCCGGGTGCCTAACTCCCGCCTGGACCGCTCTCCCGAACCGTGAGGTAAACTGCGTACCCCGATCGGAGATAATAGATACCGGCACCCCATGGAGACGAACAATCTCCCTAATATAGATCTCCGCTAACCTCTCCGACGAGTAGGAGACAGATACTGGAATAAAGTGTGCTGATTTGGTCGGTCTATCAACAATGACCCAAATAGCATCAAATTTCCTCCGAGTCAAAGGAAGTCCAGTAACGAAGTCCATTATGATCCGCTCCCATTTCCACTCGGGAATTTCAATCCTCCGGAATACACCACCAGGTCTCCGGTGCTCATATTTCACCTGCCGACAATTTAGACACCGAGCGACATACGCAACGATATCTTTCTTCATTCTCGCGCCACCAATAGAGTTGCCGTAAGTCCCGGTACATCTTAGCGGCACTCGGGTGAATAGAATACCGCGAACCGTGGGCCTCTCGCTAAGATCAACTCCCGAATCCCTTCGACATCGGGCACACAAACTCGACCCCGCAATTTCAATACCCCATCATCATCTAGATTTACCCGTGTGGCACCTCCCCGCTGCACCGTATCTCTCAACTCGCGCAAATGAGGATCATCAAATTGCCTCTCACCGGATACGCTCTAATAAAGAAGAACGAGCGACCGTGCAGGCTAACACTCGCTAGGCTCGGAAATGTCTAATCTCACGAACCGGTTGGCTAAGGCCCGGACATCTAGAGCTAATGGTCTCCGATTGACCGGAATATATGCAAGACTACCCATGCCGGCATACTTTCTACTCAATGCATCGGCCACCACATTGGCCTTACCTGGGGTGATATAATATAGTAACATCATAGTCTTTTAGCAACTCTAACCATCTCCGCTCTCGTAGATTCAACTCCTTCTGTTTGAACAAGTACCGTAGGCTTTTGTGATCGGTGTACACCTCACATGTCACACCATATAGATAATGCCTCCGCTTGATCAAACATGAACCACTGCTGCTAATTCAAGATCATGAACCGGATAATTCTTCTCATGTATCTTTAATTGCCTCGAAGCATAAGAAATAACCTTACCATCTCGCATCAATACCGCTCCAAGCCCCGTACGAGATGCGTCACAATAAACTCGTATAAGGCCCCGTACCCGTAGGTAGTATTAACACCGGTGCCGTGGTCAGAGCTGTCTTGAGCTTTCGAAAGCTCGCCTCACACTCCCTTGACCACCGAAACCGAACACCCTTCGGGTCAACCCGGTCATCGGGGCCGCAATGGAAGAAAACCCTCTACAAAACGACGGTAGTAACCTCGCTAATCCCATGAAACTCCGTATCTCAGCCACCGAAGCCGGTCGAGGCCAATTCCGGACTCGCCTCAATCTTCTTTGGGTCTACCCGAATACCTTCCACGGATACAACGTGACCCAGAAATGCTACCGAACTCAGCCCGAACTCACATTTAGAAAATTTGGCATATAGCCGATTATCTTTCAGAGTCTGAAGAACCACTCTGAGGTGCTGGCTCGTGCTCTTCCTGGCTGCGGGAGTACACCAGGATGTCATCTATGAAGACTATCACGAACGGATCTAAGTAAGGCCTGAATACCCGATTCATTAACTCCATGAATGTCGCTGGGGCATTGGTCAACCCGAAGGACATGACCAAGAACTCATAATGCCCATATCTAGAGCGAAAGGTCGTCTTAGGAATGTCAGCCGCCCTGATCTTCAGCTGATGGTAGCCCGACCTCAAGTCTATCTTAGAGAATACCCTCGCTCCCTGGAGCTGGTCAAACAAATCATCAATCCTCGGCAATGGATATTTATTTTTGATAGTCACCTTGTTTAACTGCCGGTAATCAATACACATCCGCATCGAGCCATCCTTCTTCTTTACAAATAATACAGGTGCCCCCCAGGGGGAAACACTGGGCCTGATAAAACCCTTCTCAAGAAGGTCCTGCAACTGATCTTTCAACTCTTTTAGTTCCGGCGGGGCCATACGATAGGGTGGAATAGAGATGGGCTGAGTGCCCGGTGCCAGATCAATACAAAAATCAATATTCCTGTCGGGTGGCATGCCCGGCAGGTCTGAAGGGAAAACCTCGAGAAAGTCCCGTACAATAGGAACTAAATCAATAGAAGGAACTTCCGCGCTTGAATCACGAACATAAGCCAAATAAGCTAGACACCCCTTCTCGACCATACGTCGAGCCTTAACATAAGAAATAACAGTGCGAACGGAGTGGCTTGAGGTACCCTTCCACTCTAATCGGGGTGATTCTGGCAAGGCTAAGGTGACAGCCTTAGCATGACAATCAAGAATAGCATGGTATGGGGACAACCAGTCCATCCCCAATATGACATCAAAATCTACCATATCCAAGAGCAACAGATCAACACGGGTCTCAAGACCCCCAAATATAACTACGCACGCACGATGCACCCGATCGACTACAATAGAGTCACCCACTGGCGTAGCCACATAAACTGGAATATCCAGAGCATAGCTGGGCACAGCCAAATACGGTGCGAAGTAGGAAGACACATAGGAATATGTAGATCCGGGGTCAAATAATACTGAAGCACCTCTGCCACACACAAGAATAGTACCTGTAATCACGACATCTGATGCCTCTGCCTCTGGCCTGGCTGGTAAAGCATAGAATCGGGGATCTGCACCTCCCCTCTGAGCTGCGTCTCTAGGACGACCATCAACTGGCTGACCTCTACCTCTCGCTGGACCGGTCTCCACCTCTACGGTCTCGACCTCCACCTCTATAATCCCTACCCCCGCCTCTGGTTGGCTGGGCAGGCTGAGGGTCAGCTGGGGCCTGAATCATAGGACGAGGACCTCGCTGCTGAGAGTTGCCCGCTGCTATAGGGCAATTCCTGATAAAATGACCTGGGTCGCCACAACCGTAGCAACTCTTAGACTGATAGGGCTGCTGGCCCTGACGACCTGAATGGCCTCCACGAACACTCTGAAGAGGCTGAGCACTAATAGGAGACTGGTCTGAATAATACCCCCGAGAACCACGATCACCCGATCCACCCTGTGAAGCCTGAAGGGCGGAATGAAAAGGCCTGGAAGACTGGCCTCTATCAAAGGATTCTCTGCTACCAGAGGAAGAACCACCAAATCTACCTGTATGACGAGGCCTCTTATCCGAAGAATAACCGCCTCCCCTAGCAAGAGCCATCTCAACTCTGCGTGCTGCATTGGCTGCCTCCTGAAATGATATGTCACTCCCCACGCCCATAGCCATCTGGAGTCTAATCGGCTGATTAAGCCCATCTATAAATCTGCGGACCCTCTCCCGCTCCGTGGGAAGTATCACCACCGCATGACGAGCCAAGTCAATAAATCTCGTCTCATACTGTGTAACTGTCATAGTGCCCTGATGGAGGCGCTCAAACTGCCTCCGAAGTAAATCCCGCTGAGTAGCAGGGAGAAACTTCTCCATAAATAGTTCCGCAAACTGGTCCCATGATAGAGCTGGGGACCCTGCTGGTCGAGTCAAGCAATAATCTCTCCACCAAGTCTTGGCGGATCCTGCAAGTCTGAAGGTACAGAAATCAACTCCGTTTGTCTCCACGATCCCCATAGTCTTGAGAATCTCACGGCAACTGAATAAGAAGTCCTGAGGATCCTCTGATGCGGCTCCACCGAATGTAGTGGTAAATAGCTTGGAGAACCGATCAAGCCTCCATAACGAATCGGAAGTCATGGCCGCTCCATCACCGGCACGAGCCGCGGTACCGACCGAGTGGCCACCGCCGGCCGGATTACCGGTGCTCGAGGCCGAGGAGCTACCGGCTCCGGAGTATGAGCGACAGGAGTCCGGGTCCCTCCTCCGGCACCGAGAAGTAGGCCGGGGTTCGATAATAGACCCGCTCCGGCAATGCTATCCATAAATCCCGCTATTCTGACCAAAGCATCCCGGAGATCTGGGGTAATCAAAGCCTCTCCTGGGACCTGAGCTGGGCCCACTGGAGCTGCTGGAACCGGAACCTCCTCATCAATCTCAATATGAGGCTCCACCTCTGGGGTAGCTGCCTGGGGCTGAGCTCTACCCCTACCACGGCCTCTGATACGGCCTCGACCCCTGCCCCTCACAGGAGCTGTCTGGGGCTCAGGCTGCTGGTCAGCGGACGAAGAAGTGCGTGTCCTTACCATCTGCGAAAGGACAGAATAGAAATTCCAATCAGTAATTGAGGATCAAGTAGCACGACAAGAAAGAACAAATGAGAGACTTTTTCCTAACTCAATAGACTCTGAAGGACAAGTACGGACGTCTCCGTACCTACCTCTCAAACTCTACTAAGCTTGTTCGTGAGTGGTGAGACCTATGTAACCTAGAGCTCTGATACCAACTTGTCACGACCCGGATTTTCCCCCAACATCGGGATCGTGATGGCGCCTACTCGTGGTAGCTAGGCAAGCCACTGTATTCATACTATCCTGTTTTTAACACAATTTTAATTAAATAAATGCGGAATACTTTATCGAAATGGAAATAACAAATCACAAGGTGAAAATCATACCGAAATTCTCTACCCAAGACGTGGAGTCACCAACTCACGAACTACTATGGAATACTACACATAAAAGTCTGAAGAAAATATAACATAATTCCGTTCGTCTCGGAATAATGAGACTACAGCTATAAACATAAATAGAGAAAGAGACGCCGGGCCTGCGAACGTCTGCAAGCTACCTCGGTCTCAAATGTAATCAACTCCCACGCAATCTATTTACTGCTGCTGCTGCTGCTGCTCCTGATCGTAACCTGGACCTGTGCAAAAACGCACAGAAGTGTAGCATCAGCACAACCGACCCCATGTGCTGGTAAGTGCCTGGCCTATCCCGGCGAAGTAGTGACAAGCCTAGGACCAGACACTCACATAAACCTGTGCAATTCAATATATATATGTGTACCACAAAGTAACAAGAAATAATCAAGTAATAACACAATAAGAAATATCTTAAAGAATTTAACAATTAACCACAGTTAATAATTTCACAAAGAAAACAAAGTATAATGTAAACACGAATAATATCACTTCAAGAAATAACAAGCAATTGCACGGCATCACCCTTCGTGCTTTTACTCTCATCCTCACCAAATAAACAAATAAAGTACACGGCATCACCCTTCGTGCTTTTACTCTCATCCTCACCAAATAAACAAATAAAGTACACGGCATCACCCTTCGTGCTTTTACTCTCATCCTCACATCCATAGTACGGCATGATCCTTCGTACATGGTTCAATAACAGGGCACGGCATGATCCTTCGTGCATAATTAATAAATAAACATGGCACGGCATTAACCTTCGTGCATAAATAAATAAACATGGCACGGCATCACCCTTCGTGCATTATCACTCTTCCTCACCCAAATAACAATCACAGTTAAGGGCAGAGAAAGAAACAAAAATTCATAATTTGTCCCATCAAGGGCAATCAATAATTATCTTCACAACAAGTCCCAACAAGGGAGAACAACAACGATTCACCTATAATATATCTCAAAATATCATTTTCCAACGACTCACGGTCATACTAGACGCCAATGTATGGATGCTCGTCACCACAGCCCATACACCGCACTCGATCACATAGCACATAACACATAATCCTATTCCCTCAAGCTAGGATAGAACAAACACTTACCTCGAAAGTTTACGAACGATTCAATCCGTAGCAATGCCTTTTCCTTTTGAATTAGACTCCAATCCAATCGTATCTATACACAATTGATTTAATATCATCAATTCTACTTAACAAACTAGTTCATATTGCTAAATATGGTTTTTACAACATTCTGCCCGGAATAGTAAAATCCGACCCCGGGCCCACATAATCGAAACTCAAGTTTCGAACCAAATTAATTTTATCCAATCTTCCATGAGTTCAAATATACAATTTGTTCTTAAGTTCGACTCCAAAACGAGGTCTAAATCGCAATTTATTTGAAAGCCCTAACTATACCCATTTCTCTAATTTTTCAACCAATTTACACATGTTTAGGCCTAAGAATTTGATTGATGTTGATGAAAAGTGAAGAAGACGAGTTAAACAATACTTACCCGATGAACCTTGATGAAAAGTTGCTCTAAGGATCGCCTAAGGGCTGTTGGAGAAGAGAGAGTTGAGAGAAATGGAAATAATCCCGTATGTTCTGTTTTTGCAGAACTTAAATCACTGGGCGAAAGTTTTGTTCTATGCGATCGCAGGGCTACTGATGCGATCGCATAGAGTGAGGTCGTTTGTACACCGCGATCGCATGGAAGAAGATGCGATCGCATAGAATGGGCAGGCTACATTATGCGATCGCGGGACACAGTGTGCGATCGCATAGAGGAGAAATGGGAGGCTGGCTGTTTACACAATGCGATCGCATTACATGGTATGCGATCGCGTAGAGGAAAATTGGCAAGCTATGCGATCGCAGGAACAATGATGCGATCGCATAGAAGAAAAATGGGGACAGTAAAATTACTCTATGCGATCGCAGCTACACCTATGCGATCGCATAGAAGAAAATCTCTGTGCAAAAATTGCAGAGTTTCTGCTGCATTTTTAAGTTCAAAACCATCCCGTTACCTATCCGAAACTCACCCGAGCCCTCGGGGATTCAAACCAAGTATGTACACTGACTCAAAAACATCATACGAACTTGCTCGCGCGATCAAATCACCAAAATAACATCAAAATCAAGGAATTGAGCCTTAAAACTCAAGAATTCTTTCAAATTTCATAATTTCCAAAATTTCCAATTTAAGGCCGAAACACGTCAAACGACGTCCGTTTTCAACCAAACTTTACAGGAAGTGCTTAACCAACATATATGACCTGTACCGGGCGTCGGAACCAAAATACGAGCCCGATACCAGTACTTTTTAATCAAAAATCAGTTTCATTTTCCTTAAACATTTTCAGAAAACAATTTAACAGAAAAATTCTTTTACCGGGGTTCTAGACCTCGGATTTCAATTCCGGACATATGCCCAAGTTCCATATTTTTCTACGGATTTTCTGAAATAGTCAAATTACGGATCCGGGTCCGTTTACTAAAAATGTTGACCAAAGTCAACCATATCAATATTAATATCAAAATTCTTCTACTTTTACTCATATTTCACATATTTCAACATAAATATTTTTCAGCTTTGTGCCCGGACTGTGCACGCAAATCGAGGCAACATAGAATGAGGTTTTCAAGGCCTCAGAAGCTCGAAATGATTAATTAAACAAGTGATGACCCTTTGGGTCGTCACAGTATCTTTCTATTGACCAATCTGCTTTGTGTTTAACTTTGAGAACCCATTTGTTCCAAATGGCTCTATGCCCGGGTGGAAGGTCAACTAGATCCCAGACTTTATTTGTTTTTATGGACTCTAATTCTTCTTTCATTGCTTTCATCCACTCATCTTTTCCAGGGCTTGATAAAGCCTCAGTCACAGACTTTGGCTCATCCATATCTGTCAGAGATACAAAGAAAATATAATCCTCAATTTCATAAGTACGTTTGGGTATATTTTTCCTAGTACTATTTCGTAGTTGAAATTCAGATTTGTGAGAAGGATTTTGGGATTGAGAGTTCCCACTCTCGCTCGGATCAAGAATAATATCTTGATCAATTTGATTATCAACTATGTCAGAAGACACTTGCTGACTATCTGAGTTCAACATTTTATAAAGAGGCTCACTATTCTTTACCTCACCCTTTTTGGATCTTTTTCCAGAAATGTGACATCTCGTGATTCAATCTCACTAACACTTCCATCCTCTAATTCACCAATGAACACATACCTTTTGGAGTGTTCTGAATATCTTATAAAGATACAATTCTTTCCTTTCGGGCCTATTTTACCAAACTTGCTAAACGAATCTTTTACATATGCAGCACAACCCCAAGGTCGTAAGTCCTTTAAGTTTGGTTTATGGCCAGTCCATAGCTCATAAGGAGTGGATGAAACTGATTTAGAAGATACTTTATTCAATATGTAAGTTGCAGTCAATAATGCATCTCCTCAAAAGGAGATAGGTAAATTTGTCTGCACCATCATGGACCTTATCAAGTCCAGTAGTCTTCTATTCCTCCTTTCTGCTACACCGTTTTATTGAGGTGTGCACGAAATAGTTAACTGTCTGGTGATTCTCTTTTCATTGCACAATTCTTCAAATTCTCTTGATAGATATTCACGCCCTCTATCGGTTCTTAGGGTCTTAATCCTTTTGTCTAATAATTCTCAACTTCATTCAGATATTTCTTAAAGCATTCAAGTGCTTCAGTAGTACCCCCATATGTTTCTCTCAAATGCGCCCAAATGGCATTAGAAGTAGGGAATTGTTTATATTCATGAATGAAATCATCCACAACTGAGCTTACAATGATTCCACGAGCAGTGACATCTTTTTTTTTTCAAGAATTGTAAGCCTATGTTGGGTAGTGTTACCCTCCTCTAGGCAAACCATGACATGGTTAATGGCTTCAAGAGCATCTTGCTCTTCCAGCACATACCACATCCTACGGCTCCAAATGTCATAATTTTCACCGTTCAGTTTATCACCATTGTTTAAGTCAGCAATGATAGTTTTTGATGCCATAGTTTGTTAAATGAAATAATAATGAAAGGTTAGGAAAATTAATTAAATAAAATATTAATTTTATACTTATTATAGAATCGAAAGGTTATTACGTTTCCATTCATCATTTACAACTAAATGTTCAACTAATATTTTATAAAATCATTTCTTATAGTGTGTATCTTTTCAAGATTTTCAATATCATGTCATACTTGTTTTAACTGCCACACATTAGAAAAACAAATAAAATGACATGTAAGCTTGCAAGGAAAATAACAAAGGTTCATTAATTAAACAAATTACAAGTAGTTATAGAGACGGTTCTCCCACTCAACTTCAAATTTAAGAATATAAACTCAAAAAAGTTCACTTGGCCAAACCTCATGATAAACTTCAGTTAAAGTACTACCTAAAGGTTCTTCAAGTGAATCAACTAAAATTGCTAAGGCTTCCCAATCAGATAGTTCAATTTCGCCAATAGCATCAATCAGTGCATCTGGGATAAATTGATAATTTCCAATATGTTCAGCTAGTGAAGCCCTAAGCTCTCTAAATTTCTTCTCTTTCCCTTCGTTCAGCCCATCGATCCCTTAACTGATTTTATCTCGCCCTTGGAACAATCCTGATGACTTCAGGCTCCGAGTCTGAATCATTATAGAAATAAGTCCTGCGACGACGTACCCTTCTACGTTCTCCCCTTCCTTGACTTCGAGAACTCCCACTTGGATTAGAACTTGTCCTTGTTCAGCCATATCTGAAATAGGACCAAGGAAAGAAAAAGAATGGGTACAGCCACTCAATGTGACAACATATTTCACAATAACTCGTAGAAGTATTTCAATATAAGGTATAGGGGCTTAAACTAATTTTCTATATTGAGTAGATAAAAAAATCACTTTTCCAGTTTCAACAAGTGAAAGCATATTATGAAAATAAAATGCTTATGAACCAGAAACATAAAATTCAAATGCCTAATAGAAAAGTAGATAGCAAAACTCCAACACGTTGGTATAAGATATTAAGCTATATCCCCTCTACTGCGATGGAGAATGGTTTTACATGATCTCTCTTAAATGATGCCCACACAGCAGGTACTTCAACTAGATAATTCAATGGTCATATTCCTTATTTGTTTTGCTTCATCATCAAAATAATTTTGACACAGTAGTGAAACAATCACCCATTGCGTGTACACAAACTCATACACTAATCAAGATTCTCTTCTTTAATTAATCTCAAAAATAAAGAAAAGAAAGAGCTTGAAATCAAATGCACACATCGTATATAAGTAGTCACACCTTAAAACCAGAAGATCTTGAGAGTGTACTAAAATATGTAATAGGATGATTATCCCAAGGCACAAGCATCAGAAGTCTAATTCAGGCCTTACTATCACGTGAATGGCGGTCAATTTTTAATTCTGCTGAGCCAACTTAACTTTTACTTTATAATATCCCAAAATTTTGAAACTGAGAAGCTAGAATAAGCTTAATAGAAACTTTTAAAATCAGTTTATACCAATTCTTTATCTGAAAACTTACCAGCAAGTATTGGAGAGAGATCATGAACATGAACAGAAAATCCTACGTTCTCGGCTAAAGACGAAAGTGAGAGTATAGTGGCTATTCCTTTTTCAATTTTCTGAACGAACTTTTTCAACAAAGTTTTCTATTATTCCATGTTTAAAGAAACAAGAAACAACGCCGGCTCTCATGCCGTTATTAGATTAAACCGAGGGGAGAGAACAATGAATTGTGTACCTTATTGATGCAACGGAAATAAACTCACCACCAAAAGGATTGCCCCAAGTCGAACTTTGAATCACTAGGAAACAAAGTTAATCTTCAACTAATTAGATGCCCTTACTTGTATGTGCTTTTCGTTGGAAAACGGAGAGTCAGAGAAAATTTTTACGGTGTTGTGTTCTATATTGTCTCCTTTAGATAAATAGGTATAGCGGTTGAGGAAGAAACCCACCACTCACCCCTTTTTTGCACGTTCAATTTAGTGGAGTGTTTGTGATCTAGTGGTAACTTCCCGTAATCTCTCTCCCTTATCTCTTCTAACCGGATCGGGTCAGCCCATATGGAGCGACACATTACCCATATTCCAACAGTTAGTTTCTTAAATCTTCTTTTAAGAAAATTTACATGTTTACAACATACATGCTTAGACCTTATGTAAAACGTGCTACTCCTAAATCATTTATTTTATAATAGAAAATACTTTAAAGAAAGTTGAAAATATCACATTCAAAGGACATGTTTTCATATTATAGTAATACTCTCTCCGATCCGTTTTAAGTAATTTTTGGCTTTTTTTGTTGTTGTTCACAATATTTAATTTTTCCAGATATCAAGAAGGAATTAACTTCTTCTTGCCCTTGGATTAAAGAGCCTAGGAGTAGTTTGTTATATTTTCAGTGAGAAAATTAAGGTTAATATGGTCAATTCGTTATTAATTAATGCTAAAAGACAAACTCCTTAATATATGTGAAAAGAGCCAAAAACAATTACTTAAAGTGGACTGGATGGAGTATCATCCAAGATGGTGCAACTAGATACTTAAAAAATATGTAATTAATCTATTGTAACAATACGACTGGTCATTTCGAGAGTTGTATCCTCGTTTCCCCATTTACTGCTCCTTTTGTGCTTTATAGTTGTTACATGACTTATCGAGTTAGTCAGTTCGGGTCCGGAGAGATTTCGGAGTAAATTAAAATACTTAGACCTCGTTTGGACATAAGAAATTCTTTTCTTTTTTCCAAAAAAAATTTACTTTCTTTGAAATTAGTGTTTGTTCATAAAATTTTAAAATTTTCATTTGAAGATGCATTTTGAAAATTTTTAAAAATTTGAAAAACTCCAAAGGGGATCGCAAAATTTGAAGTTGATGGTATATGTGTTTGAGGCCCCGAGGACATCGGATGAGTTTTTGGCATTTAACAGATCAAGATTTGAAGTTGAAGAATTGTTGAAGATTTGCAACTGTTAGTACAATTGCACCTGTGGAGTGGGCAATGCAGATACGAGCTTGTAGAAGCAAGAAAGGGACCGCAGAAGCGGTCAAGAAGGATGTTAGTAGAGGTCGTAGGTGCGATGGAATTTTTGCACCTTCGATTGTTCATATGCGATGTAAGGGCCGCAGAAGATAGGAATGAAGGCGTTGAGGGGCTAAGGGTTTTCTACAGGATCGAACGTATAGGCGCAGGAGAGCTTCCACAAAAGTGGATATTTGTGAGCAGGTGCAATAGCCGGGGAGTTAAATGACCTCTGCATATGGGAGATTTCATCGCAAAAGTGTGACTGCATAAGCAGATTTTGGACCGCAGGTGCAGTTTGACTAGGCAAAACATATAAATGTATGGGTTCATGATTTTGACTTTATTTTAACATTTTGAGCTTGGGTTTTGGAGATTTTTGTGGGGATTCTTGAGGTAAGTTCCTTGTTCCCATTTTTATTCAATAATCTTCTTTCCCCATTGTTTTCTCACCTAGATTGTATGGTTTTGAGGTTAATTTTGGAGGTTTGAGGATAGGGATTTGGAGAGTTTGATTTGGGAAATTGGGTGGCAATTGGGTATCGGATTTTGATATTTAGTATTGTTACACTAATGATTAAATGGTTTTCAGGTTTTGTAAATTTTATCGGATTTCGAAATGTGGGGGGGGGGGGCTTGAAGCCGATTTTGGATTTTTGATTTATAACTTCCTAATTTCTTATAGAATTAATTCCTTTAGCCATTATTGATTGTATTAGAGTAGAGTTTCTCTCAGATTGAGGTAAGTAACAATTCTAAACATGGCTTAGACGGTTCGAGACCCCGAATTATATATTATGTGATTAGTGTTGAGGTAACGCACATGCCAAGTGACAGGCGTGCACCGTGAGAATTGTGACCTGATTGATTCCATGCCACTATATAGCGGTTCCATCTTGTTGATATCTGGGTTTCATCATATGATAAAATAATTGAGCTGCCACTCATGTTAAAGATCATGTTTAGGTATTTGCTGGTATTGTTGTGACCCATAGTGGTCGTTTCTTGCTGTTGACTGTAGATGCGTGATTTTGCCCCTACCCGAGATTTTTTATATTTTTAGCGTAAAATATTTAGTTTAGTTTTAATATAGCTATTTTAGCTAAATTTGACTCTTCTACTTTATTTTTACCTTAAGATAAAAAAATAACAAAAAATATAGTTTTATTAATGTTTCGTAGTCATTTTAAAATTGAAAAAATGCAAAAATAGTACTTTATATTTTTAGCTTATTAAAAAAACGAAAATTACAAAACAAAAATAATATAATTAATATTTTTGCAGTTACTTCAATCTTGAAAAAATAAAAATAGTTTTGTTCAGTTGTCGGTCTTACTTTTATAGTTATTTTGATTACCTAGGATTAATTAAATAACACCATTCTCGGTTCCGGGCAAAGAATAATATTCGGGTTCAAACTACCCGATTTTATAATTTTCGGACCTAGCCCGTAATAATTCGAGTCCACCACACGGGGAACACAAACAAAACCAACCCATACCCATACATGCACACACTATAGGGACAATACATAATGGGGGATGGGGGGAACAATTAAAAATTAAAAAAAAAAGAGAATGTAAACAAAATGAAAGAAAATCTTTGTTTTGTTGGATTTTTCGTTTCCTATTTGGTTTTATTCTTTCAACATTGTTAGCTTCAGTAATTTAATTCTTTAATCTTTATCAATCACACCTTGGAATTAGAAATAGAAATACGTGTTGCATTCGAAATCTTCATTTTTTAAAGAGAAGAAAAACATTAAAAAAAAAAAGAAAAAAAGGAAAGGGACAATTTGAGAGGGGCTCACGTGAAAAGGGATTGGGAGGGGAGTATTTTGAAAAGAGTAATACTATTTTGGTTGGACAGTAATGAAAGAGATAATGGATAAAAGCTGGAATTCATTTCAAAAAGGAGAAAAAGCAATACATACAATACAAAACATATATACAGACACCCATGTGAGACACAAGTTGGCACATGAAGGCCATCTTCATGTTCTTCTACTTAAATCAGGAACTGAACGGTGAAGAGGAGGGGGGACTGGTTTTAGAGATTTTGGCAACGAGAGGCTACTGTACAACTTCTTCTTAAAAGAAGAAGAAAACGGCAGCTTGGAGAAAAAAAAACACAGAAGCGGCAGCGACTTCTTCTCAAAAGAAAAAATGACCAGCTCCTTTTCATTTCAACCAACAGCCGAAATCTCCTCCCAAACCCAGCTCTATTCCCCCGGTAACACAGTCCAAAGACCACTCCAAAAATGTAGAAAAGTCTCCATTAAAACAGTCTGAAAATCCACTTCTTACGTGACTAGAATAGCTGCCGTTTAAGCTCCATTTAGGTCGCGTTAAGCCATCGAAGTTCGGTCGAGGCAGGTTCAGATTGTTGCTCGGGTTTTAAGCTCCCATATCCGTCGAGGTTGCGATTCTGGTACGCCTAATCTATAGCTCGTTCAAAAGCCTTGCTGTCATAGAGCTTTGTTTTCATTGTATTTGCTCCAGAATTTCAATAATATAAGGTCAGTCCTTCTGTTTGGTTTTTCCGTCTACTGCTTTCATTCCCATGACTGGTTTATTAATTTGCAAATGTTTTTGACTTGGAATGATGTCTTGTTACATACTAATTGTTTGAGCTATAGCTGAAATTTGGTTGATTTGATTAGTTTATTCATTGTTTTTGTTATTAATTATGTCATTCTTTGATATGTGGTAATGAATGTTTGATAATGGCATTTGGACATAGTTTATCAGAATTATTTTGCTTTTAAGGTGAATAAGTTTATCTTGGTAAGTGTAACTAAATTACAATTTAAGCATAGCTATCTTTTTCCATCAAGTTTTGGAGTTTGTGTTAGAAATTTTACTCAATTTGTTCCTTATATGCCTGAACGATTCAGCATGACCAAATGTCCTATAAGTAGTATAAAAATGGACATTTAATGTGATTTTGGTTTTCCTTTACTTTAAATTAATGGTTATAGTAATTGGGTTAGTTATGAAAGGGAAGTTTAGTTTTCTTCAAATTATATCGATGGCCAGTGAAAGAACGTGAGCCAGATGAACAAATCTTACATTACAAATGTATCCGTAAGAGGTAAATCTCTTTGCTCCTACATCTGACTTCCATAACTCCTAAGACTCACAATAATCCCAAATTTGTTTTAGGAAAATTATGAATATCCGTAGTTTGTTTTTAAGTTGACTGCAATCATTTGGAATGATTTGAGGTGCATCGCGCCAAATAATACTACAAATTGCGGGGCCCTCAATAAATGGTTATTAAAATATTTAGAATATGGGAGGACCGTTTAGTGAATTTCACGGCCTTCCCCAAAATAATATAACGTTAGAATCTTTAGGCGCGGCCTAATTAAATTACTTCCTTAAACTCGGGTGCGCATTGATGCGACTCCAATCCAAATCTCAATGAAGTCGAAATGTATTAAAAGCCATGGGTGCACTGGTGCGACATGGTTCGAGATACATTTTTACGACGTTGCAATTCTTATAAAAATGAAGATATATTAAAAGTGGTTAAAAGTTGAAAGTTGCACATAAGTTAAAGCATGGTAAATCAGATAAATAAGCCGAATATGACAGTTGAGCGATCGTGCTAGAACCACGGAACTCGGGAATGCCTAACACCTTCTCCCGGGTTAACAGAATTCCTTATCCGGATTTCTGGTGCGCAGACTGTTAAACAGAGTCATTCTTTTCCTCGATTCGGGATTCAACCGGTGACTTGGGACACCTTAAATCTGCCAAGCGGCGACTCTGAATTAAATAAATAAATCCCGTTTCGATTGTCCTTTAATTGGAAAAACTCCCTCGCTCCCTCGCGGGTGCGGAAAAAGGAGGTGTGACATTGACTTACTGATTTTATTGATATTTCATACTCAGTCATATCCATACATTTCATATCATATCCTAGTCTCTATTGTTATTTATTGATATATCATATAATCATGTTCGGGTTACTTCATGATATTGTGAGCCCGTGAGAGAGACTGATGATCGAGTAATGTCGAGGGCCTAGTTATGAGTGATATTTATAGGATCGGGCTGCACGCCGCAATTGTTATATTGATTTATGATAGCACTTGGGCTGAAGGAGCCCCTTCGGAGTCTACACACGCACCTAGTGAGACCGGTGGATTATATTGATGGATGGATCTTCCTTGGATATGGATCTTGTATGAAGCATTTATATACCTGGGGATGGATCTTCCCCATAGGATGGATTGTCCATACAGAGTACTGAATGACTAATAGTCAGTCGACGTATATATTCTAGGATAGATCTTCCATGGGCCAAAATGGCCATAAACAGTACCGAGTGATTGAGCATTTGAGAGTGTGAGCACATCAGGGTGTCAGTATGGTGCATCACATGCAGCATGTACATAGGCATGTAGAAGTAGAGGAGTTATATTCTTCATATCATTCAAATTTATTCTATCTTACTTTATTGACTTTAACTGTTGAACTTGAAAGCATGCCCATGTTTCTGCACTATTATTTTCTATATTGAACTGTGTCGGTAGAGTTCGTCACTAGTTTCAGTCTAAAGGTTGTATTTATTACTTATTTAGGTGGTTGTACTCACGCTACACCTTGCACCTTATGTGCAAATCCAGGTGCTTTCGATCAAGGCAGTTGCTGAGTGTGGAGTCGGGATCTTGGGGGACTATCGAATAAGTTGCATGGCATTTGTAGGCCTTAAACCTCCTTCATTATCTTTACTTATGATTTATTTCTTAGTCCTTAGACATTGTAGTAGACTATGTCCATGTATAGGTGCTCTTGCACTCGGTGACATCCTGATTTTTGTGAGAGATTTGTATTGAGTTACGAGTTATATTCTGCTTTGAAAAAGATTTTCCTTAAATATTAATTGCTTCCGTATTTCTCAAATTTTTATTATGTTGAAATGGTTGAGTAGTTAGTTTGCCTAGTTCCATGATAGGCGCAACCACGACGATTTGGATTGGGTTGTGACAAGTTGGTATCAGAGCCTAGGTTACGTAGGTCTCAAGTATCATGAGCGGGTTTAATAAAGTCTTGATGATTGGTACAAAGAGGTCTTTACTTATCTTCGAGAGGCTGTTGAACCCTTAGGAGACTTCACATTCTTGAATTCTTGTCGTGCGAATATGTTGACTTGCTAATTAAACTTATATTATTCTATTCTCTCGCACATTGTGAGGACACATAAAACTAGGCAGGAGAGATAGGCCCCGGTACCACCAGCTAGTGTCGTGAGAGGCCGAGGTCACGGTAGAGGCTGCGGTAAGATCAGAGGTACAGTTCGTACAACATTTAGGGCAGCACTTGCAGATCTACCAGTTGCCCCAATTCAGGAGCTGGTTCTAGTTATGGATGAGTTGGTGGGGCTAGCTCAGGCACCAACTATGCCCATCGTGATTCCAGGCATTCACGAGACCTTAGCTTAGATTCTGATTGTGTGCACCTGTCTTGCTCAGGCAGTCTCAGTTCCGGCTGCAAAAACCACTTCTCAAGTCGGGAGGATTACTCAAATTCCCTCCTCCTGCACACCATAGTAGGTAATACAAAGACTCACGACATCGGGAACACTACCAGCCTCGTTAGTTAGAGTTGCCCAGGGCCCACAAGTTTCCTATTATGACTAATGATGAGCAGCGGAGACTAGAGGGTTTGGGGGACTCCGGCCTCCATTTTTAGTGGGACATAGTCAGAGGATCCCCAGCATTTCTTGGACACGTGTCAGTGGATTATCTGTACTACAGCAGGTTAGTGTCAGCGGATTCTCTGTACATCAGGTTAGTGTCAGCGGATTCTCTGTACATCAGGTATTTGTTTGTAAGAAGAAGGATGGTACCATGCGCATATGCAGTTGAACAAAGTTACAATCAAGAACAAGTATCCTTTGTTACGTATTGATGATCTGTTTAACCAGCTTTAGGGAGTGAGGGTGTTCTCCAAGATTTATTTGAGGTCTGGGTATCGCCCGTTGAAGATTCAGGACTCGAATATTCTAAATACAGCTTTCAGGACACGTTATGGTCTTTATGTGTTACTTGTGATATTGTTTGGGCTTACTAACACCCCAATAGCATTCATGCCTCTGATCAACAACTTGTTCAGTCTTATATCGACTCGTTTGTTATAGTGTTCATTGATAAATATCCTAGTGTACTCTCGCAGCCAGGAGGAGAATGCCCACCATTTGAGGATTATGTTGTAGCGGTTAAGGGAGGAGAAGCTATATGCCAAGTTCTCCAAGTGTGAGTTTTGTCTTAGTTCAGTTTTGTTCTTGGGCTCTTGGTATTCCAGTGGATCCGAAGAAGATAGAGGCTGTTCAGAGTTGGCTCACACCGTCTTCAGCTACGAAGATTCGAGGCTTTCTTTGTTTGGCTAATTATTATCATTACGTTGTGCAGGTTTTCTTATCTATTGCATCACCCTTGACCAAATTGACCCAAAAAGGTACTCCTTTTAGGTAGTCAAATGAGTGTGAAGAGAGCTTTCAGAGCTAAATGCTACCTTCACCACTGCTCCAATTCTAGTTTTGCCTTCAGCTTCTAGTTCTTATACATTGTATTGTGATGTTTCTCGGATTGGTGCTGAGTGTGTCGTAATTCAGGAGGGTAGAGTGATTGCTTATGCTTTGTGTTAGTTGTACCCTCATCAGAAGAACTACCATGTTCATGATTTAGAGTTGGCTACCATTGTTCATGCACTAAAGATTTGGAGGCACAACCTCTATGGCGTGTCTTGTGAGGTATTTATGGATCATCGAAATCGCCACCACTTGTTCAAAGAAGGACCTAAACATGAGGTAGCGGAGATGGTTGGAGTTGCTAAAGGACTATGATATTACTATTTTGTATCATCCATGGAAGGCCAATGTGGTGGATGATAGTAATAAACACTTCTGGCCAAAGACTAGTGGTAGGTCGTCCTGCAAAGCTTTCAGAAAAGGGTAGCCTTGTGTGTAAGCACAACAATGAACCACGACGAACCCTCAAACGACCTATCTAAGATTATGGGTATCCTCAATAGGGGTGGCCCTTTCACCCTTCCACCGATTGATACATGTACCAAAGACCCATACGGGAAAGTTGACTCCTGTGTTTGGAACCTGGGGGGTTGCTCCAAGAAATCCTTTCTTTCTCATCCACTAAAGGGGGTGCGGGCACACCTGCATAGATTCCCTTGAGTAGGAAGGCAGTTAGTATGGGTAGCCTTGCATTCATTCCTATTGGTGAGAGACCTCATGTAGTTGATGCTCACATCTTGGCCAACTAGTTTGTGAGGTTAGATGTTTTGGAGCCCAGTCGGGTTCTAGCCTGTGTGGTTTCTCGGTCTTCCTTATTTGATCACATTAGAGAGCCCACTATGATGATCCACATTTTCTTGTTCGGCATGGTGTGCCAGTGTCTATCATTTCAAATCGCAGCACGCAGTTTCCATAGCAGTTTTTGAGAGTTGGGCACCTAGGTTTAGTTGAGTATAGAATTTCAGATAGACAGGCATTCCGAGTGTACTATGCAGATATTGGAGGATATGCTACACGCTTTTTTTCATTGATCTCGAAGGTTCATGAGATTAGTTTCTGCCGCTTGTAGAGTTTTCCAACAATGACAGTTATCAGTCCAACATTCAGATGGCTCCGTATGAGGTTTTTTATGGGAGACAGTGTCGATCTATGGTGGGTTAATTTGAGCCGGGTGAGTCTAGGATATTTGGTGTTGACTTTATTCAGGATGATTTGGACAAGGTTAAATTGATTCAGGAGCGGTTTCGTAGAACGCTGTCCAGATAGAAGAGTTATGCCAATAGTAAGGTCAGTGATGTTGCTTACATGGTTAGGGAGAAGGTTCTGTTGAAAATTTCACCCATGAAGGTGTTATGAGGTTCAGGAAGAAGGACAAGTTTAGCCCTCAGGTTATTGGGCCGTTTGAGGTACTTCAAAGGATTAGGGAGGTGACTTACAAGCTTGTCTTGCCACCTAGCTTGTCGACTGTGCATCTAGTATTTCATGTTTCTATGCTCCAAAAGAATATCGGTGATCCGTCACATGTTATGGATGCAGTATAGTGTAGTTGGATGGTGATATGACTTATGATGGGGAGTCGGTGTCCATTTTGGATCGGCAGGTTCAAAAGTTGAGGTCAAAGGATATTGCTTCAATGAAGGTGCAATAGAGAGGTAGGCCCGTTAAGGAGGCTACTTGGGAGACCAAGCTGGAGATGCAGATTAGATATCCACACCTATTTGAGACTCCAAGTATGTTTCTAGACTCGTTCAAGGACAAACATTTGTTTAAGATGGGGACGATGTAATGACCCGGCCGGTCTTTTCAAAAATTGTAGCCCCATTACCCTATCTATTGCTTTTTTATGCTTTATAGCTATTATATGACTTACTGGGTTAGTCACTTCGGGTTCGGAAAGATTTCAAAGTGAATTGAGACACTTAGTCTCATAATGGAATGTTTAAGTTGAAATAGTTGAATGCATGTTGACTTTTGAGTAAACGACCCCTGATTTTAGTTTTGACGGTTTTGATAGTCCCGTTGAGTAATTTTGGACTTAGGAGCATGTTCGGGTTATGATTTGGAGGTCCGTAGTTGAATTAGGCTTGGAATGGTGAAAGTTAGATTTTTGGAAAATTTGACCGGGAGTGGACTTTTTTATATCGGGGCCGAATTTCGATTTCGCAAGTTGGAGTAGGTCAGTGATGTCATTTGTTGACTTGTGTGCAATATTTTGGGTCAATCTGACATGATTGATAGGTTTTCGACATCGTTTGTAGAAATTGGAATTTCAAAGTCAATTAGGCTAGAATCTATGTGCGATTCATATTTTTAAAATTATTTGAGGTGATTTAAGGATTCAACTAAGTTTGTATGATGTTTTGGGATTTGATGGTATGTTTGGTTGAGGTCCCGGGTATCTCGGGTGAGTTTCGGGTGGTTAACAGATCAAGGTTTAAAGTTGAAGAATTGTTGAAGATTTACAATTGTTGGTGTAATTGCACCTACGGAGTCGGCACCGCAGATGCGAGCTCGATTAAGCAAGAAGGGAACCGCAAAAGCAATCAAGACGAATGTCAGTATGGGTCGCAGGTGCGATGAGATTTTTGCACCTGCGATTTCACATATGCAATGTAAGGGCTGCAGAGGCGGAGGAGTGAAAAAATTGAGGGACCAGGGGTTTTCCGCAAGAGAGGATGAGTAGGCGCAGAAGTGCTTCCACAGAAGCGGATATGTGTGTGAGGGAGGCCAAGAGGCCTCGAGGTTGTGGTAGTTACAGTGGCGCTCCTTCGAGGGGCAAGTTCCAGCAGGGTGGGGGTTGTTAGCCCGCTCAGTCAGCCCATCTCGTGTATCGCGCTGCATCTTCAGGTAGTGGTTATCAAGGTTCTCAGCAGGGTAAGCCATCTCTCACCGCTCTTCCAACATATGGTTTATCTCGTGCTCCATCTGATCTGGGTTCTTCTAGGCCGAGTGCATTAGCTAGTCACTCCGGTGTGAGGGGTTCCCTTCAGTCCTAGACCGCAACACCTGGGAGTTGCTATGAGTGTGGAGAGTTGGGCATATATGGAGGAAGTATCCTCGTCTTTCTACTAGCTCATCTCAGTAGATGGGTCAGCCTTCATCTTCTGGTCTAGTTTCTTCAGCACCCGCCTCGCCAACTAGGGGTGAGGGTTAGGAAACCAGGGGTCTCCCCAGGGGTGGTGGTCAATCGGGAGGTGGTCAGGCTCACTTTTATGCTCTTTAGGGCAGGACAGATTTATTGCTTCGGATGCTGTTATTACAGTATTATTTCAGTCTGCCACAGGGATGCCTCAGTCTTATTTGATCCCGATTCCACCTATTCTTATGTGTCTTTGCTCATTATTTAGGTACAACCCGAGGTTGTCTTGCTTTACCTATTCATGTATCTACTCCGATGGGTGATACTATTATTGTAGACTATGTATATCAGTCATGTTTGGTGACTATTGGGGGTCTGGAGACCCGAGTTGATCTACTACTATTGAGCATGGTGGATTTTGATGTTATTTTGGGCATGGACTAGCTATCTCCGTATCATGCTATTCTAGACTGTCATGCTAAGATAGTCTCCTTGGCTATACCGGGTGTTCCGAGGATCGAGTGGCTATACCGGGCGGTCTTGGGCGTGTTAGTGAGTTCCACATAAGTGGATGGAAAATCGTAGAAGCGGTAGTCGCATATGCGGTAAGGTAACGGCAGATACGAAAATAACTGTTCAGAGAAGGGTTTTAAAGCTCATTTTGTTCCGTGAGCTTAAGTTCATTTCCATAATTTTTTATCGACCTTGGGAGGTTTTGGACGAAAATTGAAGGGGTTTCGACTAGGTGCGATTGGAGCTGAGTTCTTTGACCTAAATACACGATTTAATGGTAGAATTAACATAGAAATTTGTGAAAATTCATCAAAAGATGGAAAAGTTAGGACTTGGAAATTTGGTATTTCAAAGTGTGATTTGATGGGTCATTTGGGCTCGAATTTAGGAGTTTTTGGTATGTATAGACTCGTGGCGGGATAAGGAATCCGATGATGTTAATTCTCTGACTTTTCGAGAAGTGGGCCTGGGGCTTAGGTTTCGTGAATTTCGTGAATTTTGATATTTTTCGAGTCTCTTCAATTGGGTTATGTTCTCTTAGCCTATTGTAACATATTCATTGAGGTTTTGATCAGAATCGACGCGCGAGGAGGTGGATTTGCGAGGCAAGGTCATAGCGAGCTAGGATTATAGCAGGCTTGAGATGAGTAATGATAGTAAATGATATCCTAGGGGTTTGAAACCCCGGATTTGCGCAACGTAGTATTATATTGAGGTGAAACACACGCTCAATGACGAGCACGGGGTTGTTTACTACTGGGGATTGTGATTTGGTCCGCCCCTTTTGATATTTTATCGCGTATTTGAGTGAGCTATTTTGTTTATCGTCATGATTTGGGCTAGTTTTCACGTTTGGGGCCTCGTGCCGACTTGTAGAACCCTTAAGGGTACTATGACTAATTTTTTTCACTTTACTTATTAAAAAATCACATCCTCAGTCATGTTTTTATTTGTTTAAACAATGTGAACCGATTTTATATGTGTAAATGCTAATTGAGGGAAATATGTGGGTTGAGACCCCCTATCTTATACTATTATGTCCTAAAATGACTGAGAGGGGTTGAGAACCCAACAATGAGGATGTTATATATATTATGGATCGGGTTGCACGCCGTAGCAAACACTTATATGGATCGGGCTGCACGCCGTAGCAAATATTTATGTGGATCGGACTGCGTGCTGCAACAATATTGCGCTTGGGTTGTAAGAGCCCCTCCGGAGTCTGCACCCCCATAGTGAGCGCGGGTACCCATATGGATCTGGCTGCACGCCGCAGCGAGATATGGATCGGGTTGCACGACGCAGCGAGATGTGGATCGGGTTGCACATCGCATCGGTTACTATATGATATTATCCTGAGTGTGATCTGAGAGAGATTGAGCCCGAGGGGATATTATTGTGCGGAGCAGTTGATACAGGGCCCGAGAGGCAATTTTACTATTTATTACTTAAAGTTATTTTACCTAATTCACCTGCATTTAAAATTGAGATTTCATTTGACTTCCACTAATTTTACTGCTTTAAGTAATTTATTGCCTGTTATAGAAATGTATTATACTGTTATGTGCCTTCTTATCTTCGGTTATTATTTATTATTATTACTCATAGGGTCAAAGTACTCACCTTATTCCCTGCACCATATGTGCAAAATTCAGGATTAGTAGAGTCCTCACCTAAGCAATTGTATCGTTTCCAGATAGGCAGCGAGATTAGAGCGTCGAGGTAGCTGTTGACGTCCGCAGCCCCTTGACTCCCCTATTTCATGCTATTTTAGTTATTCCAGACTTCTGTATCAGATATTCTATTTTGTAGACTTATAGAAATTCAGTAGTAGCTCATGACTTGTGACATTCCAGTTTGGGCTGCGTCGGGATGGTTTCCCTCGTATTTATCGATATTTCCACATTAATTGTTACGTTAAGCATGTGATAAAATGGTAAATGTTAATTAACTGCTTAAAAAGAGGTGATGGCGTTATTTTGGCTGACCTTGTCTTCACGAGAGGCGCCATTAAAATCGGGTTTGGGATTCGGACAGTGACATATTATTGATACGCATGCGGTGGTATAAGGTCTGAGTGTTGAAACACATGTGGTGAGATAAGGTGGGTTTGAAACGCTTCTAGAAGCGAAACAATTAGAAGTCATCGGTGTGATAACGTGAGCTAAAATGCGGGATGCCATTTGGAAAAATACTTTTCAAAAACTAAATATGAAGGCTCTCGCGATAATATAAGGAACGATTGTGAGATATTTACTTTTGAGACTACGAGGTGGTACCCCGACAGTGCCCCTATTGATTTCCTTTATTTGTTGTATTGGTTGTTGTTGTCTTTCCTTAACTTGCAAGATCTTTTCTTTCCTTTCATGTTGTATTTGTCTTTCTTTGATTTTGTGTTATTACCCTTTATAAATTCTCATAGTTCCACTTCTCTGTTATTTCATTATATTATTATATCTTCTGTCTTGTTTATCTTTATTTTCAGTAGGGTTCAAACCTGATCTCGTCACTACTTTATCGAGTTTAAGCTTGGCACTTAGTAGGTACCATTGTAATGTACTTATACGTACTATGCTTCTACACATCTTTTTGTGCAGATCCAGGTACTTCCTATCAGATCAGGTATCAGTGAGCTAGTCCGTATGTGGAGATTTCAAGGTCATCTGACAGCCTCCACAGACCTCGGAGTCCCCATCTATCTTTATTATATTGTTTTCTTATCCTCATTAGACTTTGATGTACAGGGATATTTAGTATTTCTCTTTAGAGCTTGTGACTTATATCTACTGT
>JASVEL010011889.1:0-28270 GCA_032618575.1 Nicotiana noctiflora | reverse complement strand
ATTTTGAGAGTTGTTTATACTTGAGTTGCAGATTTTATTTATTGCAATTGTTGGTGGTTGAGTTTTAGCGTTATTTTTCAGTTATTCTGCGTACTTGTTAGGCTTACTTAGTCTTATAGACTAGATGTCATCACGACATCCTATGGGGGAAAATTAGAATCGTGACAAGTACATAACCTGTTTTTCAGAAAAAAGACCATCAATGATAAAAGAAACCAGAATATAAAATAAATTAAATTATATTATAAAGAATTGAATTGGTTAAATGCAAATTTGTAAAATCATATTATAAGATATGTATAATTTTCATACAACTAATTTAATTAAATTCATCGTATAGCATATTCAGAAGATATTTAATACAATTACTATGAGAATATTTTTCTTCATTTAAACGATATTGCATTTTATTTTAGCGTAGCATTATTATATATATTTGCAATTGATACATTCTACACACGTACAATGCAGATATACTAAAACTAGTAAGAAATAAGATGTACAACACCCTACAAGAGCTAATCTACTCCTATTTTGGCGAATAGTTTTTATTCGACACATGCGTTATGGATTGTAGTAAAATGTTCGACGAATTAAGCGATTTGCCTGCAAAGTATTCCCACCATAATCAAAGAAAAGACATACTAATACTGATAAAAGAGAAGAAAAAGTCAAGAGGGGCACAAGAGAATTGTGTACATCGGATTCTCTTCCACCAACGTAACTCCGCCCTTTACCTATACTTCACCTACTTTACGCGCATTATTCCATCTACATTGTAAAAACAAATCAAAGCTATTAGCACTACATTTGTGTTGGATACCAAATTGTTGAAATTTTTTATAAGCCAAATGGAATCCCATGAATCATATCCATTTCGCGAATAATAAAACAAAATATTGTTTGTGAAACCACCACGAAGTTTTATAGTCCAAACATGCTTTTGGAAATAAAACTCCCAAAATACAAAACAATTACTACTCATCAAAACTTAAATCCTAGTATTCAAATACCAAGACATAATTTGGAAACTATATTCTAGCTAGTGACAAAATCGAGAATTTTCTTAACGGTGTTTGAACTTTCAATATATATTATCTACCTATAAAATTTGATATCATATTTATATAAACAGTATAGTTTTCTAACAAATGTAGTCAATTCGCCAACTAAACTAAAGCGTGGCTTCGCCCTTAATTCCAGCCTGCTTCCTACTAGTCTACAAGTTGTATTTAAAATAAAATAATTAACTCATGCAGGTACCATATTATATTATATCCTTCGCTAGTTTTGGGGCTTCTAAAACGGCACACGTGTACTTAGAAACGCTTCACCTTCATTTTCCAAGAGGATCAAGACATAACTATATTGTATTTAAAAAAAAATGAAATTTGTGCAAGGTGATGGTTGAACCTCCAAATATAAGATAGATCGTAGATGCTTCTAATGGAGTAATTAATTGGAGGCTGTCCCACTATATATGTTTGTCTTCAATATTGGTCCCCTCATCCCCCAAAGCTTCACCTTCCTTTTACTATGTGTTTAGCTAGTTGACTGAGATTGCATTAAAATCTTACCACTCATTTGTTACTATCATACTATACAATTGATTGATATTTCAAATAAGTGGATAGACTAACAAAATTATGGTTATCATTTAGATATATCCCTACATAAGAAGGAAGAATCAACCCATTCTTTTTTGTTTATGTAGGCAATTCGATATCAAAGAATTCAAACTCGAGATCTTTAATTAAGAATGAAAGAGTACTTATCAATTTACCTAATTTCATTGGTGGAATAATCAACTCAAACAAAAATAAAAGGTAAAACTCTAGCTACAAAACAAATATAGAAATTAACGTTATGCTCGAAGATGTCTGAAAGTCAACGGATACATAGCGCATGCTTGCTGTATGTGAAACTACTACTAGTAATATAGTTAAACTCCGTTTAATTTTGTCTTTTAAGACAAAATACATATTAAAATAATAATAATAAATTAAAGTAAGGGATATTGATTACAATTTTTTTAAAAGAGGAATAAAAAAAGAGAAGAAAAAAAGGCCATAACATAATTTTCGAAATGTTTGGATTAACTTTTAAGCTGGTCAAATCATCTTTTAAGCTCTTTTTATTTTTTTTCTCAGTATTTGATAAAGTCAAAAAGTACTTAAAATAAGTTAAAAATTACTTTAAACAAGCAAAATTAATAAGATGAAAAACCCCAACATATTGCTTCTTGGCTTAAAAGCTATTTCTGATGAAAAGACGCCCTTTTTTTAAGTCAATCCAAACGGGTTCTTTGTGTCCTTTTATTCCAACTTTTCCATGGTCAACGACTTTCTAAAGTGTTGTTTGAGAATTACACGGGATAATCCACAATTTAAATTTTATGAGTTTGAAATGCTATTAACTTACTAATGATTTGTGTTATTAGGTTCATAGTTCAATTTTTATACATATTTAATAGAATTCTGAATACACTATAATAGATATACTCAATATAATTTCACAAATAAAATATAAAATTCTTAATACGTATGCAAAATTTAAGTTGAAGCTCCTAGATTAGGCCGAACCATAATACATCCGCGGCCAAAAATGTTGTATGGCTAAAATGGGAGGGGCTAAAATGTAAGTTTTAAAAATAAATGAGGTAAAAGCATCACGTGAAAAGAAGGTTCCCGCAATTTGTCAAAGCAAGTGGGAGGGTTTGGTAATTTGACCTTATTGGCCAGAAAGGAAATGGCGTGGCCGCGTGGAGCTTGGGGATGGCCAACGGACAACAGTCAAATAGCAATTAGCATTCAATTTAATTCAAACACAGTCTACTCGTCACCGCAGGCGACCTAAGTTATTTAATTAATTCATAGTACTACATAATAGAATTATAACAAATAGTAACTCATAAATTCCACATCTACTCATCCTCCCTCACCTGATTATTACTACAATCTATTACTATAATCTTATCTGTATTCTTCAGTTACTTTTTGCAATTTTTTTTTCTCATCACAAGGGTTCAATTTTCAGCAAAACATGATTAAAAGCTTCCTTGGATCCATCTGTGCTTCAGTATCTTCTAATTAATCGGGTTTTTAGCACTCATTTCTTCTGGATTTGTTTATTCGTTAGTAATTTTTCATTTTTATATGTGAATCGGAGCTACAAAGAACTGAATCACATAGAATTACGGCAGCAAGCAACTTTATAATTGTTTGAACC
Source organism: Nicotiana noctiflora (assembly GCA_032618575.1). Classification (NCBI taxonomy): domain Eukaryota; kingdom Viridiplantae; phylum Streptophyta; class Magnoliopsida; order Solanales; family Solanaceae; genus Nicotiana; species Nicotiana noctiflora. Next base: position 25,042 of record JASVEL010011889.1, on the reverse strand, counting down.
GTAAAGTACTGAACTTCAGGTGGATCGTGTAAGGTGTTTGATCAATTGCTCCAGAGAGAGAATTACAAATATTTGAACTGGAATGGGGATTTGCTATTCCTCTAGTAAAAGCAAGAGTGGTGATGGGTTGTGGGATAGTAACAGTGAAAGCGGAAGAGCTGATTCCAATTTGAGAAAGAACAGCTACAGTGGCGATTTCAGCACATTTTTAAGCAAGTTAAGTGGCGGTATTGGTGGAGGAGGAGGTGAGGACCGGGCGCTGCATCATATTCCTGGACGGCTTTTAGGAAATGGCGCAACCTCTGCTGCTTGCTTACATACTCAACAAGGAAAAAAAGGAACCAATCAGGATGCCATGATCGTTTGGGAGGTCCTCACTTCTCTCTTTCTGTTCCTTTCCATTTTTTGTGTGTGTGTTTCCTGTTTTGTTTTGTTTGTTTGCCTTTCTTTTCCATGCACCGAGGGTCGATTGGAAACAGCCTCTCTGCCCTCTCGGTACCCTCCCTAGACCCCACCTTATGGGAATATACTGGTTTGTTGTTGTTGTTGTTGTTTCCCTGTTTTGTTTTTGCATTGAATGTGTCTATGTCGTAAGTAACCAAATCCTTAATCATTTTGTGCATATGAGAGCTTAGAAATCTAAAAAATGAAGCTTTTAATTATCATTATATAGCCGGTTCCATGGCAGGATAAATGGGGAGGGTTGCGGTAGGTTGACGGCCAGTGCAAGTTTAATTATGGTGAATCATCTCATATTGAATGCATCAAATGAATTTTTATTATGAAGAGTCATATCGATGATCCTCTCATCCATCAGTTATGGTAGCTGTCCGAGCAAAACGACTTATCTATTGTTTTTTATGAAGAAAATGGCTTATCTGTTGTAGATCTAATACAAAATGGAATTCTAGCAGTGCTTTTCCCTAAGTTTTATGCTGATTTAGTTGTTGTCTGCGAGGCTTCTTTCATCTAATTTTATTTTTTGCATAAAAGTTTTGACTGTTGAGAAAGTGTATTTAGTGTATGTCACAATTTGATTAAATCCAAACTTGTCAAACGAAGAATTAATTTGCTCTAATCTATTTGGGTCAGTTTATAACTTGGTTGGAATGTTTTTACAATAGAATTTTTGTTCGAGAAGTGATACAACCTTTTGTGGAGTCTTTGATGGACATGGTCCGTATGGCCATATGGTGGCAAGGAAAGTTCGAGATACCCTTCCACTTCTTCTACGTTCAGAGTGGGAGGTTAAGTCCAGTGGTGATCAATGTAATGCCTCTGAGAATGGAAATGCTAATGGAGGTTCACATCTTGATGACGTCTTGGATGATGATTTGATTGAAGCTGTGGAAGCTGAGTGCAATGAAAAGTTCCCAGAAATACATCTTCCCCTTAAGAGGTCACTATTAAAAGCTTTCAGATCAATGGATAAGGAACTCAAGTTGCATCCATCAATTGACTGTTTCTGTAGTGGGTCAACTGCTGTTTCCTTGGTGATGCAGGTAATACTTATATTTATTGGTTTTCTGTTAGCTATAACTTCTTCTCGAATTGAAGCATTTAAAAATACTGACACCGTGTTGCAGGCTGGGAAAAAAATGGGTCTATGTTTTATTACTTATCCAAAAAAAAAGCTTTACCATTATTATCAAAGTCTAAGTGTGTGCTTATTTGCTTGTTGTGCCGAAAGAAGAAAATCATAGTTATTTGTGGTAGGATCTTTTGTATTCTGTAGTAAGCCTGAGTTTGCTATATGGGATGTTTCAAGCCAAAATATTTGATTTCTACATAGACTCTACGCAGCCTGTTTAAGTATGCAGATAAGGACTATTGGCATAGTTGCTAGCAAATATACTCTAGAATATGCTCCCGCCTTAATCAGCACGCTTACTTTTGTTCTCCTACATGCTTTTAGTCTTGGGTGGTTTTGTCACTTTGTGGGCCACCTGTGGTGCCTTCTGGTTCATTTTTAGCACTACTTCGGAGAGTAGCTCATCAATTCGCATGGCCACTTTGTTGTGCATTACGCGGTTCCTGCTGGAATGGATGAAGTTAAGAAAGTTTGGGCTAACGAGGCTGTATGACTCTCCACCAAATGAAATTTTATGAACATTTGAAGAAAAAGTTGTTGAAAGTTTCAGTGATGATAATGTTCTCTGTTAGTCTTTCGTCTGTAACATTTGCACCTTAGACCCTCAAAACAGCACCTTACTGTACAGCTTCCAACAATCACAGCTTGGACGGTGTCATTCTTCATTGTCGTCAATCCTCTTCCTGCCAACCCCCAAACCCAAAAAAGGACCTCGGGAGACAAGCTCCAAACGACAGATAGTTCCATAAATGCACTCATATGAAGTACTGTCGTGAAACATAAGAACTCCAACTTTCTGTTCACAAGGTGCTACCTTCCTGTAACATCCGCCTTCTCCTTATTCCCAACAGGCAGTGAAGATCCTCCAGAATCAAGATTCAACCTACCCTTGGCTACCTCCTTTAAGGTGTTAATTGTAAGGTTAGAACTATAAGTGTATTTGTTTGAACATCATATTGCCCTTTATTGGTAGATGGAACACACATGCATTTTCCCTATGGTACTAGTATTTGTGGTGCTCAAATCAAAAAAATTGCTTGGCCTAACCCTCTTTTTTAGTAATTTTTTCTTACCTTCTTTTTGCCGTGTCTCCTGGTCTTTAGCATCCCTTCATCCTTCATTGGCTTTTCTGTTTCCTCTTTTCATACTACTGTTCTCTCCCTCTTCGTTCTTTAGCTACTAGAACTAACGCAAAAGGCTTCTCAAACCATAAAGCGTCACCTTTACTTCTTTTGTTACCTCACATGGAAATTGTTATACCCATAATATAGACAATGTCCAATTATTTCTTATATAAAAAGAGCAATTGATGATTATTCATCCATAGCTCTCAGGGGGGTATCTTGACTGTGAGTAGGAGCAGAGACAAGAAGAGACAATACAATTGGGGGTAGAGAGGTAAGGCTGGTGACATGGATAAGCAGACACGTGAAAATGATGAATAGAGGTGCCATTGATGCGTAGTGAACCATAGGTACTTTTTTTCCAGTTAAACACTCGTAATATTTTGATATGGGTAGGTACGTTGGTTTTGTTTGCAATTAGTATGATTAATGATATAATTTAAGCTGTTAAGCTATTTTTAGAAACTAGTTTGATTTTCCTAACCTTTCAAAGTAATTAGGTACTTATAATTGGTGGATATGTGGTAATTATACAAGCAAATTAGTGAGCTATTTTTTAACTCCCATTCATTGCCTATTAACTATTCATTGTCCTTGTCTTTGAAGGATTTTCACTTTTTGATGTCCTTGACTGTACTACTACATTGGATACATCAAACATGAAAATACGATACAGTTATTTATTTACTGTTTCTGTCTATCCATTCAAATATCAGCAATAAACTTTTGTTATATACCTAGGTAGATGGAGTCATTGACAAAGTGTTCTCTACTGGCTGCTCTCTCTTTCAACTGGATGTTCTGTCTACAAAGTTGTCCTCTTCCTATAGTTAAACTGAATTTAGCAAGATATCTTCTTACTCTAAATTCTCATCATATTGGTATACAGTCAAAAAGTGGTATACGCCTATAAGATGACCACACAATAAATTGTGTCTGACCTGGGCTTCCTTATTTTTGTCGGTCATCCAAAGTACATTAGTTATTGCCGAAATCATGTTTTGGGACCAATATTTTGAAAATCCATACATCTATGCTGTAATTTGTTCATGTTCAGTTAGAGTTGTTTAAAAAATATTGCTGCGAACTTTGAAAGACAGTTGCATGCCTCACATGCTATTGGAATTAAACAAGTTTCTCTTTCCTTTTATGTCTTCATCAATAGTTTAATTCCTGATACTTAGAAAAATTTGCATTTGTGAGGCTTTCTCGATCAACGTATCTGTTGTTAGGTGCATTTCAACTCTTTTGACCAGTCATGTGGATTTTGATTGATGAATACTGCTTGCTTGACTTGTGTATGATGGTGAAACATGCTAGTTTCAGAAAATTATTAAGCTTGAGTGGGAGGGTTGCACATGATTCTGCCATATATTTGATTACTAGCTCTTTCTAACTGCTTAAGTAGGCGTTTGGACATTAAATTTGTAATGTTTGAAAAAAAAAAATAGTATTTGGAGTTAAGTTGAAAAATGGTATTTTGGAATTTGAAGTTATGTTTGGACATGCATTTCACTTGAAAAAATGTTGTAGTTTTGTGAGTGGGGGAGAAAAATTCTAAAAATTTTGAAAAAGTGGTTTTGATATGGCAATTAACTTGAGCCTTGGGGTTTGCTCCCTTTCAAGGTCTCAAGTTCGAAACCCACTGGGTGCAAACAATTTCTGAGGATTGGGTAAAACCTGAATTAACCGTGATGCACTTGCGGGAAACTCCTTGCCGAGGGCCTGTGCACCCCCGGCATTAGTCGGGGCTCGAAGAGACTCGGACACCCGGTGCAAAATAAATAAATAAAAACTCATTTTCGTAAAATTTCCAAGAACATGCAAAATTTCATTGATAAACACAATAACAACGACCCAGTGAAATTTCACTAGTGGGGTCTGGGGAGGATAGTGTGTATGCAGACCTTACCTACGGCCCTACCCGAAGGATAGAGAGGTTGTTTGTGGAAGAGCCTCGGATCAAGAAGACGAAAAGAGGCAATATATCATCACCATCAATAAAAACCATAGATCTAGAAAAATCATAACAGCATTCATAAGAACGAAGAGTTCACGGACAAACACATTTTTGAAATTCTTTTTTAAAGAAAAAGGAAAACATTTTATGGACAAACCGGGCCATATCACAAAAGCATTTTACCTGATCTTTCTGTGATTTCTTTCAGGGCCAGGATATAATAGTTGGTAATGTTGGTGACTCAAGAGCAGTGTTGGCAACCAGAGATAATGACAACTATTTGATGGCTGTACAGTTGACAGTAGATTTGAAGCCTAATCTTCCAAGTACCTCTCTCTAACTCTCTTCTCTCTCTCTCTCTCTATATATATATACACACACACACATACAAACTATCGACGTTCTTAAATTTTGTTTTTGTTTTTCAATTGTTGGAATTTGAAGTTTTTTGTCATGTAGGAGAAGCTGCTAGGATACAGAAATGCAAAGGCAGAGTTTTTGCATTGCAAGATGAGCCAGAGGTTGCACGTGTATGGTTGCCAAACAGTGACTCTCCTGGTTTGGCAATGGCCAGAGCATTTGGTGATTTTTGTCTAAAGGATTTTGGTTTAATCTCTGTCCCAGATGTGTATTACCACCGCATTGCCGATAGGGATGAGTTTGTTGTTCTAGCAACTGATGGGGTACTTTTCACCTAACATTATTTCCTTTCAAAAAAGAAAATCCTGTCTCAGATATAACTTCCCTTTTTCAGTTTCCATTTGTTAGCACTTCGACTTTGTCTCATGGTGATAATTTATCGTGCGATGTATAGGTATGGGATGTCCTTTCTAATAAGGAAGCTGTGGATATTGTGGCCTCAGCCCCAAATCGCGCTACAGCTGCTCGAGCTCTTGTTGACTGCGCGACAAGAGCTTGGAGACTGAAGTACCCAACATCAAAGAATGATGATTGTGCTGTAGTATGCCTTTTCCTGGACAGCGTACCTGCTCCTAATGCCATAGTGACAGAGAAGCAATATGATTTGACAAAGGCTCCTGAAGTGGAAATGAAGACAATTATTACAGATGGCAACGTTAAAAGTGCAGATGTTGATACTGTTTCAGTTTCTCATTTTGCTGTTCTTGAACATTCAGGTACTACAAAAGATTCCAGTGAGATAGTTCCTGTTGATGAGTCAGTGGATGAACAGCTTGCTGATAAGGGTCTTGGCCAGTCTAAGAGAAGCCTAGCTGAGTGCCTTTCAACTGCACAAGATGAAGAATGGTCAGCCCTTGAGGGAGTTACAAGGGTTAATAGCCTTCTTAGTCTTCCTAGATTCTTGTCTGGTGACAAAAGGTCAGCCAGTTGGAGAAAATGGTTGTAAGACATCAAGGCATGGCGAATATAAGTGATTTATATTAGTTTTTCCTGCTTTAATGAATCTGTTCTTCTCAAAGATTCTGTATATCAAAACCTGATAGGAGCAGTAGTGTAGCTTGCAGCTAAATAGCCAAATGGGCTAGAAAATTGCCCAGAATGTAAAACAGCTTTTGTGCTTGATAACTATTCAAATTATCAATCCTTTTTGGTAGGGTATTTATTAATGATGATCACATCTGAATATGACGCTATTTAAGAGGGCTCAGAAAGAAATGACGTTATTTTGTGCTGTGTAATATTTTCCTTCCACTATACTCTGTACGTGATCTGGTTGCCTTCTTGTCCAAGGTGGCGTTTCAGGTGCATTTTTTGCCAAACAGTGAAGATTTGTGTTAGCATTGATGTAGTCTTTCTACTTGTAATAAACTTGATTTTGGTATGTTTCAAATAAAAGAAAGGTAGTTTTATTGAGCTAAGTTCCATTGCTCACCATCATATAAATTTAGTCTATATCTCTTTCTATACCCAGTGGAATTCCTTTTGGTGTGGGCCAAAATTGCTTTTGTCTGAAGTATTTAACTCACCAAGTCCGAATGTCAATTCGACTGGACATGATGTTGTCGTAATTGATAGTTTAAATGTAAGAGAACCTATGAACTAATGACGCTTATTTGTCGGTCTATGAATTACCAACATTGTTTTGTTACTGTTAGCGAGACTTGCCTAGTTTGAGAACCTCTCTTTTTTTTATATCGGAAATCTCCTTTCTCAATTCAACTCTTGATTTAGAAATTTAAGTTTCCAAATAGTAAACCCCTGTGCAAAGAACATTTTCTATTCGATATAATTTACATATTCTTATTGCTTAATTTCTTTTTGTAGTACATATAAGATAGAACATTTGACGGATGTGCGCTAAGATGAGTGATATTAACTGTAAGGATTCAGATTGAGATTCGTATAGCTAATACTCTCCCCGTGTCATAATAAGTGACAAATTTGCTTTTAGCACGTCCATTGGAAAAATATTAAATTCTATACAAAAATATCTACTATGACTAAATTACCTCTATTTAAACATTTAATGTGAGAAGTCAGAAATTTTTTTTTGGGATATGTACATAGGGGTTATTCGTAAAAATAAATTGAATTCTTTCTTGATTACATAACTAGACACGAATTTTGTATTATGTACATGAAAGAGCACCAACTTTCTTAAGATTGAGGCACAAATGTTGTTGTATATAGATATGGGTGCTTCCTGAATTTTATCAATTTCTCAGCTGAAAAACTAAGAGGTAGAAAAAGATAGAACATAAAAGTCACGCAAGAAACAGTAAGAGCACATCTACACTAATAACACAAGTACTAAGAAATGTAATTGTAAAAAGAGGAGTATTTAAGAGTCCCAAGAACAACAGAAAGATTCTCAATATGGCCAAAAGGGTGGACTTTTAAGTGTGTCAAATCACCCCAATTACATGTGAGAAAAGCAAAATCCAAGAATTGACAGCTTTTTAATTCTTGCACTCCAACTAATAAAGGCAAACAAAACCCAAAAATAATTACATCTTGTCTTGTTGAGGGTATATATATATATATATATATATATATATATATATATATATATATATATATATATATATATATATATATGGTGGGATTAAGGGAAGCAGTGGTAGTAGTGTTAGAAGTTTCCTCCAACTTGATTATTGATGTAAGCAATGACATCAATAGATGGTAGGTGAGGTAGGTGAGATGGGAATATTGCAAATTGATCCTTCTTGATAGGTGAGATTTGCACTTTTGGTCCCTATCTCAAAACTATAAATACCCCCCTCATCTCATTGTTTTAAACACACCAAAAACATTCAATAACTCAAGTATAAGAGTTAGAGAGAAAGAGAGAGTTTGTTTTTCTTAAGGAAGTTTTTCTAAAGGGGGAGTGACAAAATAGTGAGTAAAATACTAGTCGGGTATTTTCGGGAAACACTTTTGTGTGTGCCACTATTTTGGGTAGAGCTCGGGAAATTGTTGTACCTCCAAACTATTGGAGAAGTCTCTCTTTGTAAGCCTACTAAAAGTTTTAGTGGAAGTTGGTGCCGGGTTTGTGGACGTAGCCTAAACGTTTTAGGTGAACCACGTTAAATTCTTTGTGTCATTTATTTTTCGTTGATCATTTATTTTTCCGTTGTGAAGAAGTGTTTAGTGTCACCGGTCCTAACAAGTGGTATCAGAGCTTTGGTTAGAATACTATTCATACGTACGGTATTATTCATACGTACGGGTACTATTCATCCATACTGGCACTATTCATACCTACGGTTACTATTCACCGTCGGAAATATGGAGGCAAGGACAAGCAAGATGGTCAACCTGAACGGCACAAATTACCACTTATGGAGAAATAAGATGAAGGATCTCCTGTTCGTGACGAAGATGCACCTGCCGGTGTTCAGTGCTCAGAAACCTGAAGACAAGTCAGACGAGGACTGGGAATTTGAGCACAACCAAGTGTGCGGCTACATACGGCAATTTGTTGAAGACAATGTGTCCAACCATATTTCTGGCGTGACACATGCAAGGTCGTTATGGAACAAGCCCGAGGAGTTGTATGCCTCTAAAACAGGTAACAACAAATTATTTTACTTGACAAAATTAATGCAAGTAAAATATGTAGAAGGGAACAACTGTGGCAGATCACCTTAATGAAATACAAGGGATTGTCGACCAGTTGTCGAGAATGAGCATAAAGTTCGATGACGAGGTACTTGCTCTTATGGTGCTGGCAACACTCCCAGAATCATGGGAAACCTTGAAGGTTTCAATCACCAATTCTGCACCCAACGGTGTGGTAAACATGGAGACAGTCAAGAGTGGCATTCTAAATGAAGAAATGAGACGCCGATCACGAGGATCATCTTCTTCATCAGAGGTGTTGGCTGTTACGACCAGGGGGAGAAGTCAAAACAAGGGCCAGAGTAACAGAGATAAGAGCAGAGGTAGATCCAACAAATTTGCACATGTTGAGTGCCATTACTGCAAAAAGAAGGGCCATATCAAAAGATTTTGCCGACAGTTCCAAAATGACCAGAAGAAGAACAAAGGCAAAAAGGAGAAACCCGAAGAAAGCAATGATGATGAAGCGAACTCCTTTGGTGAGTTTAACATTGTCTACGATGACGACATTATCAATCTGACAACCCAAGAGATGACATGGGTGATTGATAGTGGAGCTACCATTCATGCAACGCCACGGAGAGAACTCTTCTCATCTTACACACCTGGAGACTTCGGTCGTGTAAAGATGGGAAATGCCAATTTCTCAACAGTTGTAGGCAAAGGAGATGTTAGCCTAGAGACCATGAATGGGATGAAGCTACTTTTAAGAGATGTCAGGCATGTTCCAGATATGCGCCTGAATCTGATCTCCGTAGGCAAGCTTGATGAGGAAGGTTACTGCAATACCCTTCATAATGGCCAATGGAAGCTCACGAAAGGCTCATTGGTGGTGGCGCGGGGCACGAAGCAGTCAAAGTTGTACGTGACCCAGGCAAGCATCTCCCAACAAGTTATAAATGTTGCGGAGAATGATAGCAATACCAAGTTGTGGCATAGACGTCTTGGCCACATGAGTGAAAAGTCAATGGCGCGTTTGGTGAAGAAGAACGCCTTACCAGGTCTAAACCAGATCCAGTTGAAGAAGTGTGCTGACTGTTTAGCCGGGAAACAAAACAGAGTTTCATTCAAAAGATTCCCTCCTTCCAGAAAGCAAGACGTGTTAGATCCGGTACACTCAGATGTATGTGGGCCTTTCAAGAAGTCCCTCGGTGATGCCCGATATTTCGTGACCTTTATTGATGATCATTCACGAAAGACATGGGTATACACGCTGAAGACCAAGGATCAAGTGTTTCAAGTTTTCAAACAATTTCTGACCTTGGTGGAAAGAGAGACCGGTAAGAAGTTGAAGTGCATCCGGACAGACAATGGCGGTGAATACCAGGGTCAATTTGATGCTTATTGTAAAGAGCATGGTATTCGACATCGGTTCACACCTCCTAAAACTCCACAGTTGAATGGCTTGGCTGAGAGGATGAACAGAACCTTGATCGAGAGAACCAGATGTTTACTCTCTCATTCAAAGTTACCAAAGGCTTTCTGGGGTGAAGCACTAGTTACAGCAACCTATGTGCTAAACCATTCACCCTGTGTCCCTCTTCAGTACGAGGCTCCAGAAAAGATTTGGTCAGGAAGAGATATCTCTTATGATCAATTGCGGGTATTTGGCTTGCAAAGCCTATGTCCATATTCCGAAGGATGAAAGGAGCAAACTTGATATCAAGACAAGGGAGTGTGTATTCATCGATTATGGTCAAGACATGCTTGGCTATAAGTTCTATGATCCGGTGCAGAAGAAGCTCGTCAGGAGTCGAGATGTTGTGTTCGTTGAGGACCAAACAATTGAAGACATTGACAAAGTAGAGAAGTCCACTGATGATTCTGTTGAGTTTGAGTTGCCTCCAACAATGGTGCCGAGACAAGTTGGAGACGATGTTCAGGATAATCAACCTGAAGCCCCCGATCTTCCAAATGAAGATGAACCAGCAGATGCTGAAGGTAACGAGGATAATGGTGATGATGATGCAGACGAGGATGATCAACCTCAACCACCAACCCTCAATAACCCTCCTTATCACACAAGATCTGGAAGAGTTGTGCAACAGTCTACCAGATATTCTCCACATGAGTATGTGTTACTCACTGACGGGGGAGAACCCGACAGTTTTGAAGAAGCCGTTGATGATGAACATAAGGAGAAGTGGATAGAAGCCATGCAAGATGAGATGAAATCCTTGCATGAGAACAAGACGTTTGAGCTGGTGAAGTTGCCGAAAGGCAAGAGAGCTTTGAAGAATAAATGGGTGTTCAAGATCAAGCATGATGAACACAGTTCCTGTCCGAGATTCAAAGCAAGATTGGTCGTCAAAGATTTCAATCAAAGGAAAGGTATAGACTTTGATGAAATATTCTCACCGGTTGTGAAAATGACCTCAATACGCACGGTGCTGGGATTAGTAGCAAGCCTCAACCTGGAGGTTGAGCAGATGGATGTGAAAACCGCCTTCCTACATGGTGATTTGGAAGAGGAGATATACATGGAGCAACCGGACGGTTTCCAGCAAAAGGGGAAAGAGGACTGCGTTTGTAGATTGAGGAAAAGCCTCTATGGCTTAAAACAGGCACCAAGGCAGTGGTACAAGAAGTTCGAGTCGGTGATGGGGCAACACGGCTACAAGAAGACAACTTCGGACCATTGTGTGTTCGTTCAGAAGTTTTCTGACGATGATTTTATCATCCTATTGCTCTATGTGGATGATATGTTGATTGTTGGCCGGAATGTTTCCAGAATTAATAGCGTGAAAGAGCAGCTAAGCAAGTTCTTCGCCATGAAAGACTTGGGGCCAGCAAAACAGATCCTTGGGATGAGGATTATGCGAGACCGAGAAGCCAAGAAGTTATGGTTGTCTCAGGAGAAATACATCGAGAAGGTACTTCAACGGTTCAACATGGAGAAAACTAAAGCAGTTAGCTGTCCTCTTGCTAACCACTTTAGATTGAGCACCAAGCAAAGCCCGTCAACAGATGATGAGAGAAGAAAGATGGAGCGAATTCCATATGCTTCAGCAGTAGGAAGTTTGATGTATGCCATGGTTTGTACACGGCCAGATATCGCTCACGCTGTAGGAGTGGTAAGTAGATTTCTTTCTAATCCAGGAAAGGAACATTGGGATGCTGTTAAGTGGATTCTCAAGTATCTTCGAGGAACCTCCAAACTATGCTTGTGTTTTGGAGAAGACAACCCTGTGTTGGTTGGCTATACTGATGCAGATATGGCCTGGAGATGTTGATTCTAGAAAATCAACTTCAGGATACTTGATTAACTTTTCAGGGGGAGCTGTGTCATGGCAATCAAAGTTGCAAAAATGTGTTGCTCTATCAACTACTGAAGCTGAATTCATTGCAGCAACGGAAGCTTGCAAAGAACTGCTGTGGATGAAGAAGTTCTTAACTGAACTTGGATTTTCGCAAGACGGTTATCAACTATTTTGTGATAGTCAAAGTGCTATCCACCTTGCGAAGAATGCCTCGTTCCATTCCAGATCCAAACATATTGATGTTAGATATAATTGGATCAGGGATGTGTTAGAGAAGAAGATGTTGCGGCTTGAAAAGATCCATACAGATGAAAACGGATCAGACATGTTGACCAAAACTGTACCAAAGGGTAAATTTGAGTTCTGCAGAGAAGCTGTAGGGATAAGAGACTCTCCAAGTAGTCGGAAGGGGGAGAATTGTTAGAAGTTTCCTCCAACTTGATTATTGATGTAAGCAATGACATCAATAGATGGTAGGTGAGGTAGGTGAGATGGGAATATTGCAAATTGATCCTTCTTGATAGGTGAGATTTGCACTTTTGGTCCCTATCTCAAAACTATAAATACCCCCTCATCTCATTGTTTTAAACACACCAAAAACATTCAATAACTCAAGTATAAGAGTTAGAGAGAAAGAGAGAGTTTGTTTTTCTTTAGGAAGTTTTTCTAAAGGGGAGTGACAAAATAGTGAGTAAAATACTAGTCGGGTATTTTCGGGAAACACTTTTGTGTGCGCCACTATTTTGGGTAGAGCTCGGGAAATTGTTGTACCTCCAAACTATTGGAGAAGTCTCTCTTTGTAAGCCTACTAAAAGTTTTAGTGGAAGTTGGTGCCGGGTTTGTGGACGTAGCCTAAACGTTTTAGGTGAACCACGTTAAATTCTTTGTGTCATTTATTTTTCGTTGATCATTTATTTTTCCGCTGTGAAGAAGTGTTTAGTGTCACTGGGTCCTAACAAGTAGTACAATTTATTAAACAGCTAGAAACAGATAGTGTTGTTCTTTTGGAGTTTGGAATGGTATTTCATAGTCAAATCGGTTCTATCGTAAAATTATTTTTGGCCGTCAGCTGCGGTTTGTATGAAGCTCAATTATGGAAGAAAAGCTAAGATAAAATATGTTCTCCAGTCCAGAATAGAAGAAAAATTATTACAAATACAGCAGATCGCCCATCATATTGTTAGAGATTTCGATATTTGTCAACGATTAATATTGCTCTAGACCTACTTATAAACATGTAGAAATACCACCAAATATCATAGTCCAGTAATATTAAATGAACGTTTTATACAATAAGCACGGGTTATGCCCCCCCTTTTACCCCCTTTCCACTATTGTAATGGAAATTTTTTAAAAAGAAAAACTTACGAACTAGGTTACATGATATATTTGATCCCTAATCCTCGTCGGCTGCCGAAGGCGGCTCTAGAGTAAGGAAAGAGAAGTCCTTGCCTTAGGCCCTCAAATATTTAATTATTAATAAAAGATTTTATATTTTAATAATTTTTAATATTTGATAAATGTAAGATTGAGTGAGTTAACAAGACAAATTTTTCTTACTAAATTAAATAGTATATTTACCTTCTAATCAATTTTATTTTTCTTCTTTTGTGTATAGTCTTTTTGCATGGTTCTCACGATTTTACTTTCTAATTTTACTCAATTTTTCTAAATTAACTATTCCTTATGTCACATTTGATTGATCCATATACCAGAAAGTAAGTTCTTTTGTATATCTTCTTTTTTAGCGAGACAAATATTGTAATGTTCAAAACACGAGGTATAATGGGCTCACTTTTTACCATTTTCACTTAAGGAAAGAATTCAATACCATATGACGTGCGTCTAACTCATACATCACGAGTTGCCCTGACCACGAGATCAAAGTCTTGTCGTTTTTTTTTGTGACTCAATATTATATAAATTTTATAAAAGAAGTTTCAGGGTCTTTTTAATATATTTTGGTTTTAGGCCAAATATATATGGATATTAATCTCAATTTTTCTCGGATTTTTTTTTTCTTCATAAATTCTTCATAGCATAAAATATTAAAATTATGCTTCAAATATTTCTTTAATCCTAATAAGACATAACTATATAAGGTTTTTCTCAAGAAAATAATATAAAATATGAGTAAAGTCATGGTATTGTACTAAAATATTCAACAATAAAGATAATAAAACCACATAAAATAAATATTATTAATAAGCCATAATAAAAATGAGCATAATCTAAAATTACTAAGTTGTTAAAATAAGTAAGACTAATAAGTACTTCTATTATTTACATGACGAAACACTAAAAAAAAGGTTATACATTTATCTAAACCATGAAAAAACAAAAAACAAAAAAAAGATAGCCAATACTATTCTCATATCTAGTATAATTAAATTGAATATCTTTTGTTAGCATTAGTATTTATTTGATATTTATTTGGAATTCCTTTGATTTACTAACATTTATGTACTATAAAATTTATTGGAGAATCCGAAAATTATAAGTCCAAGCTTGAAATAATACATTAAAAGATAAAACTATGAAAAAAATTTAAAAAATATTTATAAACTACGCTACAATAAATATTTTTATGTATTAAATATATTAAAAACTTCTATACATGTAATGTCGGGTCGGTTTGATTTCGGTTTGACTTTTTTTTAGTTAAAACCAAACCAAACCAGTTATAGCCGGATTTCTTTTCCAACATCGAAACAAATCAAACCGAACCATAGTCGGGGTTTCTTATCTCGATTTGGTGCGATTTATCAGTTTCTTTTGTATACCCCTAATACAAATATATCATATTGGTAATCTGTTCGGCCCACAATAATGATGGGTGAAATAGTCAAATATTTCACCTTTTGATGTAGTTAATTGGCATGGCTTTGTCAAAATATTGAAATAATATTTATGCATTTGTAAAAAAATATAAATTATAGAATAAAACACAATACTTAGGGTGTATTTGGTTCGAAGGAAAATGTTTTCATAGAAAATGTTTTCATGGAAAATGAGTAGTTTTATCACTTATTTTCTCTTGTTTGGTTGGTAAGTGGAAAATATTTTTCCAAAAATATTTTCTATTATTTGGTTAAAGAGAGAAAATAGTAAAAACAGAAATTTAAAATTGCAAAAAATAAAAATTTCTGGTAAAAAAAATATTTTTTTGCGGGGGGGGGGGGGGGGGGGGGGTGGGGTGGGGGTTAGGTGGTGCAGAAAAATGAAAAAATAGAAATTTGAAATTGCAAAAAAAAAATTGAGGTAAAAAATAATTTTTTTGCGGGGAGGAAAGTAGGGTGTGGGGGTGGGAGTTAGGTGGTGCAAAAAAAATTAAAAAACAGAAATTTTAAATTGCAAATAAATTTGAGGTAAAAAATATTTTTTTTGTGGGGGGAGGGGTAGTAGGGTGGATGGAAAAACTAAAATTTAAAAAAAAATTATTTTGGAGAGGGGTAGGGTGAGAAAGGTTGAGAAAGAGTTTTGGAAAATGTTTTCACTTCTTTTGATAAGGAAAATATTTTTCTCCAATTGGAGGAAAATGAATTGATAAGGAAAATACTTTCCAAAATATTTAAGCCAACCAAACATGAGAAAATTTGAAAATATTTTCCAGAAAATATTTTTCTTCGTACCAAACACACATTGACAGGTAAACATTTAAAATTGAGGAAAAAGATGATTCATCGACCTCGCGCTAGGTAACAAAAAGTTTGATACACCTATAAACCCATAAAGAATGTACGTAGAAGGTGTATTTAATAGTCCATGGCAAAAAGGGGGTCCTAAAAATAGTAAGTTGATGAAGTTGAGAAAGAAAAAGGCATTAATAAATGGCTTGTTGTGCAAGATAGCAGAGAGGACGGCACCGACGTTACACGATACCTCTCTGATTTATCAAATCAGATTCAGAGTTTGCCCTAATTGGAACAAAAAAAAAAGTGGTATACGCAGTTGAATAAAGAGGAGCTTCTTTAATTGTTTACTCTCTTTGCAACATTATATTCCCCTTTATTCTCTTGTCATTTGTAGGCATCAAACTTAGACATCATGTCTTGCCCTTTTACACGCTATATATTTCATCATATATATATATATATATATATATATATATATATATATATATATATATATATATATATATATATATATATATATATATATTAATGAGATTGAAATATAGATGAATCTCCGAAAGGGCAAAGGATGCTCTTCTAGTCGTTCTGGTCAACCTACCGGCATTTTTTTAGGGAATATTATGGTATTTATATTAGAGCTTTGATTAATTCGAATCGAGTCACGTACGGGTCATTAAAGGTATATATGTTCCAAAAACTATAACAGTACACAATGATCAATATTTAGAACTCAAATAGAAGTAATCTAGCGTCAAATAGAAATGAATAACAGTAAATGATATTATTTATGTAAATAGAACGTAACGAATGTGTCACCTAAGAAAGGCTGAAATCAAAAGATATTATATCTGATAATGATGAATAATGGATAAGTCTTTGAATATCCGAGTTATTCTCGAATCCATTGGAAAAGTCTCGATAAGAATCTTCGTGAAAAGGTTTGTTTTTGTAGGCTTGCAATAAGATCAGATTCTCTCAAAAAATCAAAGTATATTTTACAAATGAATATCTCATGTCCCCTATCATTGTGTTACTTTCTATTTATAGGGAACGTATTCCTAGAAAACCTAACAACATAAGTCCAGAGAATAACAACTGGACTATTCTCTTTATATGTCCTATCTTGAGACTAGCCTTTACAACTCTGTCAAGAGTATTCGACTTCGGCCTCGACCTTGACAACTCCTCGACTTCAGTCTTTGTATTTTGTCTTCGACCACTACCTTCATTGTTCCTTAAGCCACTTCAACAAGTGGAACCCTGTGAGTGTTTCGTTAATGCCACCTTGACTTAAATATTCAATGGACAGATTTTGACTCATATAGTTAGTCCATCCGCTCGTCGAGGTTGTCCCCTCGGACGAGGTCGATGAGTGGACAGTGGCGTTTGTGATACAATCTGATCGAGTTGGCCATACAACTTGTGGTGGAGAAGACAGGGCAATGTGGCCTTCTGAGGCTCACACATTTTGAAATCTTTGAATTTTCCGGGAAGTCCGTTTGAGCCATCTGGTCCAAGGAAAAATGTGATGTCATGACATCATATGTCATAATGACGCCATTTCCCAACGTGTCGCATCGATTCAAGTACGACCATTGATTGGCTCTGTCGTTTCGATTCTGATGTCCTCAAATATTATAAATAAAGGATGGTTTTTTATTTTGAAACTTTTTCCAAAGTCCTCATTCTTCTTCTTAAGCAAGAGCTTCTCCTTCATCTTCTTCGCATTATTTTTGCAACTCTCTGTTGTTTTTGAAGGTCATCTCATTTTGCTTCTCCATCTTTATTCTCTGCAACGATATCTTTGCAATCATCTGATATCCATGTCACACCTCCTTTTTACGTACCCGCGAGGGCGCGAGGGAGTTTTTCCAATTAAAGGACAATCGAAACGGGATTTATTTAATTAATTCAGAGTCGCCACTTGGGAAAATAATGGTGTCCTAAGTCACCGGTTTAATCCCGAACCGAGGAAATTTATGATTCTGTATACAGTCTGCGAAACTAGAAACCTGGATAAGGAATTTTGTTAACCCGGAAGAAGGTGTTAGGCACTCCCGGATTCCGTGGTTCTAGCACGGTCGCTCAACTGCAATTTTTGCTTTTATCTGATTTCTCTATATATTTTAACTATGTGCTTTTTAATGTTCCACTTTTTAATTTTAGAAGAATTGCGACGTCACGAAAACATATTTCGAGTCACACAGCAACCGGTACGCCTGTGACTTTAATGTATTTCAGTTTCGCCGAGAGTAAGATTTGGGTCACATAAATGCGCACCCGAGTTTAGGAGTATAATTTTATTAAAATCATGTCTAAAGAGGCTAACGCTTTGTTATCTTTTGGGAAGGCCATGAAATTCGCTAGAAGACTCATCCCGAAATCTAAGTATTCTAATATATACAATTAACGAGGGCCCAACAATTCATTTATTTCAATTGGGCGAGGCTCGCCTCATTTATTTTATTTAAAAGGCAATCCTAAAGCATCCTATAATTTTTATTTTTTATTTGTCTCTAAGAGTAAAGAAATTGCCCTAGTTAATCAATATGCATGAATGGTCCCAATTCCACAATACAACCTCAAACTATTAGACCAAAACTTGAATAGATTAAGTAATGGCATTCTCAACCAAAAGCTTTAGTTCCATTATTTAAATATTGGGCTGACTGGGCCTAAAACAAATAGTCCAATACACGAAATGAAAATAAAGAGATCCTCAGACTTAAGTTCATGCCAATCTCTAATTTTTATTGAGGATTGAAATGCTAGTGAGCCAACGTGAGTCCAATGACAAGATTCAGATTGAAAACACATTTTTAATACTGACGATCAACCAATTTTACATTCAAAATTATTCAAGAAGACTACTACGCCATTTTTGATTTTAGAAGTTAAACAGCGTGTTAACCCTTCAATGAGTTTAATACAGGTTTGAATTCCCTGTTATCTATCACAAATGAAAATCAATTTGAACGCATTAATTGTTCTATCGCTTTTGAGTCTATCATGACGATCTTTGTTTTGGTTTAAACCACTTTTATACTTTACTGAGCTTGAAACATGCATTTTAGAAGAGAATTAGGAAATTAACAAAAAAATTAGCTAAAGCCTGCACCTATAAACCAAACCAAACACACAAGGAATCAATCATTTTCTAATCATGATATTGTCTTATTACCTACAACAACATAATTATCATGATTGGCAAACTAATATCACTCATACAAACTTAAAAAAAATGTAGCTCACGCAGTCCAAGTGTAGTCCAGTTAAGTACATTTATATCAGAATTATGCTGTAAATTTTTCATCTATTTAACTATTATTACTACATCATAATCCAGATAAGCATGGCTTCCAAGAACAAATGACTTTGCATTTTATTGCATTCCTACTTCAAAAACTACACCACATCATGCTCGATAGAGTGTACCTGGAAATCAACAAGTAAGAGACTAGAGATCAGTGGAGTCGATGAAGCAAAATAACAGCAGGCCAATAGCAACAACACCACCGCAACAACCAACCAGTCACTCAGCAACCAACCAGTAAACACTCAGCAAACCAACAGTAGTAGTCCAAAACTCAACAAGCAAAATAACACAGTCAACTTCAGCAAACCAGTGGCCAACGACTTCAGCCAACCAGTGACAAACAGCTTTAGCCAACAGAACAAACGACCCCCAGAATCTATATTAGAGATCTATGTGAACTTAAAACAACCCAATGAAACAGTAACCAAAGGTCCAATGGCAAACCAAGAAGAATCCAAACTCCCACTGTCTATTTTCTAGAGTTTCTGTATGTGTGAATGGCTATATGTTTCCAAATTATATCTCCCAAAAATCCAGTCCTAAAACCTGTCTATATGAATGTCTAAGCCTCTGTGTATATCACTGTTTTTCTAGGTATCAATGCCTATATTGCTCTCTAGGTCCTTTGTGCGTATGACCTCCTTCCTACTTATAACCAAAACTAGACCTCTTCTCTAAGAGCCAAGGACCAGAAAAATCCACTCAAACCCTTGCCCATCCCTACTCTGCCAGCCCACTAAACCCTCTGTTTTCAGCCACTAGCTTTTGTCAATTGTGGGCTTAATTAGTTAAATAGTAACCTCTGTCCAGACATGGCTAAATGCTCTGCTGGTGACAGCAGGTTCCACTGATTAGCCCCATGTGCAGGACACTAAAATACTCTAAATGTTAAACCTTGATTTCTATTTAGCTAATTTGAATCATAATTTCAGTTTCAGCTTAATCAAACAACCCTATTCAATCCAAGGGTGCTAATCACTGTATGGTATTTCAAACAAATCAACTTATGCAATTAGACGACGACATCTAATCAATTACAATATATAACAATGATAACCATTTAATTGGCCAAACAATGATTCTGCAAATCTCGGCCAAAAATGAAAAACAAA
Organism: Nicotiana noctiflora; assembly: GCA_032618575.1. NCBI lineage: Eukaryota > Viridiplantae > Streptophyta > Magnoliopsida > Solanales > Solanaceae > Nicotiana > Nicotiana noctiflora. Next base: position 5,003 of record JASVEL010011889.1, on the reverse strand, counting down.
TATTCGACGACGCTAATCGAAACGAATGCGCATTTGAACACATACGTAATCAAACAAACGATACCGACGAATAATTGACCAAATAAAAGGTCTTTTGAGAAGAAATGAAAACAGGGGCGGCCAAGAAGAAAATGCTAAGAATTCAAGATTTGAATTAAATAAATGGATACAACAAAACAAATACCTAATCGAAATATACAGGACGAAAGAAATTACCTCAATGAAAATCGACATTGAACGGACCCGGCCCCAAGGATTCAAATTTGCACTTTTGAAGTAAACACACTTTAATTGAAGTGTTTTTCAAACGAAAAACACTCCAATTGAAGTTTGTTGCCTTCAAATACCGTTGACTTGGACGAAATCCCAAGTTTCTTGGATTCTAGGGTTCTTGAGGTTCGAATTGGGGTTCGAGGGGTTCTGGTCAGATTCAAACCAAAACGTGGTTAGTGGGGGTATGAGGGAGGTTTGGCGAGGGCGAGGCATGAGTTTGGGGTGGTTTGGGGTAGAACTTCGAACTCCGGCGAGCTTCGATCTAATATTCGAAGAGCTCGGGAATGATTCGAGACCAACGGTTAGGGGATTCGTGTAGAGGGAGGTGAGGGGAAGAGCTGGTGAGAATTTGAGGAGGTTTGGCCTACCGGAACCGCCGTGAGGCGATTTCCGGTAGGCGGCAGGCGGTGGTTTGACGACGGCTAGGGTTGGGGCGTCTCTGAGGTTGAGAGACGAGAATGGGGTTCTGAAGGGGAAAATTAGGTCTTGGGGGGGTGTGATATATTGAATATATGCTAATCAATCTGGACCGTGAGATTGATGGTAATCGATGGTCCAGATCGATATAATGGATAGGGTATGGGTTACAGAGATGGGTCAGTCCGGGTTGCGGGTAATGGGTATATTTAGGTTGGGCTTGAAGATTAAAACACCCTAAGCCCAATTTCGATTTCCTTTGTTTGATTTTTCTTGTCTTTTATTTTCTTTTTAATTCCTAATTTATTAACAACCAAAACTCTAAAATACATTACAAAAAATCAAATTAGTTTATAAGAGTACAAATTAAATTCTTATTATAATTAAGTTAAACTGAAAATCACACAATTGGGACATTAAATGCTAAAAATACAAAAAATACATATTTTTTGTGATTTTCTATTTTTGTCAAATAAACTTGATTACTTTCAATCATAAATTGAAACCTAAGAATGCCAACGCAATATATTTTTGCATTTTTCTTAATTTAGACAATCAAACATGCATACACAAAGAATACAAATAATAAGAAAATTAACATAAAAATCCATAGATATTACAACGATACAAAGACCATTTTATTTTGAATTTTTGGGAGTAATTCTCATATGGGGCAAAAATCACGTGCTCACAGCTGCCCCTCTTTGCGCGGAAACATGAAGAGTTTTCGTGCAAAGATAGTGAGCGAATACGAGCGATTTTTGCCCGTTCGAGCACTCCGTGTGAAGCATTTCTAAAAGATCTTGACCGAGCCTTTACTTTAGGAGGCCTCCTACATATCCTGGGCTAAACAGGAATCAGGTCAATGTAGTTCGGGAAGTTTTTTGTAGCTGGGACTACCATGATTGCTGTGATCTTGCCGTTACTGTTGTTACTGCTGTTGCCACTGCTTAACCGATCCCCTTATTACACCGTGCTAAACAAAATAAGAAGCTAAACTAAGTTACAGTACTGCGAATTCTTATCTATCCTTTTTAACTTGCTCTTGTCATGCTCCTTGCCATCCTGTTGACTTGATGTTCCTTCTGATGCTTCTTCTCTTCTGCCAATTGTTACTTCGGCCTATCTTGATTGCCGAACTCCGACCGTTGGTTCCTTCTTTATGATCCTCGAGCTATTCTCCTTTGCAATCTGAATCTATCTTTTCTGATCCTTGTTGCTTCCCTCTGCTTGCGAACTTGGATTCATGCCGGAGATTTCTGTTACATTCAACCGCTTTCCTCAACCAAAATAGATCGCCACTCCATTCTCCAGGCGGGCTCCCTGACTTCAACTACTATTTCAAAATAAAATCGCCACTCCATTCTCCAGGCGGGCTCCCTGACTTCAACTACTATTTCAAAATAAAATCGCCACTCCATTCTCCAGGCGGGCTCCCTGACTTCAACTACTACTTCAAAATAAAATCGCCACTCCATTCTCCAGGCGGGCTCCCTGACTTCAACTACTACTTCAAAATAAAATCGCCACTCCATTCTCCGGGCGGGCTCCCTGACTTCAACTACTACTTCAAAATAAAATCGCCACTCCATTCTCCAGGCGGGCTCCCTGACTTCAACTACTACTTCAAAATAAAATCGCCACTCCATTCTCCAGGCGGGCTCCCTGACTTCAACTACAACTTCAAAATAAAATCGCCACTCCATTCTTCAGGCGGGCTCCCTGACTTCAACTACTACTTCAAAATAAAATCGCCACTCCATTCTCCAGGCGGGCTCCCTGACTTCAACTACTACTTCAAAATAAAATCGCCACTCCATTCTCCAGGCGGGCTCCCTGACTTCGACTACTACTTCAAAATAAAATCGCCATTCCATTCTCCAGGGCGGGCTCCCGACTTCAACTACTACTTCAAAATAAAATCGCCACTCCATTCTCCGGGCGGGCTCCCGACTTCAACTACTACTTCAAAAATAAAATCGCCATTCCATTCTCCAGGCGGGCTCCCTGACTTCAACTCTACTTCAAAATAAAATCGCCACTCCATTCTCCAAGGCGGGCTCCCGACTTCAACTACTACTTCAAAATAAAATCGCCACTCCGTTCTCCGGGCGGGCTCCCGACTTCAGCTATAACTTCAAAATAAATCGCCACTCCATTCTTCGGGCGGGCTCCCCGACTTCCACTACAACTTCAAAATAAATCGCCACTCCATTCTCCGGGCGGGCTCCCGACTTCAACTACTACTTCAAAATAAAATCGCCACTCCATTCTCCGGGCGGGCTCCCTGACTTCAACTACTATTTCAAAAATAAAATCGCCACTCCATTCTCCAGGCGGGCTCCCCGACTTCAACTACTACTTCAAAAATAAAATCGCCACTCCATTCTCCGGGCGGGCTCCCCTGACTTCAACTACTACTTCAAAATAAAATCGCCACTCCATTCTCCGGGCGGGCTCCCCGACTTCAACTACTACTTCAAAATAAAATCGCCACTCCATTCTCCGGGCGGGCTCCCTGACTTGAGCTATAACTTCAAAATAAATCGCCACTCCATTCTTCGGGCGGGCTCCCTCACTTCCACTACAACTTCAAAATAAATCGCCACTCCGTTCTCCAGGCGGGCTCCCCGACTTCAACTACTACTTTAAAATAAAATCGCCACTCCATTCTCCGGGCGGGCTCCCCGACTTCAACTACTATTTCAAAATAAAATCGCCACTCCATTCTCCGGGCGGGCTCCCTGACTTCAACTACTACTCACTGATTTCATCCTATCTTGATTACCTTCCTTTGCCTTTTGTACCATTTTCTTCTTCCTGCATTGCCTCTCGGGCCACCTTCTCTTCTGAATTATCCTGTCTTGGAATTGCCTTCCCCTGGGTCGTATTACTTTGTCTTCTAGCTGCTGGGGATATTTTTGGAACTATTTACTCGCCTGCTGGGGATGATGCTGCTGAGGAATTATTCTCTGTTTCCTTCACCCCTCACTCTCTTCCTTCTTCCCACACCTCCTCTGGGACTTACGCTTTTGCTTCCTCGAGCAAATTATGGGATGTAATATTGCTGGGGGAATCTCGAAGCCATTGTTTCCTTTTTCCAACAACTGCTGGGGATGATACCAGGCTCAAAGATCACCCCATCGTGTTGTCTGGCCTTTCTCAAAACTATTCTGCTCAGAGTTGGTATTTCCCGAAATCTTGTGTTGCTTTCTACCCTTATCCACTGGGTCTTTGCTTTCAAGAAAATTTTCGCAACAGGAGAAAATTTTCTGCCCCAGTTTGATAAACTTCTGGATGGTATGCTTTTCCGCCAATGAACCCTCTTTTCCTTCTTTAAATCAAAGAAAAATTGTTAGTTTCAAAACGCAATGAGTGGTCGTGCCACTCTTGTTGGGGCCATTCTCTTTCAGCTGCTTGGCCTCTCTCGAATTTTGAGGACGACGTTGACGCTTGCTGGGGACGATGTTCTTTCCACGAACGGTTTCTCATCTTTCTTTTTATTCCAATCTTTGGTTTGATCCGGCTTTTTTTAGCCGGTGATCTGTTGCGTGAAATCATCTTTCGGACGTGCCACATGTGTCCATCATACTCCGTAATTCCTGCAAACCTTCCAATCAGCCTGTCGTCCCAATCTTACTATCGGCACGACTTCTGCCTTATTGCCTCGTTCCACGCCTATTCATTTTCATTATAATGCTTTGGGAGACTTGGTAGTAAGCTTCGAAACATCAAATTTCGAAAATGAAAGAAAAGAAAAGAATGCTGACCGCAAATGTCAAAAGAAGAGGAAAACTTTTCTGAACTCGAAAAATAGGAAAACTTATCTGAATGTGTGACTGATCCAATGGTTATGTCGCGCCTTTGAGATTAAACTACCCAGTCTATTCATGTCAATCACTTTCTGATGCCGCGTTCTGCTAGAGGTAAACGGATGTCCAAACCTTGTCTCATGCAGACATCTTGTAACCATCTTGCCCTGTCATCTCACAGTGCCCTTCAGAAAGGGTTTTCACTAATGAGATTCTCTCATTTCTCTCTATCTCCCGTCGCCTTAAGGTGCCCGTAAAGGTTTTCACCGTAAGACTCTCTCATTTTACTTCTCTCAACTTCCTTCGCCTTAAGGTGCCCGCGAGGTTTTTCACCGTTAAGACTCTCTCATTTACGCTTTCTTTCCCTGCGGCGGGGTATCACCCCTGAGATTCCCTCTAGAGCGTTATCCCCTTTCGGCTTGTGCATCCTGGATTCAATCGAGGGTCGGGATGTCGCTCTTGGCTTTCATTCACATGACTTGGCACTTCTCAAATACTGAT
>JASVEL010011888.1:0-107960 GCA_032618575.1 Nicotiana noctiflora | reverse complement strand
TCTCTACTCTCTTTCTAGAGAAATATGTACCTCGGTCTCGTCGCGAGGAGCTACGTCGCCAGTTCGAGTGGTTGATTCAGGGCGACATGTCTGTGACCCAGTATGAGCTTAGATTCACTCAGTTGGCTAGGCATGCCACATGGATGATCCCCGCTGATAGGGAGAGGATCAGGAGGTTCATTGATGGCCTCAACTACTCTATCCGTATTCTTATGACCAGCGAGCGAGTTCTGTCATCATCGTTCGAGCAGGTAGTTGATATGGCACGCTCCATTGAGGCGGATCGTCGCCGAGAGAGAGAGGAGCGGGAGGCCAAGAGGCCTCGTGGTTCTGGCAGTTTCAGTGGTGCTCCATCTAGAGGGCATTCCCAGCAGAGCAGAGGTCATCACTTAGTGCCCTATCAGCCCAGGGTGCAGCACCTACTTCTTCAGCCCAGGGTTCTTCTGCGGCGAGGGGTTCCCTTCAGTCCCTTTCTCCAGCACCAGGTGCATGTTATGAGTGTGGTGAGTTTGGCCACATGAGGAGACAGTGCCCTCGACTCCGTAGGGACAGGACTCAGCAGAGGGATCAACCCTCTTCTTCAGCACCATCTCAGGCTAGTAGAGGTGGAGGTCAGCCTTCTCGTGGTCGCCCCAGAGGCGAGAAGAGATCTGGTGGAGGCCAGGCACGATTCAATGCACTCCCTGATAGGCGTGATGCGGTTGCCTCCGATGCGGTGATTACAGGTATCATTTCTGTCTGTCACAGAGATGCCTCTATTCTATTTGATCCAGGGTCCACATATTCTTACATGTCCTCTTATTTTGCACATCACTTGGGTGCGACTCGTGGTATTCTTGATTTACCTGTTCATGTATCCACCCCCGTGGGTGATACGATTGTTGTGGATCATGTCTATAGATCCTGTGTTATATCTATTGGGGGTCTGGAGACCCAGGCAGAGTTGTTATTGTTGGGTATGGTGGACTTTGATGTTATATTGGGTATGGACTGGTTGTCTCCGTACCATGCTATATTGGATTGTCATGCTAAGACAGTTACGTTGGCCATTCCTGGTATTTCTCAGATCGAGTGGCGGGGTTCGACCGATTTCGTCCCTAGCCGTGTTATTTCGTTCTTAAAAGCTCAGAAGATGGTTGAAAAAGGGTGTCTATCATACTTAGCTTTTGTGAGAGATGTGGGAGTCGAGTCTCCTAGCATTGATTCTGTACCTGTTGTGAGGGACTTCCCAGATGTATTCCCCTCAGACCTGCCGGGCATGCCGCCGGACAGGGATATTGATTTTGGCATTGACTTGGTGCCGGGCACTCAGCCTATATCCATTCCTCCTTATCGAATGGCACCGGCCGAGTTGAAAGAACTAAAAGAGCAGCTTCAGGAGCTTCTGGATAAGGGTTTCATCCGCCCTAGTGTGTCTCCGTGGGGTGCGCCGGTATTATTTGTTAAAAAGAAAGATGGTTCTATGCGAATGTGTATTGATTATAGGCAATTGAACAAAGTGACGATGAAGAACAAGTACCCTCTACCGCGCATAGATGATTTGTTTGATCAGTTACAGGGTGCGAGGGTGTTTTCTAAGATTGATCTTCGTTCAGGCTATCATCAGCTGAAGATCAGGGACTCGGATATTATGAAGACTGCATTCAGGACCCGATATGGTCATTATGAGTTCCTTGTGATGTCGTTTGGGTTGACCAACGCCCCAGCAACATTTATGCATCTGATGAACAGTGTGTTCAGGCCTTATTTAGATTCATTTGTGATTGTGTTCATTGATGACATTCTAGTCTACTCCCGTAGTTAGGAGGAGCATGCTCAGCATTTGAGTATTGTGTTGCAGAGATTGAGGGAGGAGAAGCTATATGCTAAATTCTCCAAGTGCGAGTTTTGGCTCGAGTCCGTAGCATTTCTGGGACATGTGGTGTCTCGTGATGGTATTCAGGTTGATCAGAAAAAGATAGAGGCGGTGCAGAGTTGGCCTAGACCGTCCTCAGCTACAGAGATCGGGAGTTTTCTTGGTTTGGCGGGATATTATCGCCGGTTTGTTCAGGGATTTTCATCCATTGCTTCTTCATTGACTAAATTGACCCAGAAGGGTGCACCATTCGTGTGGTCGGATGAGTGCGAGGAGAGCTTTCAGAAGCTCAAGACAGCTTTGACCACAGCTCCAGTGTTAGTATTGCCATCAGCTTCGGGTTCATATACCATTTATTGTGATGCCTCGAGAGTGGGGATAGGTTGTGTGTTGATGCAGGGAAGGAAAGGTAATTGCTTATGCTTCTCGGCAGTTGAAGCCGCATGAGAAGAACTACCCTGTTCATGACTTGGAGCTAGCCGCCATTGTTCATGCATTGAAGATTTGGAGGCACTATTTGTATGGTGTGTCTTGTGAGGTGTATACCGACCATCGTAGTCTCCGGCACTTGTTCAAACAGAAAGACCTTAATTTGAGACAGCGGAGATGGCTTGAGTTGCTGAAGGATTATGACATTACTATATTATATCATCCGGGAAGGCCAATGTGGTGGCCGATGCTTTGAGCCGGAAGGCGGTCAGTATGGGGAGCTTGGCATATATTCCAGCTGAGGAGAGGCCATTTGCTTATGATGTTCAGGTGCTAGCCAATCGGCTAGTGAGGTTAGATATTTCGGAGCCCAGCGGGTATTGGCTTGTGTTGTATCTCGGTCATCTCTATATGATCGTATTCGTGAGCGCCGGTATGATGATCCACATTTGGCTGTCCCGAGGGACAGAGTTCAGCATGATGATGCTAGAGATGTCACCATTGATAGTGACGGCATATTGAGGATGCGGGGCCGGATATGTGTGCCCAATGTTGATGGCCTTCGTGAGTTGATTCTGGAGGAGGCCCATAGCTCGCGGTATTCTATCCATCCGGGAGCCGCGAAGATGTATCAAGATTTGAAACAACACTATTGGTGGAGAAAGATGAAAATGGACATTGTCAGACATGTAGCACGGTGCCTCAACTGTCAGCAGGTTAAGTACGAGCATCAGAGGCCCGGTGGTGTATTTCAGCGCATTGCTATTCCTGAGTGGAAATGGGAGAGGGTCACTATGGACTTTGTTACTGGACTCCCTCGGACGGCGAGGAAGTTTGATTCTGTATGGGTGATTGTGGATAGACTGACCAAGTCGGCTCACTTCATTCCAGTTAGTACTACCTACTCATCGGAACGGTTGGCATCGATCTTTATTCGAGAGATTGTTCGGTTGCATGGAGTCCCAGTGTCTATCATATCCGATAGGGGTACTCAGTTCACTTCTCAGTTTTGGAGAGCATTTCAGCGAGAGATGGGTACACGGGTTGAGTTGAGTACAACATTTCACCCCCAGACAGACGGACAGTCTGAGCGCACTATTCGGATCTTGGAGGATATGTTGCGAGCTTGTGTGATTGACTTTGGTGGTTCGTGGGACGAGTTCCTACCACTTGCTGAGTTTGCCTACAACAACAGTTATCAGTCGAGTATTCAGATGGCCCCGTATGAGGCATTATATGGCAGGCGGTGTAGATCCCCCGTGGGATGGTTTGAGCCTGGTGAGGTTAGATTGATAGGGACTGAGTTAGTCCAGGATGCTCTGGATAGAGCAAAGTTGATCCGGGAGAGGCTTCGTACGGCACAGTCTCGTCAGAAGAGTTATGCGGACCGTAGAGTTCGAGAGTTGTCTTTCATGGTTGGTGACAGAGCATTGTTGAAGGTTTCACCTATGAAGGGTGTCATGAGGTTTGGGAAGAAAGGAAAGTTGAGTCCCAGGTACATTGGTCCTTTTGAGATACTTAGGAGAGTTGGAGAGGTGGCATATGAGTTAGCCTTGCCGCCCAGATTATCCAGCGTTCATCCAGTATTCCATGTGTCTATGCTCCGGAAGTACATTGGAGATCCGTCTCATATATTAGACTTCAGTACCATTGAGCTTGATGGTGATTTATCCTATGATGTGGAGCCTATTGCTATTTTGGGTCGTCAGGTGAGAAAATTGAGGTCCAAGGAGATTGCATCAGTTAAGGTTCAGTGGAGAGGTCGACCCGTGGAGGAGGCCACTTGGGAGATCGAGCGGGAGATGCGGAGCAGATATCCTCACTTGTTTGAGACTTCAGGTATGTTTCTTGACCCGCTCGAGGATGAGCGTTTGCTTAAGAGGGGGAGAATGTGATGACCCGGCCCGTCGTCACGGGAATTACCACCCCGTTATGTTGAAATTGTATGTTTTATGCAATTATATCATGAAAATGGAGGAATTTGGGGTAATTTATGGAGGATTTAGCCCTAGGCTTGAACTTTAGAAAATCAAGGTTTTGAATGGGCAAATGGAGTCCGAATTTGGTAAAATTGATATGCTTAGACTCGTATCGAGATGAGGGTTCCGAATATGTGACTTTTGTAATTTTTTGACAAGCGTACCGAAAGTCGGGTTTTGACAACTTTGGGAATTTTGATGTAAATCGAGTTGTATTGATTGGGTGTCGTCCCATTGGCCTAATTTGTTGTATTTCTACTGTATTTGATCAGATTCTACGCGTGCGGAGCTTGATTCTCATGGCAAGGGCATTGTGGAGTAGTCATCGCGCCGTATTGAGGTGAGTAATAGATGTGGGTGATGACCAGCGGGTTCGAAACCCCGGTATATCACTTTGTGACGCTGTATAGCGGCGAGACACGCACACTCTTGAGAGTGCGGGGTCGATCATGAACTGGAGACTATAGATTAGTCCGACCTGTTGATACTGTATTATTGGCTATTCTCGAGCCGTCGAACCTCCTTCTCGGATGGTTGCATATATATATATTGTGATAATGGCCACTCTTGAGTCGAGGAACCCCCTTCTTGGGCGGTTGAGTATACATGTGGGCCGTGAGCCAGTTATTGGATCCCGCGAGGATCGTTATCATTGTCTTATCATATAGACATGCTAGTTTACTACTAGTCCACAACTATTTTTGTTATTATGCTAATTCAAATCCCTGGAACTTGATATTATTGTTTTCCAACTGAAAAATGATAAAAGAGTTTTCAAAAACTACTTTTGAGCCTGCGAGGCTGTATCTGCATATTAGCTGACTAGTAGTGGATCGGGCTGCGCGCCGCAGCGAGATATATGTTGGATCGGACTGCACGCCGCAGGAATATCTCTATGAGATGTGCTTGGGCTGTAGGAGCCCCTCCGGAGTCTGAACCCCCACAGTGAGCACGGGTACCCAAAATTGGAGTCGGGCTACGCGCCGTAGCGGTCATATCATGCATTGCATTGCATTTAGCTACATCTGCTAGTTGTTATGCTATTTATTGGTATTTGTTGGAACAGGTACAGTGAAGATTGATTCTATGACAGGGTAGCCGATTATAGCTTTACATAGTGCTTTATTGCGGATTTCTTATCTGCGTTGTCTTACCCTTGTTTATTACCACTGAGTCTGGCAGTACTCATTTTACTCCCTGCACCTTGTGTGCAGATCCAGGTACCTCTCAGCTGTGATCCAGTAGCTGCGCGAGGCGACGTTTGTGGATATTCGAGGTAGTTGCAGAGTCCGCAGGACCCGATATTCCTTCCTATTGTCTTTTGATTTTGTATTGACATTTCTTTCCGCACTTGGTATCTTGTAAACCTTTATACACTCATGTTCGGTAGAGGCTCATGACTCTTGACCCTTGGTCTATGGGAGTTGATGTATTATGGGACTTGGTTCCCCGTTTTCGTTATATGTATCGCTATTGCTTCGTGATTTGATATGCTTAAATGGGTTAAAGAGAGCTTCTAGCTCCGTTGTTGATATTGATTGGTCAGGCTGGCTTAGCAATGTGCTGGGCGCCATCACGACCGGATTTGGGGTCGTGACACTAGAGTTAGGGGTTAGGATGTTAGAGGCGGAGGTGAGACTCCTAGAGGTGGAGATCTAGTTGTTGACATAATTTCTATGGTGTGATTGAGGTCACTACACCAGATGATGTTATCACATGTACAATTCTGATTGTTATAAAAGGAACATTTTTCCTCAATTTGATTTGATCTTTGAAGAATTGAGGCAAGTCCTCTTAATATGCTCCGCTCATGAGTGAGCTTCGTAATCATCAGATCTACATATGTGAATACTCACGTTGTGCTATTAAATGGAGATAATTATCTCTATTATTATGTATTGGTCACTAGGAATATTGATGAGGTCAAAAGTGACTTTATATTAATTATTACAATGGGAATGAATTCTTGAAATAACTATTTTTAAATGGTTAAATTGTATACCATGTCGGTATGAGGATTCTTTTATGCCGAGATACTCCTTGACGGACAAGTTGAAAAGAAGAAAGAAAGGAAATGAAAAACATCTGTGGCACAATGTGCAAATACTTGTGATTTGGAGTGGAGGATGAGATCCTCAAAATTTGTATAACGTAAAAATATTTGTTTAAAAAAAAACGAGCTGCAAGAAGCGATGAATATTATATGAGGACAAGGTCCTGGTGGTGAAAAGTTTGTGTTTAAAATTTTCCCTTTTTGGAAATAAAAATCTAGCTATCCTAAATTTGAGCCATGCCTGTTAGGATTATTTGACAATCCTTGCACAGTTTCTATTCATATTTAACCGTTTCCATTTTGTGACCGTTGAGTTCTAGACTTTGAGATGAGCACTAGGTAAGGTTAAATATGACGCATTAATTCGAGAAAGTAATCATGAGGTTTCCATACCTCACTGTGAGTAAAGTGGGAGTTTTGGAATAAGATATTTGATAACAAGGTTAATTGACAATGTTGTAATTTAAGAACAACTCTTATGGCCAGACTTCAGAGTCATGGATATGTGCATACGCATGAGGTGTTCGTGCCTTATTTAGACTTGTTCGTTGTAGTCTTCATTGTTTCCATATTGACCTACTCCTGCAGTCATGAGGAGCATGCGCAACATCTCAGAGTGACTTTGCAGACTCTGAAAGATAGCCAACTATATGCAAAATTTCGAAGTGTGAATTTTGGCTAAGTTCAGTTGCATTCCTGGGTCATATTGTGACGGCAGCAGGTATTCAGGTTGATCCGAAGAAGATTGAGGCAGTCAAGAACTGACCTAGACCGACATCAGCCACAGAGATTCGGAGTTTCTTGGGATTAGCAGGTTATTATCGGCGATTCGTGGAGGGGTTTTCACCTATTGCAACCCCACTGACCAGATTGACACAGAAAGGTGTTCAATTTGAATGGTCGGATGAATGTGAGGCGAGCTTTCAAAAGCTCAAAACAGCCTTGACCACAGCACCGGTATTGGTTTTACCCACAGGTACGGGACCTTATACTGTTTATTGTGATGCTTCCCGTATTGGGCTTGGTGCAGTGTTAATGCGGGATGGCAAGGTTATTGCCTATGCTTCGAGGCAGTTGAAGATTCATAAAAAGAATTACCCAGTGCATGATCTAGAATTGGCGGCGATTATTCACGCATTGAAGATCTGGAGGCATTATTTGTATGGTGTAGTATGTAAAGTATACACCAATCATAAGAGTCTTCTGTATTTGTTTAAAAAAAAGTTGAATTTGAGGCAGAGAAGGTGGCTGGAATTGCGAAAAGATTATGATGTCACCTTTTTATATCATCAGGGAAAAAGCAAACGTGGTGGCTGACGCTTTGAGTAGGAAGTCAGCCAGTATGGGCAATCTTGTTTATATTCCAGTCAGTCAGAGACCATTAGCTCTAGATGTCCAGCCTTGGCCAATCGATTTGTGAGGTTGGATATTTCTGAGCCTAGTCGAGCACTAGCTTGTGCGATCGCTCGCTCTTCATTATTGGAGTGTATCCGCGATCAACAATATAATGATTCCTATTTATGTGACCTAAGAGACACGGTTCAGCGAGGAGGACTATTCAGATACTGGAAGATATGCTTCGAGCCTGTGTTATTGATTTCGGAGACTCGTGGGACCAGTTTCTGCCATTAGCAGAGTTCGCCTACAATAACAGCTACCACTCTAGCATCCAGATGGCCCCGTATGAGGCGTTGTATGGTAGGCAATGTCGATCACCAGTTCGATGGTTTGAACCGGGAGAGGCTCGGTTGTTGGGTACAGACTTAGTTCAGGAGGCCTTGAATAAGGTCAAGACTATTCAGGAGAGATTGCGTTCAGCTCAGTCCAGGCCGAAGACTTATGCGGATCGTAAGGTTCGAGATGTAGATTTCATGGTTGGTGAACGAGTATTGCTCCGAGTGTCGCCTATGAAGGGCGTGATGAGGTTCGGGAAGAAGGGCAAACTCAGCCCTAGGTATATTGGTCCATTTGAGATTCTAGATAGAGTGGGAGGGGTGGCTTACAGACTAGCTTTGCCGCCTAGCTTATCAGTCGTGCATCCAGTTTTTCATGTATCTATGCTTCGGAGATACCACGGCGATCCCACACATGTGTTAGACTTCAGTACTGTCCAATTGGACAATGATCTATCTTACGAGGAGGAGCCGGTGGCCATTCTAGATCGGCAGGTTCGACAGTTGAGGTCGAAGAGTTATCCTTCTGTGCGTGTTCAGTGGAGAGGTCAGCCTCCTGAGGCATCGACCTGGGAGTCCGAGTCTGATATGCGGAGCCGTTACCCACACTTGTTTCCTGACTCGGTACTTCTTTCTTTTGTCCGTTCGAGGACGAACGGTTGTTTTAGAGGTGGAGATTGTGACGACCCAAAGGGTCATCACTTATTTTATTAATAATTTCGGAGCTTCTGAGGCCTTGAAAACCTCATTCTATGTTGCCTCGATTTATGTGCACGATCCGGGCATGTGGCCGGAAAGTTTTTGTGATAGAAAATATGAATTCTATGAGAAATTTGGAGAAAAATGATATTAATATTGATATGGTTGACTTCGGTCAACATTTTTGGTAAACGGACCCGGACCCGAGATTGGATGGTCCCGAAAGGTCCGTAGGAAAATATGGGACTTGGACATGCGTCCGGAGTCGAATTCTGAGGCCTAGAGCCCAAGTTATGAATTTTTCTGTGAAATTGTTTATGATGTAATTGTTAAAGGAAAATGAATTAATTGACCTTGGTATTGGGCTCGTATTTTGGTTCCGATGCCCGTTACAAGCCTTAAATATTATATATGTGCTTTCTGCAAAGTTTGGTGACATTTGGATGTCGTTTGATATGTTTTGGACCTTGAGTTCCAAGTTTTAAAATTTTGAAAACCAAAAGAATGAAAATCATGAACTTGAGGCTTGATTTGATGAAATCGATGTGATATTGGCGATGTGATCGCACGAACAAGTTCGTAATATATTTTTGATGTTGTGTACATGTTTGGTTTGGAGCCCGGGGGGCTCGGGAAAAGATTTGATAGGCCGTTGGTTCAATTTCTGAATTTTTGCACTGCTGGTTTTTTCACCCAGCTGTTGGCTTCGCAATTGCAAAGTATTTCTCGCAATTGCGAATGTGACAGATCAAGGCAGGTTCGCAAATGTGAACCCTTGATCGCAAATGCGAACTTTACAATATTCTGCATGTGTTCGCAAATGCGAACAATAGTTTGCAAATGCGAACATCCCAAGATCCTGCCTGTGTTCGCAAATGCGAACAATAGTTTGCAAATGCGAACTTCCCAATATTCTGCCTGTGTTCGCAAATGCGAACTTCCCAATATTCTGTCTGTGTTCGCAAATGCGAACAAAAGTTCGCAAATGCGAACTCCCCAGTTTTGTCTTGGCTTCGCAAATGCGAACAAAAGTTCGCAAATGCGAACTTCCCAGCCTTAGCTTATTTTTCAAACTCCAGAAATTGGTCGGGGTTCGCAATTGCGAACCCGTGTTCGCAAATGCGAACACAGAGACCTGTAAATCACGATTTCCAGAGCTTCATTCTTCACATTTCACAACCCAAAAACACCCATTTGCGATTCTTCACGAACTCCCTCTTCTTCAAAGTAATTGTAAGTCACTTTTTACTTAATTCTTTCAATTCCTAACATCATTAAACATGTTTTTCAATAGAAATCAAAGGTTTTCATGGTAGAATTTCTTGTTTTTGGTAGAATATAGGGTTTTTCATAAATTGGGAAATTGGACCTCGAATTGAGGTCCGATTTTGAAACAAATCATATACTTGAACTCGTGGGGGGATGGGTAACCGGATTTTGGCCCGAACCCCGAGTTCCGACCATGTGGGCCCGGGGTCGAAATTCACTATTCCAGGCGGAATGTTGTAAAAGTTGTAATTGGCCTTATGAATTAGTTTGTTGAGTAGTATTGATGATATTAAATCAATTGTGTATAGATACGATTGGATTGGAGCCAAATTTGAAAGGAAAAGGCATTGCCACGGATTGAATTGTTAATAAACATTCGAGGTAAGTGTTTGTTCTATCCTAGCTTGAGGGAATAGGATTATGTGCTATGTGTTATGTGATCGAGTGCGGTGTATGGGCTGTGGTGACGAGCATCCATACATTGGCGTCTAGTATGACCGTGAGACGTTGGAAAATGATATTTTGAGATATATTATAGGTGAATCGTTGTTGTTCTCCCTTGTTGGGATTGTTGTGAAGATAATTGTTGATTGCCCTTGATGGGACAAATTATGATTTACTGTTTCATTCTTTGCCCTTAACTGTGATTGTTATTTGGGTGAGGAAGAGTGATAATGCACGAAGGGTGATGCCGTGCCTTGATTTATTATTTATGCACGAAGGTAAATGCCGTGCCTTGTTATTGATTATGCACGAAGGTTAATGCCGTGCCATGGTTTATTGATTATGCACGAAGGTTAATGCCGTGCCATGTTTTATTGATTATGCACGAAGGATCATGACGTGCCTTCTTATTGAACCATTTACGAAGGATCATGCCGTACCATGGATGTGAGGATGAGAGTAAAAGCACGAAGGGTGATGCCGTGTACTTTATTTGCTTATTTGGTGAGGATGAGAGTAAAAGCACGAAGGGTGATGCCTGTGTAACTACTTGCTATTTCTTGACTTGATATTACTTGTGTTTCCATTATACTTTGTTTTCCTTGTGAACTTATTAACTGTTGTTAATTGTTGAGTTCTTTTGAGATATTCCTTATTGTGTTATTACTTGGTTAATTCTTATTATTTGTGGTAATATATATATTAAAGAATTGGGATCGTGTGGCGCGCCGACCACTTTTATGATAAGAAATGGGATCGTGTGGCACGCCGACCACAAAGTGATTTGAATCTTGGCATTGGCCATAGTTGCCGGTAGCCTATTGTTACATTTGGGAGCGGGTGGTACGCCTACCACAAGATATGAAAAGCCTATTATTACATTTGGGAGCGGGTGGTACGCCTACCACAAGATATGAATAGCCTATTATTACATTTGGGAGCGGGTGGTACGCCTACCACAAGATATGAAATGAAAAATGAATTTGAGAGATGAAAGTAAGATGAGATATGAAAAGAAAAATAAAGAATTGAGACGTGAAAGTAAGATTTAATTCTGTTGACTAGATTACTCTGGATATTATGAGTTATTGGCTGTTATTGCAGGGCAGAGTATTTCCTATTAAATGTTTTTGTACATATTATTACTTGGTTATTTCTTGTTATTCTGTGGTATACATATATATTGAACTGCACAGGTTTATGTGGGTGTCGGGTCCTAGGCTTGTCACTACTTCGTCGGGATAGGCCAGGCACTTACCAGCACATGGGGTCGGTTGTGTTGATACTACACTTCTGTGCGTTTTTGCACAGGTCCAGGTTACGATCAGGAGCAGCAGCAGTAAATCTTTTGCGTGGGAGTTGAACACTTTGAGACCGAGGTAGCTTGCAGGCGTCCGCGAGCCCGGCGTCTCTCCCTTTACTTATGTTATTAGCTGTAGTCTCTTTGTTCCGAGACAAACAGATTATGTTATATTTCTTTCAAACTTTTATGTGTAGTATTCAGTAGTAGTTTGTGAGTTGGTGACTCCACGTCTTGGGTAGAGGATTTCAGTATGATTTTACCTTGAAACTGCTTAATACTATTTCGATAAAGTCTTCCGCACTTATTTAATTAAAGTTATGGTTTGTTGATAAATTAATTATGAAATTTTATTAAAAATAGGATAGTATGAATACAGTGGCTTGCCTAGCTACCACGAGTAGGCGCCATCACGATCCCGATGTTGGGGGAAAATCCGGGTCGTGACAAGTTGGTATCAGAGCTCTAGGTTACGGACACCATTACTCTCCCAAGTGGCAACTCTAAAATTTAATTAATAAATGCCCTTCCGATTGTCCTTTAAGTGGAAAAACTCATTCCCTGTTATTATTATATCCCTGCCTGGGGTATATTAGTAAATAGCGGGGTATACACATTAAAAGTAAAAAGGAGGTGTGACAGTAAGTTGTTTAGAGAAAATTTTATTTGAAGTTGTTAAATATCGATGTTATTCCAGTTAATGTTAGGCTTACCTAGTTTAGAGACTAGGTGCCATCACGACTCCTTTGGAGGGATTTTTGGGTCGTGACAAGTTGGTATCAGAGCTCTAGGTTCATAGGTGCTACAAGTCATAAGCAAGTTTCGTAGAGTCTTGCGGATCGTAACGGAGACGTCTGTGCTTATCTTCGAGAGGCTACATAACTAGTAGGAAAAATTTCCACCTCATTCATTCCTTATCGTGCTGCATTTATTCACATTGAAGAATATATCTTATGTTCTTTTGCATCCACTCATGTATGGAGTTGCTCACTACATCAATGGTTTGTGATATCGTAAAAGGATTATGAGAGAGACAGAGTTGCTCAATCATTGTTACCATGTGTCGATCAGAATTAAGGATATGGAAGTGCAAAGAGATCTTTCAGTTATACGCATGGGGGTCCATCAGATCTTGACATCTGGTTGATAAGTACAATCTGTAGAAGGTTTAATTGGTTGCCTAATCAGCACAGATGGATGTACATAACAAACAAAAAAAATAGTTTGTCGTATTTGAGACTATGTGGTTCATATGGGATTTCTAATTAGCGAAGAGTACATACTAGTAGCCAAGACACTGGATGAAGTGAGTTTAACTGTCATGAGAATGACAATCGCCAAGTAAATAGCTTGAGGTGTCTTATTACTGGTATCGTACGAGCAGTGAAGGTTAGTACTTTGGATCGTCGGGAATGTGTTTTATGATTGCACACCTAGTGAGGGAAATCCACTATCAACTATCAGATTTCGGGGTCTTGTGCTATACCAATTTTGGCATGAGATGTATATGTGTGGTATTGAAAGGTTTTCCAAAACTTATTTATGATCAAGAGCTAAGAATTGAACAGGATGATGATGAGACTTGAGATATTCCTGCGTCCGTAATAATTCTACATTTCAGTATTAGCAGAGTCATGGAAACATATTCAATATACTCATAGTTCTTAAGTTAATCACCACACTCACATGGGGCAGTCAGATTTTAATGCACCACCAACATGAGGTTTGTATAATGGTTATTCCAGTTATATATCATAGACTAAGTATGAGCAGTTGAACCCTTAAATGGATTGTTATGAATGTGGTAGTACTATGCACATCATGGGGAAAAAATTGTCCTAGTCATGGGAGAAGCATAAGTTTTAAAAGCACTCAGGCTACGTACTTCATTACAGTTACTACTCTACTAGCATGACAACCAGAGGTAGGGTCAAGATGTTAAAGGTAGAGGTGAGACTCGTAGAGGTGGAGACCGAGTTGTTAATATATTTTCTATGGTATGGCTGAGGTTGCAACACCATATGGTGTCGTTACAAGTATGGTCTCGAATTATTGTAAAGCAACAATTTTGTTAACTTGATTCGTTCTAAGTATCGAGGCAAGTCCTCCTATTGTGCTCCACTTATGAGCGAACTTCGTAATTCTGAAATTTACTTATGTGAATACTCCTGTTAGGAGAAATATGGAGATAGCTATGTCTCTCACTATGTGTTGGTCAAAAAAAAAGTTGTGAGGGTAAAATCAGTTTTTGTTAATCATTTCATTGAGTTCGATGAAATTTCCAAATAATTGATTTCAATCGTGAATTATATTCTCTATCATTGTGAGGGTTCTTTTATATGTTGTGATTTTGTTTAACGAAAAGTATCTAGAAAAAAAAGGATAAAATTTCCAGTTGGCACAATATGCATATTACTTGTGTACAGAGTTGAGGACAAGGTTCTCGTACTTTTATATTATGTGAAATATTTAAACCGGGCTACAAGCTGTGGTGAATGTTATATATAGAGGAGGTTCTTGTGGTGAAAAGTTTATGTGTTTAAATTCTCCCTTTGTAAAATTAAAATTTGTAATATAGCACTTATATGGAGAGATGACTATGAGACTTATTTGAAAATTTTTGTATGAATATCTATGTGCCAAATTTGCCAAATTATATTGTAATTATTGAGTTTTAGCCTACAAGGTGAGTGCCCAGGTGGCGTTAATTGTGAATCGTTAATTTGGGCAAGTAATTATGAGGTCTTCATGCTACGTTGTTAGTAAAGTGAAAGCTTGAGGCAAGAATTGTTAATATGAAGTTAATTGGTAATTTTGTAACCGATTATGTACAACTATTAAAATCAGAGATGTGGTAATGGCCATACATATGATGTGTTTCATATCGAAATATCTTTATGATAGTGTCATACATGTAATGCAGAGCTTGGTGTTATTGACAAATACATTGTGGTGATTTGTTGAGTTGTGGATGTGTTATTAGGAGTTGTTTGGTATTACTCTGATAGGTGGATAAGACCAATTACAGGAGAAACTCTGCCAAAATTTCTGAAAATTTTGGGAGTTAGAAAATTTTGGGATATTGAGATAGTGCAAAGAAAGAAAGAAATTACATTACGAGTTTGAGTACAGACTCTACTTCTCATTTGAGGACGAATGACCCTAAGTGGGGAATAATGTAATACCTCGTATTTGATGGGTGCGTAGGCATGAATTGCTATAGCCAGTTGAGACTAATATCGTGTGTTCATGTGAAAATCTGACCTTTCTGAAAATGATTGGAGTGTAAAATATTTGGTCTTCAAGTTTACAAATATGGATAAAAGAGATAATCTCAAGTGAAACGGTATTGTCGGAATTATTTCGAATGCTTCCCGCTATGTCTTCTATAATTTTGCCTAAGTATTATCTACCAATCATGAGCACTCTTATTACCGTAAATCTCTCCCGAGCAATTACGATAATTTACTAGACGCACTCTCCCGAGCTACGCTAGCTGGCTTTTAATACAGCTCACTCTAGATTGCACCCAAGGCTTCGTTATCCCTAATCCCGCCTTTAAACCCTCGGTTATTGATCTTTCATATACTTTGGGAGTGGTGTTGTTCAACAATTACCTAAATATGCACTCTCTCTCAATTTAGTTTTACTTATGCACTTATGCAATACTTGTAAAAGAGAACAATCACTGTTATTTAATGAGTTAGTAATTGGAGTTTGATTAAGACTCAATTGATGATCTTCCATCGAAGTTGAGTCCTTCAGCAACATAACCTCCAACTCTATCATTTATCTGGATTGTGTTCTCTTTTCATAAGGAGACTTTCTCTCCTTATCCCATATGCAACCTTTTAGATCAGTTCGGGACATATTGCTGCTTGACCAATGGACTTATCTCCTTCACGTGTATCTCACGGGTATAGGTTGACAAACATTGTGCTTCACCTGATGGACCTGGTCCATAACTGAGTTCATTTGTCATTCTTCAAATTTTCACCTTCTTTTGGGCCAACAAGCTTCCCCCTGTTGAAGGAGTAAAAGGCGACCTTCTTGGACAGACTCACTTAATATATAGCGAGTGTCCGTGGTAGCAATAGATCACCTGAAAGTCGGGACTGGTGCCCTTCACCTAGAAGCTCCCCAACCTGTCTTTACAGAGAAGTATACAGTTAAGCGTAATCGTACAACTAATAAGATAACAAGGCCAAAACGTACCTGAGGAAGCCTTAGGGCCATAACGTTGCATGAAGGCAGACCATGTTCGACTCTCCTTCGCATGAGGCAGTAGGCCCGCGACGCGGTTCCTGAGACCGACGACAGGCTGGGATGAACGAGCCATAACTGTAATAACAAATGACCATACGTTACAATAATTGTGGAAGACGGGGGGAACTCAGTGAATTTCGATACTTGCGCGTTTTATTCCACCGCTCTGTGGATTTATAAGGGTTACAGACGACGTGCTCGGTGTTGATAAAAAAATACTTATGCCAAAATTTACGGCTCGCCTGATCATAAGTCCCATCCACTAGCCCTTTTGTACCACGAAGTCGCAAGTGTACCATGGTTCCCCTAAGGAAACCAGGTGAAAATAAATGCAGAAGATGATGAACGGAGATACCGCACTTTGCCAATTTCGCGTACTTAGCCAGCAACATAAGTACCTTGAGCATGTACGGCATAAGCTCAGCTGGGCAAACATTATAAAACCTACAGAACTCGTCTACTAGAGAAAAAAGAGGAAGGGTGTAACCGATCATAAACGGGTATACATAAAAGGTACAGTACCCAGGCATGTGGACGTCGACATAGTCTCCCTCCACCAAAGTCATCTCTACATGGGCAGGAATACCGTATTTTATGCGGAGGGCATCGAGGTGAGTCTGATCCATCTCAGGTAGCACAAGACTCGAAGTAGTAGTCGGATCCTTGGGTAAGTCATTTAGAGATAGGGTATGCTTCGGTAGTAGCGCCTCTACTGTAAGAGGGATGTCACTCTCCACCTCTCCGTTGTCAGAAAGAGGGACTGCATTCGACGGAGCTGCCTTAGGAACCCCTTCGTTAACACGCTAAGATCTCGACATGAATTTGTTTAAAGGGAGCAAGCTATGAAAATGGAGTGAAAGAAATGAGAACTTCTGGTTAGGAATGGGATCGAAGAAGATATGAAAGAAGAAGAAGAAGAAGAAGACTAGAAAATTGTCAAGAATTGCTAAAGTTTTTGAAAGGAAATGAACCCTTCATCTATTTATAGGGTTGGGTGGCACCAGAATCGAGGCGGAAGGTTTCAATTCAGCGCGGGGAACCAAGCCCCAAATCGTTAGTCTTTTTACCTTAAAAATCTACATAATAATGACGCATATGAAGGTTGACATCACTCGGGGTAGCGTACACTCTTAGGTTTCCCGCCATATATGCCTCTCACTGATCACGTGGTAATGTGCCAGCGAGTCAAACTCCTCCTAAAGGGGGGGCATTAAGTCCGCTCATCAAGGAGGAATCCAATGGCGACCTCGAAGAGTAGAGGGACTAACTGTATAGGTCCGAATTTGATCGACCACGGTCTGTTGCGAATATGACCACCGACCTAAAATCTACGAGTCGGCACAGGGATACGACCTAGAGGCGAAAAGAGTGATGCCATCATAGTAGCATGTGATTTGGCGCAGTAGGTAGTCCATAATTCTTCGTTTCCGCGACTAAGGAAAATCTCTATATATAAGAGGGGTATTCGAGTCTTGTAAAGGGGGACAATTTTGGAATATATAGCAGTATTATCTTCCTTGTTATGTCTTTATTATCTCTTTCTCTATTTTACCAATATCACCCTAGAGTTTATTATCTTCGGCTAAGATTTATCCTTCATCTTTGATTGATTTGCTTAAAAGAAAATCAAAAATCTTTTGAGTCAAACAGAATTCTAACTTCAAACAGATGTTCTATTGTTATAAATGGTACGTACTTTGCATAATGCTACTTTGTCACCAATATATATAACACAATTTTGACCCACAAAAAGTACTCAAACTAGGTAAAAATTTATTTTTATAATAAGTGGTAATGAGACTCGAATCTATACTTTTGTGTACTCTTATATAACATAATGAAGTGACTAATAATTTGGTGTTGCATAAAAATCGTAACTGAGAATCCGTTCTTATAAACAAATATATCCTTGTTTTAGGAAAATTTTTGTAACTCGCCCAAGAAAGAGAACATTTATGTGGATAATAATAATTTTCGGGATTATAAGTATGGTTTCTTAATCACGAATTTTAATGTTATATTTGAAATCATTTTATTTTTATACCTCATTGAGATGTGTTTTTGTAGATTACTCAAATTAGGCTGTTGGCTTTAACATATTACTAATCCGAATTTTATGGAATATCGATCCGCTTCCTCCTCCTGAATTTATTCGAGTTAGCTCAATTTAATTTCATTCGACCCAAAATGCACAAAATGAAATGATTAGAAGGGCAGAAGCAAGAGTGAAAATGGAGTTATTTTCAGTGGTGGGAAGGTTTCTATTTGCTTGGTTCTTCGTGTCTTCTGCTTGGCAAACATTAAAAGAAATAGACACAGATATAAGAGTTGTCGAGAAGGAATATGTTGTCAAGCTGGCTGGTTTCCTCCATCTTCTGGTGCACTATTCAGAGGAAACAAAATTACAAATTGTTCATTTCTTCATAACATTGGTCATTGGTCTAAAAGCAATTGGTGGCTTACTTTTTCTATTTGACAGGATACAAGGAATTTTTCTCCTCATATTCTACTTGCTCATGGCTACTCCAATTTTGTATGATTTCCACCATTATAAAGTCCAAGAACCTGAATTTTTTCTTCTTCTCCATGATTTTATGCAAAATATAGCATTCTTGGGTGCATTATTGTTTTACATAGAGATGAAGATCACACTTTTTCAGAGGCAACCAAAGAAAAAGGCATCCATGTTCAAGACAACATAATATATATATATATATATATATATATATATATATATATAGAAGACAGCACTTACTGTAAAGAATTCACATCACCAATCCATTACAAAAACATATCATGGATTAATATTATTTTCATTCATGAAAAAATTTACTAGCTACGATATATATATTTTTGCTCTTCTTTAGCAATAATATTGAGCACTAAGGAGGTATTATTGAACAATCGTCAGTCATTTGCCGCTTGTCCATCATTGATTGTGTAAGAGTTTCTAACAGCACTTATTATATCTTAGGCCAGTACAACAACAAACAAACGTATTGTAATTCCATAAATGGGGTCTAAAGAGTATAATGTATATATGTATTGCTAGTTTTAGTATACATATGTTACACGTGTGCTTAGCGTCAATTAACAAAATATGCGTACAAAAAGGGCATGTAAATCAAATTATCAAACACTAAGTTTTAAAACGTCTATAGCAAGTTAATATTACAATAAGTAATTTCATATATAATTATATAAATACCCAAACAAAAACTAATAACAACTCACTTGAATATGTTTTATCTTCTAATGTTTCATCCTTATTGTTTAACGCTTGTATTTTAATAATTTGACTCTTAATATTATACTATA
Organism: Nicotiana noctiflora; assembly: GCA_032618575.1. NCBI lineage: Eukaryota > Viridiplantae > Streptophyta > Magnoliopsida > Solanales > Solanaceae > Nicotiana > Nicotiana noctiflora. The sequence goes on along the minus strand of JASVEL010011888.1, from coordinate 88,675 downwards.
ACCGATTTATATGATGAATTTCAAAAAACAAATAACTTGAATTTTTGCAAATTAGTTAAAGCAAAGATTTTTTGGTTAATTAGGACTTAATTATTTATTTTTAACGTTAAAGAGAATAATCTTTGGTTGATTCAAATTTAATATTAACTCAATCCAAATTTTAAATAGTAATTGTATATGTAACTTTTATCCAATAAGAATTTGATGTTCAGCTAAAACAAAATCACTATGATATACTATCACTTTTGAACTTTTATGTTAGTACAATCATTAGTATTGTTGAATCTTACTACCACTTCTAAAATATGACACTTAAATTTTAAAATAATTGGAATTGTTTGAGATTATTATGTATGTGATTGCTAGATATGTGTTTGTACTCCCAAGTATGATTTAATAACAAATATGTAGTTGATATTAAAGTTTTAAATATAAAAAATATAATTGAAAATATTTTATTATTTAAAAGAAATGACTTCAAAATTTTGAAAAAGTACCCCTAAAAGTATATTAAAAAAATAAGAACTACAAAACCCAAACTTTTATAACAAAAATAAAATAGTCGTATACCAAATATTAAATAAAATATTTAGTGAATTCTTGAAATTCAATACCATAAATCTTTATAGACTTTATATGAAGTATTCCAATTAAATAACATGATTTCTTAGATCAAAATCCTAAATATTAGAAAAATAATTATTTTAGTAATTATTTTAAATATTAAAAAAATAATTAAATGAATATTTTAAATTTAGAAAAATAACTTAAATTACTATTTTGTTTAATATAAAAGTTAATTCTAAAGGGTAAAATGACGAATGATTGCGCATGAATGCCAAATCGATGAATATAAACTATTAAAATATTACATGAATATTCTATTTGAAATTATGCTTGAGTGATAAAATAAGAAAAATATAAGTTCTTGAAAATAGGAATTGTTGAACCTATCTAGCTAACACAATAAATAGAGAATACCCCATATGAGCCTCAATGGTGTTAGTCAATATATTCAACTTACAAATCATACAAATTTAATAAGGGATTTTTACCTATCTAGCCATATATGAAACTTTATTACAAAAAATGTTCATAATTTATCATTTACCCGTGTAGTCCACACTTTTTCTACAAAATATATACCAATCCAATAATATGTAGATTTTGCCATAAAAAGCGCGCTAAATATAAGGCACCAGATCTGCGTATTGAATTTTGAAACGAAAGGAGATCTTATTGCTCCAAAATTCTCTCATTCCTCAACAGAAATAGATCTGTCTTCTCTCACTATACTACAATTCCCAAAAAACGCAAGCTACTAAAGCGCTGGTAATCAAATTGGTTCTACGAAATCTACAACGCAATACAAATTGTAGAATACAAAATTATTTTTTGTCGACATCAGTACTCAAATTGTCGAAACCATATCTGTTCTTCATCTTTTTCTCTATCAACTACACTAAATCATGTCAAAAATCCCAAAGTTAAAAAAATCTATTCTTCATTCCACCATTGATAGCCATTAAAAAGCTTAAAAGATTTTAAATTCAAATTCGAGTTTTTAAAAATCATTATTTGTTTGGATTGGGTGTTGTAAATAATTCGGAATATGCTTAGGAGTTTATATCTCAATTTGAGGGATTTTTGTGAAGAATAGACTTGGTTTTGACTGAATTTCAGATTAAAACTCGTTGAGGAAGAAGAAGAAGAAGTCATATTTCCAAAACTATAGTTAAATTGTAGATAAATTATAGATATATTGTAGATAAATTATAGATTGGGAAGAATAAAACTTCTACAACTCTTCTCCAATTATGTCGAAAGTGCCAATTATGCTACAATTGAAATGGAAATTAGGATATTAAAATAAAAATGTATTCAGTTTGTAGATATCTTGTAGATAAAATTTTCATAAATAAACTACAAATCAGTTTAATTATTGTATAAAGTTGTATTGTTTTTAAGAGTATTTACAAAATTACAACATTTATACTACAATTAAACTACAATCTTGTGTCAAGAAAAAATATTGACAACAAAATTTGCTCTTCATCTACAAAATTTCTACATAAAAACTACAAATAAACTATAATTGCACCCACACTGTCAACTTTATTATCTTTCACGAGTAAATAGTTCCCTTTACAAATTGCACAACCCAACTACTCCTTCAATTGGCCATATGTAAATTAGTAAAAGAACTTTCTAGATGTTCAATATGTGACGACCCGGCCCGTCGTCACGGGAATTACCACCCCGTTATGTTGTAATTGCATAATTCATGCTTTTATATAAGTGTTAGAGTCTATCGGGGGAGTTAGGAGTGAAATTAAATTGGAAATGAGGCATATAGCCTTTTTGGAGGAAGCTTGAATAAGGAAAGTCAACCTGGAGTTGACTATTTGGTTAGAGGGCTCGGAATCGGATTCTGATGATTCGGTTAGTTCCGGAAGGTGATTTGTGACTTTAGGGAGCGATCGGAATTGAATTTGGAGGCCCGGTGTAGAAATAGGCTTGAATTGGCTAAGGTTGAATTTTGGCGAAATCCGAACGGTAGGTGAGATTTTGATCCGGGAGTCGGAATGGAATTCCGACGGTTGTAGTAGCTCCGTTAGGTGATTTTGGATGTGCCTGCAAAATTTCAGGTCATTCGGACGTCGTTTAGTCGGGTTTTTGATTGGTTGTGTAATTCGGAATGTTTTAAAGAATTTAGACTTGAATCCGTGTGTAATTGGTGATTTTAATGTTTAGGATGGTGTTTTTATACTTGGAACAAGTTCGTATCGTGATTTGGAGTATGTTGGTGGTTTTCGTTGGAGTCCCGGGGGCCTCGGGGTGTTTTCGGATGGTTAAACGGAAGAAAATCATGGAAATTGCAGGTTGGGATTCTGTTTCTGTTGTTTCCGCTCCTGCGGAATTGTGGGCGCAGGAGCGAGTCCGCAGAAGCGGATATTGGAGCCCAGAAGCGCTTGTTATCGCGGAAGCGGAGCTGGTCCCGCAGGTGCTGCACCGCTGGAGCGGAAGGTGAGCCGCAGAAGCGGCCAAGGGCCATGGAGCGAAGGATCGCAGAAGCGGACTGGTAGCCGCTTAGGCGAGTCCGCAGAGGCGGACGCCTAGTCGCAGAAGCGGGAAAACCCGCAGGAGCGAGAGGATCTCCGCAGAAGCGGACACGCAGAGGCGGCCCGTATATCGCAGAAGCGGAATTGGCCGGCTATGCCTGGAATCGCTGAAGCGACCCTTTGGTCGCGGATACGGGTGCATAGGAGCGGAAAATATTCCGCAGAAGCGAAAATTGCTGTAAGTAAGTGTATCAGAAGTTAGAAAAATTTCAGAACATTTCACACATTTTGGGTCTCGGCTTTAGAGGCAATTTGGGCGATTTTGAAGAGAAATTCAAGGGAAAACATCAGGTAATCATCTATGGACTTAAACTATGATTAGTATTGGTAATATTATGCAATTATATCATGAAAATGGAGGAATTTGGGGTAATTTATGGAGGATTTAGCCCTAGGCTTGGACTTTAGAAAATCAAGGTTTTGAATGGGCAAATGGAGTCCGAATTTGGTAAAATTGATATTCTTAGACTCGTATTGGGATGAGGGTTCCGAATATGTGACTTTCGTGATTTTTCGATAAGCGTACCGAAAGTCGGGTTTTGACAACTTGTGGGTTTTGATATAATTTGGGTTATTTCGAACGAATTTCGTGAAATTAGCATATATTGATGCATTCTCTATGATTTTGAACAGATTTGGCACCCGAGGAGATTGATTTGCGAGGCAAGCGCAAGGCGGATTGAAGCTTCTACCGGTTCGAGGTGAGTGGTAGTAGTAAACAATGTATTGAGGGTTTGAAACCCCGTACTAGCACTTCACAGTGCTATATTGAGATGAGACACGCGTTCTATGACGGGCGTGGTGACATTGTGATTGGGGGTTCGGACTTAGTCCTTCCCGGCTAATAGAATACTGTGTTGTATGACTGTTACTGAGATTATAACTGTACAATTGGGCTAATAGCCATGTTTGGGGCCTTGTGCCGATCTGTAGAGCATTAGGGAACCTATAGAGCTAGGTGACCCTTATATCATGTTGGAAACATACACTCAGCCGTAGCTCTAGCTGTATAGCATAATATGAGCCCGTACTAGATATGTACATTGAGAGAGATTATCTAGGGTGAAATTCCCTGTTCTAGCTGAGTGGGCCTGAAAGGCCAAGTCTATATTGACTGAGACAGGGTCTAGGACCCACTGTGATATATTATATTGGGCCTGAGAGGCCAAGCACATATTGATTGGGATAGGGTCGAGGACCCATTATGAGGTATTATATATATATACCTATATTGGATCGGGCTGCACGCCGCAGCAGTATATATATTGGATCGGACTGCACGCCGCAGTAATATACATGTAATATACATGTGGGACGGACCGCACGCCGCAGTATTATTGCGCTTGGGCTGTAGGAGCCCCTTCGGAGTCTGAGTCTGCACACATTCTCAGTGAGCACTGGTGTATACGATGGGATCGGGCTGCACGCCGCAGTAGTATAGAGATATATACATATATATAATGGATCGGACTGCACGCCGCAGTAATATTTGTGTGGATCGTGCTGCACGCCGCGGTATTATAGTGCTTGGGCCTAGGGAGCCCCTCCGAAGTCTGTATACACCCCCAGTGAGCGCCGTCGACGTTAAATGGAGCGGGCCGCGCGCCGCAGCGGTATATGTATTGGAGCGGGCTGCACGCCGGAGCATTATACTTAATCATACCCTACTATCTACTTAAATACTTATACATTATAGACATAAGTATGTGTCTTTATATTTTGAGATGGCCGTACACCGTAGGGGTACGAGTGAGGGTTGGTTCGGTGTGGAATCTTGTAGAGATAAACGTAGATTTGAGGTTAGAGTACTACTATAGTGATGACGTACCTGTGAGGGTTGCCTTAGAACTGCTAAGTGATAGCACATGAGTTCTTACTTTCAGTTATTATTTATTATTGTTACTCACCGAGTTGAAATATACTCACCCCACTCCCCTGCACTTTCTGTGCAGATCCACAGGTGCCCGAGAGCAGTTGAGACATTGTAGCTGCCGATCCTTATCTACTTTTGCGGAGATTACGAGGTAGCTGCCAGCGTCCGCAGAGCTTGTTTTCTCCTTCTTTATCATCTCGTTGATTTCCTATTTGCCTAGACTTGGTTGTATTAGGATGCTATTCTGTAGAGGCTCAGTTCTCGTGACACCACGACATGTTTGGGACCGTATTTTGTATGTTTTACGTTTCGGTTATCACCGATATGATTATTTGTTGTTTAAGTTTAATTTGATTAATAACTGGCTGGTTTAAGAGATGATATGGTCGGGCTTGCCTAGCATTGTGTTGGGCGCCATCACGACCGGGGTTTGGGTCGTGACAAGTTGGTATCGGAGCCCAGGTTAACAGGTCTCGCGAGTCATGAGCCGGTTGGTAGAGTCTCGTGGATCGGTGCGGGGACGCCTGTACTTATCCTCGGGAGGCTACAAACCTATTTAGGAAAAGTTTCAATTCTTGGAATTCTTGTCGTGCGATTACTTTTGACTTGAACTGAACTTTGACATTCTATTCTCTCACAGATGGCGAGAACTCGATCATCCGGACGTGGAGGACGACCACCACTACCACCTGCTAGAGGCCGTGGACGCGGCCGTGGACGTGGCAGGGGTAGGGCAGCTGAGGCAGTGCCAGCTGACCCACAGCCTCCAGTTGCTGAGATCCCAGCAGTACCAGTTCAGGCACCAGCTGTGCCCATTGTTATTCGGGTTCTACAAGAGACCCTAGCTCAGATATTAGCGTTTTGCACTCGCTTGGCACAGGTAGATTCAGCTACCACCGCAACAGCTACATCAGGGACCAGGGTGTGAGCACGTGATTTTTGCACTATGCAATAAAATTCCAAGATTAGAATAAATAATATTTTTGGGTGCAATTACATATCTTGATTGAAATTAGATACATTTGTGTGATTGAATAATTAGAAATTAAAATTAGAAAATAAAAAATATAGGTTAAATACATGCATTGTTCACTGGTGCTCCGGGCGAGGACGCCCAAGGTTTTCTAGATAAGTGCCGTCGGGTGCTTCGTACGGCAGGGATATTGGAGTCCAGTGGGGTATCTTTCACTACCTTTCAGTTTCAGGGACCAGCCTTCGCTTGGTGGGAGGCTTATGTGCGCCGCAGGCTGGCATGGGCAGCACCACTATCATGGCCGGAGTTCTCCACTATGTTCTTGGAGAAATGGGTGCCTCGATCTCGGAGAGAGGAGATGCGTAGGCAGTTTGAGGGTCTCCGTCAGGGGGACATGTCAGTGTCAGAGTATGAGATCAGGTTTACAGAGTTGTCCAGGATATGCACCGTGGTTGGTTCATTCCGACAGAGAGAGGATTGGGCGCTTCGTGGATGGCCTCATTTATCCCATTCGTATTCTGATGACTCGGGAGAGGGTTTTGAGTCGTACATTTGAGGATGCTCTGGATATTGCTCGCGACATTGAGACGGATCGTCGCAGGGAGGAGGATGAGAGGGAGGCCAAGAGGCCTCGAGGAGCGGCTAGTTCCGGTGGCACTCGAACGGAGGCCGAGTCGGCGGAGCCGAGGTCGCTCTTTCGGGTCTTCGCGGTCGGGACGCTCGGATCGTCGCGGATGGTCACCTAGACAAGGGTTATCGGGGTTCGCACCGAGCCAGCCATCTCTCGGTGCCATGCCAGCTCAGAGTTCTTCACGGGCCCCATCCGCTCGGGGTTCATCTCGGCCTAGTTCATCAGCCGGTCACTCCAGCGCCAGAGGTCCTTATCAGTCTCAGCCCCCAGGACCGGGGAGTTGCTACGAGTGCGGAGAGTTTGGGCACCACCGTAGGGAGTGTCCCCGTCTTGTTTCCGGATCTTATCAGCAGAGGGGGCAGCCCTCGTCATCTGGTCCTTCTACTTCAGCACCCGCCCCGCCAGCTAGGGGTGAGGGTCAGACGGCTAGGGGTCGCTCTCGAGGGGGAGGCCGATCAGGGCGGACAGGCTAGATGCTATGCTTTTCAGGGCCGATCTGAGGCCGTTGCTTCTGATGCTGTCATTACAGGTATTATTTCAGTCTGCCACAGAGATGCCTCGGTATTGTTTGATCCCGGTTCTACTTATTCTTATGTGTCTACATATTTTGCTCCTCATTTGGGCACGACCCGAGGGAGTCTTGAGCTGCCAGTGCATGTATCTACCCCGGTAGGGGATACCATTGTTGTGGACCACGTATACCGGTCCTGTTTGGTCACTATTGGAGGTCTAGAGACCCGAGTAGACCTGTTGCTTCTCAGCATGATTGATTTTGATGTTATATTGGGCATGGACTGGTTATCTCCATGTCATGCTATTCTGGACTGTCATGCTAAGACAGTCACTTTGGCTATGCCGGGCATTCAGAGGATCGAGTGGCGAGGCACGACTGAGTATGTACCTAGCAGGGTAATATATTTCCTCAAGGCCCAACGAATGGTTGGGAAGGGATGTCTCTCTTATTTAGCATTTGTGCGGGAGGTCGAGGCCCAGACTCCCAGTATTGATTCTGTTCCCATTGTGCGAGACTTTCCTGATGTGTTTCCCTCAGACCTGCCGGGCATGCCGCCGGACAGGGATATTGATTTTGGTATCGATTTGGTGCCAGGCACTCAGCCTATTTCTATTCCTCCATATCGGATGGCACCAGCTGAGTTTAAAGATTTGAAGGAGCAGCTCCAGGAACTCCTAGATAAGGGGTTCATTCGGCCGAGTGTGTCTCCGTGGGGTGCACCGGTCCTGTTTTTTAAGAAGAAGGACGGATCCATGAGGATGTGTATTGACTACAAGCAGCTAAACAAAGTAACAATGAAGAATAAGTATCCTCTGCCTCGTATTGATGATTTATTTGATCGGCTCCAGGGAGCTAGGGTGTTCTCGAAGATTGATCTTCGTTCAGGCTACCATCAGCTGAAGATTAGAGAGTCTGACATTATGAAGACTGCATTACGGACCAGATATGGTCACTATGAGTTTCTTGTGATGTCGTTTGGGTTGACCAACGCCCCAGCAGCATTTATGCATCTGATGAACAGTGTGTTCAAGCCTTATTTGGATTCATTTGTGATTGTGTTCATTGATGACATTCTAGTCTACTCCCGTAGTCAGGAGGAGCATGCTCAGCATTTGAGTATTGTGTTGTAGAGATTGAGGGAGGAGAAGCTATATGCTAAGTTCTCCAAATGTGAGTTCTGGCTTGAATCCGTGGCATTCTTAGGGCACGTGGTGTCCTGTGATGGTATTTAGGTAGATCCGAGGAAGGTCGAGGCAGTATAGAGTTGGCCCAGACCGACCTCAGTTACTGAGATCCGTAGCTTTCTGGGATTGGCAGGGTATTATCGCCGATTCGTTCAGGGGTTCTCTTCTATTGCTTCACCCTTGACTAGATTGACTCGGAAGGGTGTTCCTTTCTTATGGTCCGAGGAGTGCGAGGAGAGCTTTCAGAAGCTCAAGACAGCACTGACCACAGCACCAGTCTTGATTCTACCGACAGCTTCAGATTCTTATACTGTATATTGTGATGCCTCAGGAGTGGGCATTGGTTGTGTGTTGATGCAGGAGGGTAGGGTCATTGCTTATGCTTCTCGTCGGTTGAAGCCCCACGAGAAGAACTACCCTGTTCATGATTTGGAGCTAGCAGCCATAGTTCATGCTTTGAAGATTTGGAGGCATTACCTGTATGGCGTCTCCTGTGAGGTGTTCACGGATCATCGCAGCCTTCAGCACTTATTCAAACAGAAGGACCTTAATTTGAGACAGCGGAGGTGGTTGGAGTTGCTTAAAGATTATGACATCACTATTTTGTATCATCCGGAAAAGGCCAATGTGGTGGCCGATGCCTTGAGTCGGAAGGCGGTTAGCATGGGCAGCCTAGCTTTCATCCCAGTTGGGGAGAGGCCATTTGCTTATGATGTTCAGGCTCTAGCCAATCGGCTAGTGAGATTAGATATTTCGGAGCCGAGTCGGGTGTTGGCTTGTGTTGTTTCTCGATCTTCCTTATATGATCGCATCGGGGAGCGACAGTATGATGACCCACATTTGCTTGTCCTTAAGGACAGAGTGCAGCATAATGATGTTAGAGATGTGACTATCGACAGTGATGGTGTTCTGAGGATGCAGGGCCGTATATGCGTGCCCAATGTTGATGGTTTGCGGGAGTTGATACTTGAGGAGGCACACAGTTCGCGGTACTCTATTCACCCAGGTGCCGCAAAGATGTACCAAGACTTGAGACAGCACTACTGGTGGAGGAGAATGAAGATGGATATTGTTAGGCATGTAGCTAGGTGCCTCAATTGCCAGCAGGTCAAATATGAGCATCAAAGACCGGGCGGTGTTCTTCAGCGTATGGTTATTCCCGAGTGGAAATGGGAGAGGATCACCATGGATTTTGTTACTCGGCTTCCTCGGACAGCGAGGAAGTTTGATTCTGTATGGGTGATTGTTGATCGGCTGACTAAGTCCGCACATTTCATCCCGGTTAGTACTACTTACTCATCGGAGCGGTTGGCATCGATCTTTATTCGGGAGATTGTCAGGTTGCATGGGGTCCCAGTGTCTATTATATCTAACAGAGGCACTCATTTCACTTCTCAATTTTGGAGAGCATTTCAGCGAGAGATGGGTACGAGGGTTGAGTTGAGTACAACATTTCACCCCCAGACAGACGGGCAGTCTGAGCGTACTATTCAGATCCTGGAGGATATGTTGCGGGCATGTGTGATTGACTTTGGTGGTGCATGGGATGAGTTCTTACCACTTGCTGAGTTTGCCTACAACAACAGCTACCAGTCGAGTATTCAGATGGCCCCGTACGAGGCATTGTATGGCAGACGGTGTAGATCTCCCGTGGGATGGTTTGAGCCTGGTGAGGATAGATTGATAGGGACTGAGTTAGTCCAGGATGCTCTGGATAGAGCAAAGTTGATACAGGAGAGGCTTCGTACAGCACAGTCTCGTCAGAAGAGTTACGCGGACCGTAGAGTTCGAGAGTTGTCTTTCATGGTTGGAGATAGAGTATTGCTGAAGGTTTCACCCATGAAGGGTGTCATGAGGTTCGGGAGGAAAGGGAAGTTGAGTCCCAGGTATATTGGCCCTTTTGAGATACTCGGGAGAGTTGGAGAGGTGGCATATGAGTTAGCCTTGCCACCCAGTTTATCCAGCGTTCATCCGGTATTCCATGTGTCTATGCTCCGGAAGTACATTGGAGATCCGTCCCATGTATTAGACTTCAGTACCATTCAGCTGGATAGTGATCTATCCTATGATGTGGAGCCTATTGCTATTTTGGGTCGCCAAGTAAGGAAGTTGAGGTCGAAGAAGATTGCATCAGTTAAGGTTCAGTGGAGAGGTCGACCCGTAGAGGAGGCTACTTGGGAGGTTGAGCAGGAGATGTGGAGCAGATACCCTCGACTATTTGAGACTTCAGGTATGTTTCTTGACCCGCTCGAGGACGAGCGTTTGCTTAAGAGGGGAGAATGTGACGACCCGGCCCGTCGTCACGGGAATTACCACCCCGTTATGTTGTAATTACATAATTCATGCTTTTATATAAGTGTTAGAGTCTATCGGGGGAGTTAGGAGTGAAATTAAATTGGAAATGAGGCATATAGCCTTTTTGGAGGAAGCTTGAATAAGGAAAGTCAACCGGAGTTGACTATTTAGCTAGAGGGCTCGGAATCGGATTCTGATGATTCGGTTAGTTCCGGAAGGTGATTTGTGACTTAGGGAGCGATCGGAATTGAATTTGGAGGCCCGGTGTAGAAATAGGCTTGAATTGGCTAAGGTTGAATTTTGGCGAAATACGAACGGTAGGTGAGATTTTGATCCGGGGGTCGGAATGGAATTCCGACAGTTGCAGTAGCTCCGTTAGGTGATTTTGGATGTGCCTGCAAAATTTCAGGTCATTCGGACGTCGTTTAGTCGGGTTTTTGATTGGTTGTGTAATTCGGAATGTTTTAAAGAATTTAGACTTGAATCCGTGTGTAATTGGTGATTTTAATGTTTAGGATGGTGTTTTTATACTTGGAACAAGTTCGTATCGTGATTTGGAGTATGTTGGTGGTTTTCGTTGGAGTCCCGGGGGCCTCGGGGTGTTTTCGGATGGTTAAACGGAAGAAAATCATGGAAATTGCAGGTTGAGATTCTGTTTCTGTTGTTTCCGCTCCTGCGGAATTGTGGACGCAGGAGCGAGTCCGCAGAAGCGGATATTGGAGCGCAGAAGCGCTTGTTATCGCGGAAGTGGAGCTGGTCCCGCAGATGCGGCACCGCTGGAGCGGAAGGTGAGCCGCAGAAGCGGCCAAGGGCCATGGAGCGAAGGATCGCAGAAGCGGACTGGTAGCCGCTTAGGCGAGTCCGCAGAGGCGGACGCCTAGTCGCAGAAGCGGGAAAACCCGCAGGAGCGAGAGGATCTCCGCAGAAGCGGACACGCAGAGGCAGCCCGTATATCGCAGAAGCGGAATTGGCCGGCTAGGCCTGGAATCGCTGAAGCGACCCTTTGGTCGCGGATACGGGTGCATAGGAGCGGAAAATATTCCGCAGAAGCGAAAATCGCTGTAAGTAAGTGTATCCGAAGTTAGAAAAATTTCAGAACATTTCACACATTTTGGGTCTCGGCTTTAGAGGCGATTTGGGCGATTTTGAAGAGAAATTCAAGGGAAAACATCAGGTAATCATCTATGGACTTAAACTATGATTAGTATTGGTAATATTATGCAATTATATCATGAAAATGGAGGAATTTGGGGTAATTTATGGAGGATTTAGCCCTAGGCTTGGACTTTAGAAAATCAAGGTTTTGAATGGGCAAATGGAGTCCGAATTTGGTAAAATTGATATTCTTAGACTCGTATTGGGATGAGGGTTCCGAATATGTGACTTTTGTGATTTTTCGATAAGCGTACCGAAAGTCGGGTTTTGACAACTTGTGGGTTTTGATATAATTTGGGTTATTTCGAACGAATATGTGAAATTATACTAACTATAAAAATTATAAAAGTTAGTTAATCCTAAATTAAAAGAGAAAAATTAATATAAAGGAAAGGCGTAGAAATGAAGTATTTTTTGTGATTTTTAATTTTTATAAAACAAGTAACTATCGATTAATCCTAAAAATGTAAAAGTAAGGACTAAATGCCATGCGTGATATTTTTTGTATTTTTTATGACTTAAATGCAAGAAAAATACAAACAGTTAATAAAAATATATAAAATTTCTAAAATGGCAAATAATTAAGGAAAATTCTATTTTCTTGGAATTTTGTGGGAGTATTTCGTAAATGGCAAAAATCATGTGCTTACAACAGAGGCAACTAAGTCACAACTATAAGAAATATACAAAAAAGAAAATCAACAACCGGGGAAACCATTGCTTTAGACATTTATTCCAATTATTTACAATTCAAGCATAGTTGGTTTTCAGTTGTTTATTTATTTTCAATCTTGTTTTCTTGGTGATATTAAATAGCTACAGCTAAGCATATTTTTTTTAATTATATTATTTTTATAGTGTCAACTTTTTATTTTGCTAGGAGCATGGAAAGCAAAGGTATTGGAAGGATGCACCAACAAATGAAATGGTTGGAAATAAGTGTGTGGTACTCGGACAAAGGACCAAGCTGGGAGAAGTCTGAGTACCACATAAACTGCTAGTGCTTCAGCCTTTGGCCTACTAGGGAGTTTATTTTACCCTCTTATATGTATGGATGTGCATTGGAGACAACGCACAATTTTAAGTGTGGGGTGAGGAGATTGTCTGGGTGACTTTTCATGTTACTTTAACTATGTTTGTTTTTTTTAAAGATTGGACTTTTCCTGATGACAGATCTTCTAGATAGTTTTCTTGAGGGAAGTAAGTCTAAAGAAAATACTAAAAAGATTTTTTGTTTTATTTTAGGTAATGTAGTAACTCTCCCTTGGTTTTTCTTTGGGCCACAGTTCTTTTCCAAGTGTTTTATTTGAACCGAGTGTAGTTAATTTTTTTTAAGAATAAGAGTCATTGTGTTATGCTTTGAATTGAAGCAATATCTCTTGACTTTGCTATGTCATGAGAATAGTGAGTACTTTGTTTGTGACGCTTATGCTTAGTTTTTGACTCTTGTAGAAGTACCTTAAATTATATTATCTTGACTTTGCTTAATTGCTTTGAGTAGAGTGTCTATAAATCCAATCCCGAGTGAGTTATGTGCCATGTGTGTGTAAATTTTTGCATTATTCAGTGCATTGCATTTGATGGCTAGAACTTGCCCTGTGTGTTTGCAAAGAGAAACAGTTGTGTTTTTCAGTCATGGAAGTGATATAGGCATTTTATGGTTGAGTCAGATATGTATATTTCACCCATATAATTATTATGTATTGTAGTTAACCTCTTTGAGCCTATAATTCTTTATTTATGGCAACCACATTACAAGTCTTACCCATTTATTTGAATTAACTATCTATTTGAACCTTTTAACGTCTCATGAGCACATTGTTATAAACTTTGTAAAAGTTAAAGTGGGGGGTGGTTTGTTTGGCTTTTGAGTGGAACTATCTGAATAAGGAGAAAGGTGCACTATTTTGAAAAAGGAAAAGCCACTTGAATTGAAAAAAAATATAGTTGGACTGATGTGGAAAGAAAAATTTCTTTGATAAGTGGTGGCTCCTGCCGTAAGTGTACTTAAAGAAGAATGGGATAATTTACATTGATGTAACGGTGGAATTTTGGTTTGACATAAGTATGGGGTTTAAATATTAAAATATATGTATTAAAGTGCTTAGGGAGGTGTAGTCTCTCTTATACCTAAATGTATCCTATCCGTGCCGTAGCCTACATTACAACCAAATCAAGTCCTAATTGATCCAAAATTGAATGATCTCGATTAGTGGAGTAGTACACTACGGCAAAGCGTATGGGGTATCTTTTGTGGCATATGAATATTATTTCTGAGAGTGAGTGAATTCTTTGTATCTTGAGTTCCTAAGTGTTCTTCAATTTTATTGTGTGGAACTACTCTCTTGTGTTGTGAGGGCACTTGATTCAAGAAGAAAAGGTAATGTTAGTGACCTCTATATTAGAGTAAGTAGGTGAGTTGTGAATAATGTGTGGTACTTATAAGTCAAATCTTGAGGTAAAGATGTTACGCTTTTGTGCTTAGTCTATTTTAAATACTCTTGGTGTGATGAGTTAGGAGAATTATTTAAAAAGGTCGGGTCTATAAAAAAATATGCAATTTGATTGCTCGAGGAGGAGCAATGTTTTAAGTGTGGAGTGTTATTGATAGGCTATAATTACATATTTTAGTCGATTATTATGCTCTAATTTACTGCACTTTAGTTGACTTTGCGCTTTAATCGCTAGTGTTTTGCATTAACGGTGTGTTTTATGCCTTGTAGGAGTGATTCCAAGCTATATAGATATTATGGAATGAATTCAAGTGATTTGGAGCTTTTAAGTCTGAGTAAAATCCCAATAAATTAAGCTGGGGTCGTATTCAGGGATCAACGGATGATAAAACAACAAAACAAAGACTCGAGGAGGTATATTGTGCACTGTCTAGTAAAATAGAAATAACCTTTTACTCAGAATTCCATTTGGGCTCCACAATATATGGTTTAAACGCTAATTCAAATGTCTAAAACTTTCATGTTTTACGTGTCTCCAAATTTCAAACAGAATAGGGTGCAAAATGCGGTCGAAATTGCGACCGCGATAGAAAATCAAAGACCATGTTTGGCCGCAATCCTACAGAGATTTTGGCCGCGGTCGCGGCCCTCTAGGTGTCAAAAAGAAGTCATATTTCGCCCGGGACAAGGTTATTTCAGACCTACACTATTCTAACTTGTAAAAAAGGGTTCTGAACCTATTTTAAAGAGGAGGGGACATATTTTGGACACAAATTAGATCTAAGGAGGCAAGAACACATTGAGAGCAATGCAGGGAGTTCTTCAACAAGTTTTTCCTTCCTATTCTTATTTTTTATTGTTGGTTATGACTTTTGATATTGTAGTTTTACATTCTATTATGAATAGCTAATTAGTTATCTAAGGTTTTGGTGAAACCTATTGGGTATGAATTGGTTGTTATATTAATATAGTTTTGAGTTAGTTGTTAATCTCTATTTGTTCAACTAAGTTTTGATTTTGGTTAATTGAAAAGATCCTCAATTTGCCATTCCTATTTATTATGTATCTACTTGAGAGAGAGTGCATATTTAGGTAGTTGTTTGAACAAGATCTCTCCCGGAGTATAGACGAGAGTCCTAACCGAGGGTTTAGAGATAACAATACCTCGGGTGCAATCTAAGTGAACTGTAATGTGAATCTAGATAGCGTATCTTGAAAGAGTGCGTCTAGTAAGTTATCATAATTGCTTGAGAGATATTTATTGTAGCTAGAGAGCTTATGATTGATAGAGGCAACTAAGTCACAGCTATAAGAAATATACAACCACGAAAATCAACAACCGGGGAAACCATTACCTTAGACCTTTATTCCAATTGTTTACAATTCAAGCATAGTTAGTTTTCAGTTGTTTATTTATTTTTAATCTTTTTTTCTAGGTGATATTAAACAGTATCCCGTCTAATATCGAAAAAGTCGAGACAAGATGGTCAAATTTGACACTTGCTAATGGTCAAATAACAATATGGCGAAGACGTGAGAAAAACATGGATCTATCTAGCACTATAACTCATAGAGCAGGAAAACAGGTAACACCTTCTCAAATAATAAGAAAATCCCAAGATTTTACTTTGCGTTATCTTTATTAGTCTATAGCGACCATAAAAAGGCAATGTCAATTTAAATAAGTTTCATGATAATGTAACGACCCGACCCGTCGTTACGGGAATTTACCACTCCGTCATGTTGCAATTGCATGTTTTATGCTTTTATATCAGTGTTAGGGTCTATCGGGTGAGTTAGGAGTGAATTGGATTGAAAATGAGGCATATAGCCTTTGGGAAAGAAACTTGAATAAGGAAAGTCAACCCGGAGTTGACTATTTGGTTAGAGGGCTCGGAATCGGATTCTGATGATTCGGTTAGTTTCGGAAGGTGATTTGTGACTTAGGGGAGCGATCGGAATTGAATTTGGAGGCCCGGTGTAGAAATAGGCTTGAATTGGCTAAGGTTGAATTTTGGCGAAATCCGAACGGTAGGTGAGATTTTGATTCGGGGGTCGGAATGGAATTCCGACAGTTGCAGTAGCTTCGTTAGGTGATTTTGGATGTGCCTGCAAAATTTCAGGTCATTCGGACGTCGTTTGGTCGGGTTTTTGATTGAATGTGTAATTTGGAATGTTTTAAGGAATTTAGGCTTGAATTCGATGCGAAATTATGGGTTTTGATGTTGTTAGACGTGTTTTGAGGATTTGAGCAAGTTCGAATAAGGTATTAAGATGTGTTGGTATGTTTGGATGAGGTCCCGGGGGCCTCGGGGTGTTTTCGGATGGTTAAACGGGAGAAAAATGTGGAAAATTGCAGACTTGTGTTCTGGTTCTGTTGTTTCCGCTCCTGCGGAATTTTGGACGCAGGAGCGTGTCCGCAGAAGCGGACTAGATGCGCAGGAGCGGGTGGTTTCGCAGAAGCGGACGCCTTTCCGCTGAAGCGGGGTCGCTGGTGCGACCCAATGATCGCAGAAGCGGACGAGGGAAATTGGGCATGGTCCGCAGAAGCGGACGTTTTTCCGCTTGGGCGATACCGCAGAAGCGGTCAGTGATGCGCAGAGGTGGACGAGACCGCGGAGCGGAAGCTTCTTCAGAAGCGGGTCCGCTTTAGCGGCCCTTTGTTCGCAGAAGCGGAAATGGCCGGCTAGGCATGGGACTCGCTGAAGCGACCCTTTGGTCGCGGATACGGGGCGTAGAAGCGGAAAATGTTCCGCGAAGCGAAAATCGCCGTAAGTAAGTGTATCGAAGTTAGAAAATTTCAGAACATTTCACACATTTTGGGTCTCGGCTTTAGAGGCAATTTGGGCGATTTTGAAGAGAAATTCAAGGAAAATCATCGGGTAATCAACTATGAACTCATACTATGATTAGTATTGGTAATATTATGCAATTATATCATGAAAATGGAGGAATTTGGGGTAATTTATGGAGGATTTAGCCCTAGTCTTAAACTTTAGAAAATCAAGGTTTTGAATGGGCAAACGGAGTCCGAATTTGGTAAAATTGATATGCTTAGACTCGTATTGAGATGAGGGTTCCGAATATGTGACTTTCGTGATTTTTCGACAAGCGTACCGAAAGTCGGGTTTTGACAACTTTGGGAATTTTGATGTAAATTAAGTTGTTTTGACTGGGTATCATTCCATTGGTCTAATTTGATGTGTATTTATTATATTTGATCAGATTTTACACGTGCGAAGCTTGATTCTCATGGCAAGGGCATTGCGGAGTAGTCGTCGCACCGTATTGAGGTGAGTAATAGATGTGGGTGATGACCAGCGGGTTCGAAACCCCGGTATACCACTTTGTGACGTTGTATAGCGGCGAGACACGCACACTCTTGAGAGTGCGGGGTCGATCATGAACTGGAGACTACATATTAGTCCAACCTGTTGATACTGTATTATTGGCTATTCTAGAGCCGTCGAACCTCCTTCTCGGATGGTTGCATATATATATATATATTGTGATAATGGCCACTCTTGAGCCGAGGAACCCCCTTCTTGGGCGGTTGAGTATACATGTGGGCCGTGAGCCAGTTTATTGGATCCCGCGAGGATCGTTATCATTGTCTTATCACATAGACATGCTAGTTTACTACTAGTCCGCGGCTATTTTTGTTATTATGCTAATTCCAATCTCTGGAACTTGATATTACTGTTTTCCAACTGAAAAATGATAAAAGAGTTTTCAAAAAACTACTTTTGAGCATGTGAGGCTGTATCTGCATATTAGCTGACTAGTAGTGGATCGGGCTGCACGCCGCAGCGAGATATATGTTGGATCGGACTGCACGCCGCAGTGATATCTCTATGAGATGTGCTTGGGCTGTAGGAGCCCCTCCGGAGTCTGAACCCCCACGGTGAGCACGGGTACCCAAAATTGGAGTCGGGCTACACGCCGTAGCGGTCATATCATGCATTGCATTGCATTTAGCTACATCTGCTAGCTGTTATGCTATTTATTGGTAATTGTTGGAACAGGTACAGTGAAGATTGATTCTATGACAGGGTAGTTGATTATAGCTTTACATAGTGCTTTATTGCGGATTTCTTATCTGCGCTGTCTTACCCTTGTTTATTACCACTGAGTCTGGCAGTACTCATTTTACTCCCTGCACCTTGTGTGCAGATCCAGGTACCTCTCAGCAGTGATCCAGGAGCTGTGCGAGGCGACGTTTGTGGATATTCGAGGTAGCTGCAGAGTCCGCAGGACCCGATATTCCTTCTTACTGTCTTGATGTTGTATTGACTTTTCTTTCCGCACTTGGTATCTTGTAAACCTTTATACACTTATGTTCTTTAGAGGCTCATGACTCTTGACCCTTCGGTCTATGGGAGTTAGTATATTTTGGGACTTGGTTTCCCCGTCGTTGGTATACGTATTACTATTGTTTCATATTTTGAAATGCGTAAATGGGTTAAAGAGAGCTTCTAGCTCCGTTGTTGATATTGATTGGTTAGGCTGGCTTAGCAATGTGCTGGGCGCCATCACGACCGGATTTGGGGTCGTGACAAGTTGGTATCAGAGCCTAGGTTTACTAGGCCTCGTGAGTCTTGAGCCGGTTAGTAGAGTCTTGTGGATCGGTATGGGGACGCCTGTACTTATCCTCGGGAGGCTGCGAACCTTTAGGAAACACTTCACATTTATTGGAATTCTTATCGTGCGCACTTGATTCAGCTTGAGATATAATTTTTGAAATTCCTTCCACACGTCCGTGTACGCATCGAGCGCTCGATAATGTGATTGCCTTATGGCTTGTGATTTCCTCGAACGAGGGGCGAGATATAATCTCGGTGAGTTCATGTTGGGCCAGGTCAGGATGACTTGAGGCTGGACCTTGCTTATGACTTGAGCATTGAGGTGCTGATTTTGTGAGTGGAGGCAATAGATAATGTACTAAGGGTTTGAAATTCCGTATTTTTGCACTATACAGTGCTGTGCTGAGAGGGAATACGCGTCATGTGATGAGCGTGGTGGTATTGTGACTGAGGATTTGGACTTGATCCTTCCCGATTGATTATTACTGTGTAAAATGACTGAGACTAGGCTTATATTTATGTACTTGAGCTAGTAGCCATGTTTGGGGCCTTGTGCCGATCTGTAGTGTATTAAGGAGGCTTACTAATGGATGAGTTGTTAATTGTTCGACTCTTACCTAATCTGTTGTGTAGCTCCGACCTATGGGCGTGGTGAATATTTACCATATCTCTTAATTGGAAGGTAAAGTGCCTTATGTGTAGTGGAACGAGTTCAAACTCGGGAAGACTAAAGTGATTATGCTATGTGTATCCTGGTGGAAGGTATTGTGCTGAAATGCTAAATTGAGGCGAGGTAGGTGGGTTGATTCTCATGTGTAATTGAAAGGTATTGATATGTGTTATGATTCGAGCAGATACATCGCAGGTTCAAGTATACATTGTGATGATATAATTCGTGTAGTATTGAGATTTAATGTTGTTGAAATACATTGTGATATCTTGTTGAGTTGTGGAAGTATAGCTAGGATGGTTTGGTGATTCTCTGGCAGGTGGATATGCCAATTTACAAAGGAAACTCTGCCGAAATTTTTGGAAAATTCGGGACTTAGAAAAGATTTTGTCACCTAAAGAGGGGGCGTAACTGTTGTGTGTGAATGAATGCAAGAATTGCAAAAGAGTTAATATTTCCGATGATTCGAATCTCCGCCGAAGCTTGTAAATGACTTGAGTTTAATATCATACTAACATTTCGGCATCACTTGAGTAATACTGATATGAGTGGTTGAAAGTGCTTTGATGAATGGCTTCGAGCTAAGTTGGGGAGGTTGCTATTGATTAACCGATTGCACTATTGTGTGCTATGTTGATTCTGTCTCTAAGTATGTTGGGAAAATTCCGATAAAGGTTATGGTGCTTCGTAGATGTGAAGAAATACTAGGGTATTTTGAACTGATGTTGGTAAGGAATGCTTGGTGTATAGAAAAAAGTGATAGCTAATAGTGTCTGTAAGTAGTCATGTTCTGCGATGTCAGAAGTTCTAACAAAACACGAGTGGTTCTACTCAATAGGACAGTTGAATTACAGCTGAATAAGGGTGAATGATGCCCGAGAATGGTTTTGCAGTGTTCAAGATTTTGCTTGTAACAATCAGGTGCCTTAAGATTGTGTATGTGGCTAAAGATGGCGGTTTCGTTAGAAAAGATCAAGGCTTGTGTTATATCATGTGAATGATGGTATTCTACGTATCCGCATTGGGAAGTAATGATAACAATTTAAAAATCGCGGGGAGTTCATCAAAGTAAAGTGTGGTGGAATGTAGTACTTCTGGGAACACTGAGAGAGTATTCAACGGCCTATGGGTCTTAGACCGTGTAGTCTTGTGTACGAGTCTTGTGTGGTAAAAAGGGTTGAAGTAATGAGTCTTGGAGATATTGTGCAGCAAAGCTCTGGAGTACTGACAGTTGTGTAATTTGATATGGGTATAAGGACTCAGTCCTGGCAGTTTAACTTATGCAATGTAATTGGGAGGAAGAGTTTATGATGTGTTTCATCATGGTTTTGAGTGTTGGCAGTCGTGTAACCCGATATGAGTATAATATGGGTATAAGGACTCAGTCCTGGCAGTTTAACTTATGCAATGAATGGGAAGAAATAGTTTGTGATGTGTTTTATCATGGTTTGAAGATGAGTATATTCCTATCGATATGCGAAGCGTGGAATGTGTAATGAGTTTTCTTCTATATGGGATCACGAAAGTCCTTGACTAGTTGAGTGCGCCAATGTTGAGGCGGAGGAAAGGGATATGAATTTTCATGTTGTCTTAGTGTGATATGGTATACACGATGTGTTATGGAAAGTTGATAATGGTATATTCTAGGTTTTGAGATTAGTTCATAATATATGGAAAGTCAATAAAATTATTGAGCAGCGCGGACAGCTGCCGGTGATTTAAGAAAATGGTACTGCTATTCTAGTAATTTGGCAAGGTATATGGTGCAAAGGGACAAGGTAATGTAAACTGATAATATCCATGGTAGAGTGGTATTCTCTTGTTGGATCGACTAAAATAATTGAGTCGTTGATGGCATAATGAAATTTCGGAATGGCTGTCGTGGTATGAATGGACGCTTGATGTGCGTTATGTATATGTACGGTGAAATACGGAATCGGGCATAGTGATTCATATGTTATATATGTGTAGGAGACTTGAAATTCTCGTTAATCCGCCTATGCAGTAGTTGTATATCGTGTGCATCGACACCGTTTTGTGATTATTGGAAATCGGAAGCCTTAGAGGCTCTCTCTTGACTTGATAAAACGAATTCGGATTATGATACTTGATTGCTTGACTGGTTGACATAAGCCAGGTCGTCTAGACTAATGTGATACTCAGACATATTTAGTAAACTGTTCCTCCCTCCGAAAAGATGGGCTGGCTCTGATACCACAGTAGTAAAGAACAGGGCAAGATTTCACAGTAGTAAAGAACAGGGCAAGATACCACAAGAAAGCTAACTATACCATAAATACGAAAGTTTCCCTACAAAAGGGGCTGGCTTCAACAACCCATAAGGGACGGCTTGCCAAGCTACACAAACAGTTAATTTGTTTATAGTCTCAAAAGTTTTCCTACAAACGGGGCTAGCTTCAACAACCCATAAGGGACGGCTTGCCAAGCTACACAACTCGGAAAACTTTTGTACTATAACCAACGTTAGCTGTTTATAACTCAGAAAACTTTCATACTATAATAAGATAACTTTCTTACAGTATACTTACCCTATTTTTCATACATGGACCGGCCTTTCCATCCATTCGAAAGAAAGAACAAGAGAGAAATTTAGAAAGCACTCATAAGTAGTATTTCACAAAGGATTTTTCAAGATTTACAAGATGATTGCTAGATGATCCTACCAGTACTACAAGGCCTCCTTTATATAGGACTAGGAGGTTATTACAAGACAAACTTAATAGATAAAATAAACCTATCTTACATGGCAAACTTATCTTACAAGTGGGTCCTTCTAAACATGTGAAGGACTTTAGGCAAACAACTAAAAAAACAACCGAAAACATGTGAAACGGGTGAAATATACATGGTGTAACATGTGAAAATATGCGGGAGCATGTGACGCCATGTGAAAGCATGATGATGCATGTGACGAAGCATGTGGAGGCATGTCTAAACATGTGAAAACAAGTTGAAGCGGGGCCCGGATAGTATGGAAAGATGTGGAAAATTTGTCTTGACATGGGTAGGATATTTTTGAGGTTTTTTGGTGGCTAATTTTAGGATTATGGTGGGATTAGTAGGAAATCAGGTAATTATTCTTTGATGATTCCATGATTGTCTTCTAGGCATCTTTTCAATGACCTTGTGTAGTAACGCCTGGAACTTGACGGCCATTCTTCACAGTGCTCTTTCTCTTTTGTATTGAAAGATGTAATCCTCAGCCTTAGTCTGGAAATGTCTTGAGTGATTTTTTCTCGGATGACTTCGTATGGAGTTTGGTATTCTTTTGCTGCTGCCCGGACTCTTTCCCAGTGAGGATGATTGTTTGTATAATTCCAGCTTGCCCAATCTTTTGGCCATATTTCTTTCGGGATGCATCTATTTTGCTGAAAAAGGATTCTTTGTGCCTCGCTATATTCTTCCTCCATTGATAAAATGGACACGGGAAATTTCCACCAAAATGATGCTTCAGCTTGTGCCTGGACTTTTCTATTAATAACCTTTACTGGCCTATGAAACATGAACACCTTTGCTATGTAGGAATCACTGAAACATTTAATCCAGTATCTTCTAGGTTTGAACCATTGCAAAAATATTCTAAGAGCTGGTGTAATGTTATCAAACTCTTTGAAGACATTGCATTTGAATTCCATGAAAATATAATACTGATGGCATAGGTACCAGAAAAACCATAATAGTTCTTGTGGAAAATCCTTGGCTTGAGCTATGAATATATGGCGGAACGGATATTCCGGATTCACTCCGTAAGGCTTGAGAATAGATCCTCCATGTTGTCGGAAAACCTCGAGCTCATAATAAGTTCTTCTTTCAATAAGAATTGATGGATCAAAGGGGTCCATGAGGTTGAACAATTCCGGCGGATGATCTGTTGGCTTTAATGAACTTGTTCCTGGTAAACTGGAAAACATAAAGATGTGACTGATTAGCCTTTCCTTTGACTTCAGTTTTGTTGGGGAAAATCTCCTTGAAAATTCTTCCGGTCGGGACAGAAAATCTGCGAGAATATTATCCTTTCCTTTCAGATGCCTGACTTGAAACTTGTATGGAGAGAACCATTGAGCCCACCTGAGAATCTGAGGATTGGGAATAATTTTTGCATTTAGATGAATCATCTTCGGGAAAGCCTTCATATCCATTTCAATCAGGAATTCTGTATGAATAAGGAAGAAATTGAATTTCTTGATTCCGTTCTTTACTGCAAGAATTTCCTTGAAAGTGGAGTGATAGTGTTGCTCGGCATCTTTGAACTTTCCGCTGGCGTATCCGCATATTTTCCTCTGGCCATCTTTTTCTTCAAATAGAACAGCACTCCAATATTCATTGCTGGCATCCGTCTGCAATATCTTCTTCCCATCTGAAGGGATATAAAGGGACTTGACATTTTTAGAAATCTCCTTTATTTCCTTGATTGCTTCATCTTGTTTCTTTCCCCATGGAGGAGCATTTTTCTTGAGCATCTCTGTAAGTGGAGAAATGTATGTAGAGATATTTGGGATAAAATCTCTTACATAATTTATTATGCCCAGAAATTGTTGGATCTGCTTTGTTGAGAAGTTAGTATCCGGAAATTTGAGTAGTTCCTGACATATATGGGGTCCTGGACTATATTCTCCTTGCACAAAATGCATTCCAAGAAAATCAATTTCCTTTTGAGCAAGAACCATCTTTTTTGCTGAGAGCATGATCCCGTATTTTGTTACCAATTCCTCAAACTGACGAAGCAAGTTGATATGTTCTTCAAATGTCACACTAAATAAGAGGATGTCATCAATGTAAACTAGGGAGGTATGGAGGATGGGTTGGAATATTTTTATCATGGCTTTTTGGAATAAAGAAGGTGCAGTTTTCAATCCGAAGGGCATAACTTTCCATTGGAAGTGATGATCGGGGATGCAAAATCCTGTTTTGGGTCTTTCTTCAGGGTGGATTCCTAATTGCCAAAATCCCGACTTTAAATCAAACTTAGAAAAATATTTGGCCTTGGCTAGGTGGGAGAAAAGGGTGAGTTTATTTGGAATAGGGAATTTGTCATCTTGGAGGAAATGGTTAAGTGGTTGGTAGTTGATGACTAACCTGAGTTTTCCTCTTGTTTGTTCAGCTCTTTTGTTGACGTAAAATGCTTCGCATGCCCATTGTGAATCCGATGGCTCTATCAGATCAAACTCCAAAAGCTCTTCACACTCTTTCTTTGCGAGTTGCAGGTGATCTGGATTCATCCCTGAATGACTGGCTTTTGTTGGATTGATGTTTTCATTCTTCTTGAAAGGGAGCTTGATAAAAAATTCTTCATTTTTCCATAGAGGGCGTTTCCCTTTCATCATGAAGTCTTTGTGGGAATCGGCACATGATTGTTCAATGAGATTTTGCTCGATCTCCTTGATCTGTTCATCCTTAGTGATTTGGAATAGCCTCGGGATTTCAGAATAGGGCCTGAACTGTTTTTTAAAAGCTATCCCATTAGCCTTGATATGGAGCTGATCTCTGAGCTGTCTGTAGATGTCGAATCCAATAATAAGATCTTTTCCTGGTACATCAGATCCTAGCAGCTTCGTCCTGAACTTCAATCCTGGGAAGAACTCAATGGTGATCGGGTGCTTTGTAATGACAATTGTTGTTAGGATCGCATTTGATGCAGTGTTGAAATCCTTAAAATGCGGTACCCATTGATCTTCAGGAAAAACAGCTGGATTTATAAGTGAGGAAGCAACTCCGGTATCAATGAAAGCAATAACTCGAGTTGGTTTGTCCCACTTGGATGAATAGATTTTGACTTCTACTTGAGGAACAACAGTAAGAGCATTGATCTCCTCTCTAGCCTCGATTATTGGTTCTGAGATTTGGTAATTGCCTTGCTCTTCATAGATATCAAGGGAGAATAAAGTTTCTTCATTAGGTTCATCATCCACAGAGAATATGGATTCAAGGTCCTCCTCCTTTCCAAGATGTATACCAGTGTAATCTTCAATCTCTTGAATGAGTTTGACAGACCTTCTTGATTGTGGACAATTTTTTGCAAAATGTCCAATCTTATGGCAAATAAAACACCTGTTCTTTTTGTGAAAATTTCCTGGTCTTCTCCGTCTGAAATATTTTGTGCGTCTCTTGGACCTTGACTTTCCATCTGGAATTCTTGGCCATTTGAACCTTCTGAATTCTCTCCTTCGCCTAGATGTGCGGCAAGAACATCCTGATCCGGTGATTAGATCAGATTTGCGGCATGCTTTGTCAAGTGCTGGATTGTGTTGGATAATTTGTTTCAGGGCAGAGCGCTTCGTACAGATATCATCCAATGCGACGAAAATAGCTTGCCTGATGTAACCAATTTGTGGGATGGTTATGGACTGGAACTTTTCTTCAATGATGGTCATGGTTCGACTTGCCAACAACTTTGGAAGAGAAGATACAAAGGCTTGCTTTAGATTGATATCTCCTCCAATCTCGAAGTATATCTTTGCCATTTTTTGAAAATGTCTATCAATGTCATTTATGTCGAATGACACACACTTCATCTCGAAGAGTTGCCTCCGCATTTTCTCCTGTCTTTGGCCAGCATCTCCGCAAAAAACTTCATGTAGGATTCTGATGTTGAAAGCAAAATCCTGGGAAGTAAGAAAAGCATTTTTGTCTTGAATTCCAAGTGCATTCCACCGGTCTCTGAGGATTCCTGAGAATCATGAAGTGAGTTCTGAAAGGATGATATACTTTTCTCGCTCCACTAAATATCTGGTCACCATCCAAGTATAGAAGTCTTGGATCCGTTGAGGCCATTTTGAAACCTTGACATCATCTAAGGTGAAAGTGTGGAAACCAGTTCCAATTGGCTTTGACGCCATAGGCTCATATCTTCTTTCTGGGATTGGTTCATCCGTCATGCCTTCTTGTTCATCATCTACCTCAGATATTTCTGGATCTCTTGGCTGGTTTACAAATATTGGGGGATCATCTCTTTCGGAAGATTCCGTTGTGGATTCATTACTTGCTTGAGAACTATCTTCCATGGATTCGTCTTCTGATGAGTTTAGTGATTCTGACCATGGGGTATCTTCTTCTGATATGTATCTTGGCTGAGAGACATAGAAGTCTGGAGCCTTCTGGTCGGAAATCATCAGATTGTCAAGATTTGATCCTTTTGAACTTTCTCCTTGGTCTCGCCTTTTCTTGGTTTGTTTCTTTGCTGCAAGGGCATCTTTCCTTTCCCAAACCATTTTTGCGATATCAAAATCATCTTCTTCTTTTGTTGGTCGAGTGAAAGAGATTGGATTTTTTGAGGTTGATGGAAAAGTAGAGAAGGTATGGTCTAATTTGGGTGGTGAATATGCTCGTGATGACATGGGGAAGAAGGTAGGTTTTGAAGAGAATGATGAGGTTCTTTGTGGCTCATAGTGATTATTTCTCAGAAGCTGAATTTGTTCTTTAAGAGAAATCGTCTCCTGTTGTTGTTGTTGGAAAAATTGGAAAAGTGAAGTTCCTGGCGGACAAATCTCATATTGTAAATTTGCCAACCTCAATTCCAAAGTTTTGATCAGTCCTGCATGTTGAGACGATGACTGCTCCACCTTTTTCTCAATTGTTTCCACTTTGCTCATCAACTTGTTTTGTGCATGGGCCACATTTTTTATGGTGTTTCCAATATTATTGAGCACTTTGTTCTGGCAGATGGAATTTTCTGATTGCCAGTTCATTGTTGCTTCAATATCACTTGTTGGTGTTTTTTCTCCAGACGGTAGTACTATGTTCTTTTTGGGGATTTTTGGAGCATGGCTGATACCCTCCTTTTCAAAAGGCTGAAGTGGAGGAAAATCTTGGGAGTGACTAGAACTTGAAGGGCTCATCATGAATATTTGTGGGTGTGTGGAACTTTGGGTTGATGGAGTCTTAGGCTCAGGGTGGCTTTTTAGGTTTTGGGGTGTGAGATGATGTTGGTTCGGATTTGGGCATGGTTTCACTATCCTCCCGGCTAGGGGTGAATTTTTCAGGAAGTTTCGGCCATTCTTGGGGTTTGTAACTGACAAGAAATTCATATTTACCTGGACGGCTTAATGAGCCAATAGAAGGATCTTTATTCTCATATCTGGCCCGAAATTCTCTTTCAGTAGATTTCCCCTTTTTCTTGGATTTAGATTTGTGCTGGTGATGTTCATTATATTCTCCAACTGGATCTTCTATACAATCTTGGCAGGTGCAACCGAGATCCCATGGGCAGTGTCCAGTGAAAGGGCATTTGAACCACCACATTCTTTTGCCTACTTTGTCAAAATATTGGCACCAGTCATGTTCTTCCATGATGCTTTGGATATTCCAGAAGAATTCTCCATCGGGTTCTGGGTAAGTGTCTGTTGTATCTTTGGGTTGGATCATTTGGCAAGAAAAGATGGTTTTATTGGGTTTTTTGAGATGGGAATGGTCAAAGCTTATGCAAACGGTTTTGTCACTTCTTTTGGTAAAAGTTGGTTCACTAGATTGTAGAGTTTCCTCTGATTCTCTTAGCTTCTCATAATTTGTGATCCATAAATCAGGAAGGATTTTGACAAGTTCATCTCTGGAAATTTGTCTGGGTATTTGGGTGCACATGGTGTTTCCTTTGGTAGCATCAATATTTAAGAGTAAAGCATTTTCTCCTCCGGGTAGGCAAAGATCCATGGCATGATTTTGGACTCGCCATGCCATTTGGTGGTGAAGGGTTGCTTGGATAGAATCTTTGGCTTGTGGTGCTCCTTGGATTTGGACTTGGATTTTTAAGGCTTCGGTTAGGTACGGGTCATAAAGGGACATGTTGAAATTTGGAAAGATAGTTATGAAGACAGTTCCAGCATTCAAGGTAACTTCGGCAGTACCCAAGTTTGCGTGTTGGTACTCCAAATATCGGGTATCTAGAAGAGAAAGTCGAGCTACAACAGGTTGACCTTTTCTTCCATGATATGTTAAAGCGATTCGGACAGCACCAAAATGGATATGGGTAAAACCATGAGCTCTCCATTGCCTAGGAAAATCATCTGGTATTTGAAGGGTGATAAATTGTTCCTCTCGAGTGGCAAGAATAGGATGCTGGTCAAGTTTTGAGGCGGCAACATATTCTTTGACTCCTTTTGGTCTATGTTGGACTAAGGAACGAATTTGGGTCCAGGGTGCAAAAGATTTTTTGGCAAACGCTGAGTAAGGGTTTATGAGGGGTAGTTCAGTGGAAGATACTTTTTGTTCATCGGGTAGGATATCTACTTCATAGAGGTAATCATATTTTTTGGACAAGGTTTTATGTAAAGTAGGAGACATATTCATTTTTGCAAGAGTAGAAGAAGAGGATGATGGAAATGACTCAGACATATTTAGTAAACTGTTCCTCCCTCCGAAAAGATGGGCTGGCTCTGATACCACAATAGTAAAGAACAGGGCAAGATTTCACAGTAGTAAAGAACAGGGCAAGATACCAGAGAGCATCAGAGTATGCTCCAACAGAGTAGTTGTACACAGGACCAACGGACGGCTGGTAGGCATTGCTTTGTCAGTTGGACCTTAGTGGCGGATGTTAGTGTAGAAGTATCTACCATTGATTCAGTTCCAGTATTGAGAAACGTTGTCGGATGCGTTTCATGTGGCCAAACTTGAGGCGATATATGTTTATTATGATGAGCAACTTGACTCGACGCGTATTCATTTGACGAGGGTTACTTGGATCGGGTGGCACGCCGCCACAGGGTATGGTATCTAGATCGGGTGGCACGCCGCCACGGGTATGTCATTGGAGCGGGTTGCACGCCGCAACGGAATATTGTGAAAATATAGTTAGTTATATGTTACCTGGTATACAATACTTCCTCGCTTCTGAGGAAAAGTCCGTATTGAGTATCGCTTGGCGAATGACACATTGGTTGTGTTCTTTCAGGATTTGATAGCATACATTAATTGTTTCACCGTGGGTGAGGTTGATTGCTTGGGTTCAGACCTAGATCTGTGCGTGGATGACCTTTTTGAGCTTGGTAACTTGAGGTGTTTCATGAGTAATAGTGTTTGGATAGAATCATAAATTGTGGCAAGGCCACGTGATGTTATGACCTCTCGAGGAGGATTCGGGTACTTTATTTCTATAATACGAGACGCGATCTCAGTTCTATATTATGATGGCATAGAGGGATTAAATTGCAGCTCTATTTGCTGGAGACAGTTGTCATGATTTGAGCTGTCATGATTCGAGTGTGTGCAGACGTTTCTATTGGAGCCTATGTTGTGCTCGTCGTGGCTTAGGCCGGTGTTGAGGTGTCTTATTACCAGTGCGATGTGTTATAATCGAAATGGTCGTTGGAGCCAATAATGAATGTGAGTATATGTGATTTTAGTTGGTTAGAAAGGTAATACCGAGATTTGGGTCCGAAATCTGTTGTGGTATCAGTTAAAAGTGAAATGGATTCATGAATGGTTGACCTGAGAGATGGGTTCGATATATCGCGTGTTCAGTTGCCGTGGGCAGGATATGGAGGTGTTGGAATAAGACTCTATCTAATGAAAGAGGTTTTCAGCTAGTATTTGGTGATTGTGGCCAGTTGTTGTGATTAGAGACTATCGTCTCGAGTGATTGGGTTGTGTGATACATCATATGATCTCACCCGGAGTGGTGAGTATGGCTTATTGCAGTGGATTCTAGTGTATCCTGAGTACAGGAATGGGATTAGCAATTGGTATATGATTTCAGAAAGTACAATGTGATTTATGGTTCAGATGGGCTGTGAAATTTTGACTATATGGTGTTTTCGGACTTGCGTGAGATAGGGTGACGTATGATCGCCCGAATATATGCTTGGTAAGGTCATTCAGGCTATTGAGTTGCTTCTAGTACCACTCCGGTACGCTCGAGGACGAGCGTTTGTTTAAGTTGGGGAGAATGTAACGACCCGACCCGTCGTTACGGGAATTTACCACTCCGTCATGTTGCAATTGCATGTTTTATGCTTTTATATCAGTGTTAAAGTCTATCGGGTGAGTTAGGAGTGAATTGGATTGAAAATGAGGCATATAGCCTTTGTGAAGGAAACTTGAATAAGGAAAGTCAAACCGGAGTTGACTATTTGGTTAGAGGGCTCGGAATCGGATTCTGATGATTCGGTTAGTTCCGGAAGGTGATTTGTGACTTAGGGGAGCGATCGGAATTGAATTTGGAGGCCGGTGTAGAAATAGGCTTGAATTGGCTAAGGTTGAATTTTGG
Organism: Nicotiana noctiflora; assembly: GCA_032618575.1. Lineage (NCBI taxonomy): Eukaryota > Viridiplantae > Streptophyta > Magnoliopsida > Solanales > Solanaceae > Nicotiana > Nicotiana noctiflora. Next base: position 58,004 of record JASVEL010011888.1, on the reverse strand, counting down.
CGAAATCCGAACGGTAGGTGAGATTTTGATCCGGGGGTCGGAATGGAATTCCGACAGTTGCAGTAGCTTCGTTAGGTGATTTTGGATGTGCCTGCAAAATTTCAGGTCATTCGGACGTCGTTTGGTCGGGTTTTTGATTGAATGTGTAATTTAGAATGTTTTAAGGAATTTAGGCTTGAATTCGATGCGAAATTATGGGTTTTGATGTTGTTAGACGTGTTTTGAGGATTTGAGCAAGTTCGAATAAGGTATTAAGATGTGTTGGTATGTTTGGATGAGGTCCCGGGGGCCTCGGGGTGTTTTCGGATGGTTAAACGGGAGAAAAATGTGGAAAATTGCAGACTTGTGTTCTGGTTCTGTTGTTTCCGCTCCTGCGGAATTTTGGACGCAGGAGCGTGTCCGCAGAAGCGGACTAGATGCGCAGGAGCGGGTGGTTTCGCAGAAGCGGACGCCTTTCCGCTGAAGCGGGGTCGCTGGTGCGACCCAATGATCGCAGAAGCGGACGAGGGAAATTGGGCATGGTCCGCAGAAGCGGACGTTTTTCCGCTTGGGCGATACCGCAGAAGCGGTCAGTGATGCGCAGAGGCGGACGAGACCGCAGAAGCGGAAGCTTCTTCGCAGAAGCGGGTCCGCTTAAGCGGCCCTTTGTTCGCAGAAGCGGAAATGGCCGGCTAGGCCTGGAACTGCTGAAGCGACCCTTTGGTCGCGGATACGGGGGCGTAGAAGCGGAAAATGTTCCGCAGAAGCGAAAATCGCTGTAAGTAAGTGTATCAGAAGTTAGAAAATTTCAGAACATTTCACACATTTTGGGTCTCGGCTTTAGAGGCGATTTGGGCGATTTTGAAGAGAAATTCAAGGGAAATCATCAGGTAATCAACTATGAACTCATACTATGATTAGTATTGGTAATATTATGCAATTATATCATGAAAATGGAGGAATTTGGGGTAATTTATAGAGGATTTAGCCCTAGTCTTGAACTTTAGAAAATCAAGGTTTTGAATGGGCAAATGGAGTCCGAATTTGGTAAAATTGATATGCTTAGACTCGTATTGAGATGAGGGTTCCGAATATGTGACTTTCGTGATTTTTCGACAAGCGTACCGAAAATCGGGTTTTGACAACTTTGGGAATTTTGATGTAAATTAAGTTGTTTTGACTGGGTATCATTCCATTGGTCTAATTTGATGTGTATTTATTATATTTGATCAGATTTTACACGTGCGAAGCTTGATTCTCATGGCAAGGGCATTGCGGAGTAGTCGTCGCACCGTATTGAGGTGAGTAATAGATGTGGGTGATGACCAGCGGGTTCGAAACCCCGGTATACCACTTTGTGATGCTGTATAGCGGCGAGACACGCACACTCTTGAGAGTGCGGGGTCGATCATGAACTGGGGACTATATATTAGTCCGACCTGTTGATACTGTATTATTGGCTATTCTAGAGCCGTCGAACCTCCTTCTCGGATGGTTGCATATATATATATATTGTGATAATGGCCACTCTTGAGCCGAGGAACCCCTTCTTGGGCGGTTGAGTATACATGTGGGCCGTGAGCCAGTTATTGGATCCCGCGAGGATCGTTATCATTGTCTTATCACATAGACATGCTAGTTTACTACTAGTCCGCAGCTATTTTTGTTATTATGCTAATTCCAATCTCTGGAACTTGATATTATTGTTTTCCAACTGAAAAATGATAAAAGAGTTTTCAAAAAACTACTTTTGAGCCTGCGAGGCTGTATCTGCATATTAGCTGACTAGTAGTGGATCGGGCTGCACGCCGCAGCGAGATATATGTTGGATCGGACTGCACGCCGCAGGGATATCTCTATGAGATGTGCTTGGGCTGTAGGAGCCCCTCCGGAGTCTGAACCCCCACGGTGAGCACGGGTACCCAAAATTGGAGTCGGGCTACACGCCGTAGCGGTCATATCATGCATTGCATTGCATTTAGCTACATCTGCTAGCTGTTATGCTATTTATTGGTAATTGTTGGAACAGGTACAGTGAAGATTGATTCTATGAGAGGGTAGTTGATTATAGCTTTACATAGTGCTTTATTGCGGATTTCTTATCTGCGCTGTCTTACCCTTGTTTATTACCACTGAGTCTGGCAGTACTCATTTTACTCCCCGCACCTTGTGTGCAGATCCAGGTACCTCTCAGCAGTGATCCAGTAGCTGTGCGAGGCGACGTTTGTGGATATTCGAGGTAGCTGCGGAGTCCGCAGGACCCGATATTCCTTCTTACTGTCTTGATGTTGTATTGACTTTTCTTTCCGCACTTGGTATCTTGTAAACCTTTATACACTTATGTTCTTTAGAGGCTCATGACTCTTGACCCTTCGGTCTATGGGAGTTAGTATATTTTGGGACTTGGTTTCCCCGTTGTTGTACTATTGTTTCATATTTTGAAATGCTTAAATGGGTTAAAGAGAGCTTCTAGCTCCGTGGTTGATATTGATTGGTCAGGCTGGCTTAGCAATATGCTGGGCGCCATCACGACCGGATTTGGGGTCGTGACAGATAAGCAATGCAAGCATCATATTATGCCGAGGCAATAGCCCGATCCAACAGAAATAAATTGTGCACTTGCCGAGGGTCGTTGACGCACCTATAGATGCATCTATTTAATCTATCGAGGCGTTCGGCCCGTTCCATAAATAAATACACATACGGTCAATCAAGAAGTCTACACGGAGTAATTATCCAATGACAAAAAATCCTCTTTAACCATTTAACTAAAATGATGTTTTATCTGTTTAGAAATCCGTTTACTAATTCGATGTGATTTAAGCAATTCAAGCTATGAATAAGTTCATAAATAATTCAAGTATATCATGTTTTTGGGTACTAACTACCCGGACAATAGCATAATAGTAGCTACGCACGGACTCTCGTCACCTCGTGCGTACGTAGCCCCCACAAATAGGAGCACGTAATCAATTATTTCACCTATGGGGACAATTCCCTCTTACAAGGTTAGAAAATAGACTCACCTCACTCCGAAGATCCATAACCGGCATTCTACGCCTTTCCAAAGACTCGAATCGATACACAATGCTCCAAAACTAGCCAATACTTATGTAAACCCATTAATATATGCTCAGGTACTCATTATATTCTAATTTATAACAATTCCTAACCCCGATCATAAAGTTAACAAAAATCCCCTCTGGCCCATGTGGCTGGAATCCGAAATATTTTGAAGATAAAGTTTACCCATGAACTCACAAACTCAAATGTATTATTTTCTCTTTAATCCATACTGAAAACGTGGTCAAAATCCAAGAATATTAATTTTTTAGGATTTCCCTCAAACCCCAAGTTTTCTATAATTTTCCAAGTCGAAATCCATATAAACCTTGTATATACTCAAAACTAGTAAAAATCACTTACCCCATGCTTGGTGATGAAAATAGAACTCTAAAGTAGCTCTAAAATCGGCTCCTATGGAAAAAATGAAGTGACAATGAGCCAAAATTTGATTTTTAAAGAAATATCTCTACCTCCAGCAGTTTTCGCTTCTGCGGAAAAATTGCCGCTTTTGCGGTTCTGCTTCTGCGGAAAATTTCCGCTTATGCGGTTATGACAGCAACCAACACTTTCTCGACACGAAAATGAGCATAACTTTCTTATACGTATCCAAATTCAACGATTCTTTTTGTTATGGCTCCGAAATTACGATACAGATCTAATGGTGCAATAAAAATTTAATTTGGAGCTCATTTACTTAATATGGTACCCCTTTATGTCCAAAGAAACAACGTTGAAGCATCAAATAAAAGCGCGATTACAACCTAAAAAACACTCGAGACCCCCGAGGCACCCGAGACCCAGACCAGTCACACCAACAAGTACCAAAATACATTACGGGCTTTCTTGAGGACTCAAATCACATCACAAAATGCTAAAATCATGAATCAACCACCAATCCAAGCTTTATGAACTTTAGAACTTCCAACTTCTACTTTTGATGCTTAAACCTATCAAATCACATCCGATTCACCTCAAATTTTGCACACAAGCCATAATTGACAATTTGGACCTACTCCATCTTTTGAAAGTAGATTCTGACCTCGATATCAAAAAGTCCACTTTCGGTCAAACTTCTCAAAAACCTTCAAATTTCTATCTTTAGCCAAATGGCTCCAAAATGACCTACGGGCCTCTAAATTCACTTCTGATCGCTCTCCCAACTCCAGAATCGCCATACGGAGCTATTCCCATACATGAAATCCAAAACAAACATCGATTACACTGAAATGCACTTCAAGCAAAACTTATGAAATTTCTTCCAAAATGCTAACTTCCACAATATGCGCCAAAACGCTCCCGGATCATCCAAAATCTGAACCGGACATATGCCCAAGTCTGAAATCATCATACCAACCTATTGAAACCTTCAGATCCCGATTTTGAGGTCGATTACTCAAAATTCTAATCCTAGTTAATTCTTTCAACTTTAAGCTTCCAAAATGAGAATTCTCTTTCCAAATTAACTCCAAACTTCCCGAAATTCAATTCGACCATGCGTACAAGTCATAATGCCTGAAATGAAGCTGCTCATGGCCTCAAACCGCTGAATAATGTACTAGAGCTCAAAACGACTAGTAGAGTCATTACATTCTCTCTCACTTAAACATACGTTCGTCCTCGAACGTGCTTAGAACTACACTAGAGTAACCTGAAATCACTATTTAACTTCTCATGCACTTTCCCCTGCTACCATAACTCAGTTGAGCACATCAACTCGACCAATTCTGAAGATATTCCCTTTTATTCAAGAAAATAAGCCTTAGAGCCTCATTCCAACATTCAGAATTATATGCCCGACCTGTTTCTAACATATGATCACCATATCTATCACTACACGCTGTACACAAACATGACTGCATACCTTAGTTGAAATCGAAACTTGCATCACTTTACTCACCATACCACAATAACACTTTCTGATTAATTTAGTCAAAATTCCACGAATCTGATGCTCCCATTGCACCCCATGACATACACAAGTCTTACTCTAGCTCTTACAATACTACAACGATGGAAGAGATTTGCAGAAATTCATAATCAGCCACCGAGTCAACCAATCATTGAGTCTATACATCTGACAAGAAACATTACCACATTCTGAACCAAATAATGATCCTTGCTCCTTAATATATTTCACGGAATCTGATTGCACTGATCTTAAATCCAACAATCTTGTCTCACCTAGTACGAACTACTCATAAGCCACCTCAACATGGCCAAAAGTCTCATATGATGTTGCGGTGTGCCAGTACGATACCAATTAGAATGCTATATAAAATGGAAAATGATCTCTCAAAGGAATTTCAATTACCCTTCTCACGAATCATACATGCTACGCGGGCGCACATCTAATATGAGTTTCCTATAGAAAATAGGGAATAGAACACAATAAATAGATATGGGGAACCATACTGAACATCACACTGTTATGGCGCGAAACCCGATTCGAGCAACGTTACTATGGCGGAGTGCCACCCAATTCACACAACACAATAATGGCGGTGTGCCACCCCATCCACATACTGAATTCATATAAGGAGGTGTACATCGAGCTAAATTGTTCATTACAATAAAAATACCGAATCTCGCTCACAAGCACTCTAAGTGTATAACACCATTCCATGGGGAGACATATAATGCCATAATCTACAACTCTAGAACAAATTAGGTGCAATACACAATCTGAATCTGAAAAGTCGTAATGCTCATATAACCTCATCTCTATGCGGAACCTCAACACGCAATAAATTTGCCAAGCCGTCTCACAACTCTCACGGCACACAATACAACATTACATGAAATAGCTGACGGTGAAATAGCACCGCGATTATTCTTCCATAAAGAGCCCATTGCTGATATGCTCACATCTGGCCTGCTATAAAGCCCGTGTTCTTATTTAAATCCATCCATGGATCCCAAGCTGATTTTTGATTGCACCAATTAGGTTAATAACCTTTCAAAGGTCCATAGTAACTCCCTTTTTCACATAACACATAAGAACAACCATCATAACCAGAGCAAACCTCCTCAGTCTAGAACCCAATAAATAGAGATCCCTCCAAGAATAAATTCTCAAATTAATGATATTACCACAATCCTCATACTTGGTTTAAATCATAAATCAATCAAGTGACTACATGCCATACATATACAATCTTCATGTGAGATACGCTCCCACAACCTTCCGAAACACATAATAGGTATGTACATCCAAACCACTGGTCGTGCTAATATTGAAAAGCGATCAAGAATCATTAACCAGGATGCAAATTCCCTTTTCACAAAACACCAACCTCAAGTGACACTGAAAATAATACCGAGTTACTTTAAACATCAAAACTTCTTTCCTGCTCATCCGAGCTCGTGACATCCTTGTCAGCAATGAACTGCAACCTTGATATTTGAAATTCCATACCACTCTGCACCCAATATGGCAATAAAAGCTTTTCACTCGACTCACTTCAGGAGAAACATAGCAACACACAGGTAAATTCTCAAAACTGTAGTATAGGCAAACATCTAAGTAGTGGTGTAATCCACGACAACCCTTCTGGGATTCGCCCACACGTAACGGGCCATAACAGTAGAATGCTTCTGAATAACATCAATTATGATGACTGACAAGCCTCACACGTACCGCCACAAATCACATGAATAACTTGATCACGCTGAACGAACTGATCTCTACCACCTATACGTCAATCAACTGTGGTTAACCAATATATCTTCCTTCGATTTTACTCTAAATTCTTTAGTAATAACAATAACTCCTTTCAACACGTAACACACTACATCCGCTCTCAGCCCGAGTGAACTTGAGCCGCGAGACCATGCTGTCTCGAATCCCATAAACCAGTTCATACCTTTCTTGTGCGCACATTCATAGCCTCAACTGATATACCCATTCTGCTAACCTTTCCTCAAATCCGAAGACCTTTCTCATTTTCCTCTCAAGTGCTACACTGCAAATCAAAACATCATAGAATATTTTGGGCCTCCACTCATAAGCTACTGCAAAAGCTTGATTCTTAACTATACTTATAGGCTCGAAGTCATTAGGCTACATACTTTACTTCTTTTTTAATCCACTAGGACAGTTGCTTAGAGCTACTCACTCTAACTTGGTCCCGAATATAATCAACTCTATAAATCTTATAACACATGAGTACCCTATCGATTAAGCACCCGGCGGAATCACTCCCCTTAAAACCCGTATCCATACAAGGCATAAGTCTTGAATCATTCCCCAAGTATGAACATGAGCCAGTAAGGTCAACCATAGCAACCTTTAACAATTCCTCTACTCAAATCACCACTTATGTTATTTTCCCCGTAGCCGAAATAACCCGGTAATATGCTTACAACTAGAAAAACTCGCAAGTGGTTAACCATGCAACTCAACCATAGAAGGGGGGGGGGGGGACTCTCCCACTTAGCTTGAAGCTACTATTACACAACTCTAGAACTCACCAGGATTCCTTATCTCTTATTGACAAAACCTTGTGCAATCAACCGCCTAAATTCTATGATTCTTTCTGTAAAACCCCCTTTATATACTCTGAATCATCAACCACATTCGCACGACTGATCTCTTTGTTGCATATCAGCCCATACTTCCAATTAAACTCGTAGACTTCAATCGCCAGCCACTAAAAACCAAAATCATTCCAAAATCTCCTTAAGGTGCATAATCGTTCTACCACCAAGCCCATATGCAACATCTGCTACTCTCCCACTTTGGGCAAACTCACTTCTTTAATCATCCTTTGCAACTCAGTTGTTGTCTTAATAAAATCTATCTTCGTAGTACTTGAATCTACAAATCGCTACTAACTTTATATTTTTGCCGGAGATCATCTCTCTCAGGCTACCAATATTATAAATGCCGATTGAACCTTGAACCACCTTGCCTCGCAACATCTAGAAGTCACTTCTTCAATACTGACCTACAATATCCTGCTCGAAAAATGAATTGTAGAAGATCATACCACCGGTGAATCTAGTACATTCAATAAGAACAATAACACCTCATCATAGAGGAAAACTTCCACCATGCTCGCAAATGACGAGTTTGGTTACCCTATCAACCTAAACTTGAACATTCTCAGCCCGATTGCCTTCCCCTTTCCGGGAATAAAGTAACGAATCTCTAGATCGTGCACTGAGTAAACCTCCCTTCAAGTCATTCACTGCCTCTACACGTAGGCAAACAACCTAGCATAATAAAAATACCGCAGAACAATTATTCATAAGCATTATGGCAACTTGTGAACCTCAGAGCTCTCAGAAGTACCTCTACTGAGCTGAAACAACAGAATATCCTTCCATAAGGCGACGGTAATAGCTCAATAACCCTGTATGGAGAACACCAGCACCACATTCGTAATGCAATTACAATTCTTTAATTCTCAATTTGTAATAAACGCTTCACATCGCATAAGATTGAGTAGGAAAGAAACAAAGGCATAAGCCTCACATGAATCAAATCGCACGATAAAGAATCAAGAATGAAAGTACTCCTAACAGCCCTGTAGCCCCCCCTCCCCGAAGATAAATACATATGTCTACGTACCGATCCGCGAGACTCTACTAGACTTGCTCATGACTCGTGAGACCTAAGAGAACCTAGTGCTCTGAAACCATGTTGTCACGACCAAAAATCCACTAACGGACGTGGTGGCACCGGACACCGCTGTCATGCAAGCCAACCCAAATACTTAATTACATTCCAATTTTGTATTGTCTAAAATCATTTTTCTTTATATATTAAATAACGAATAATAAAATTTACAAAAAAGACCGCGAAGTCATTAACAAAAACTTAACACTTAATAATCCAAAAATCCTCCCAGAATACAGTGTCACAAGTGCATGAGCAATTTTTAAGAAATAATGTAATAGAAAAATCATCCGAAATACAATATCGGACATATATAAATATAGAAAATTGAAAGAGACTCTGCTGGCTGCGGGTTGCCTCGAGAAGTGCAGCTCACCTAAGTCTCTGTATCAACCGTGCTGCTATGCTGAGTAGGCCACTAGAGATGCATATGCATGTGCAACAAAAATGCACACAAGTATAGTATGAGTACGAAAATAATGTGTATTCAATGAGTATCCCGTGTAATCTCGAAGAGGTAGAAACGAGATGGTCAACTTTGACACTTACTAATGGTCCATTAATAATATGGTGAAGACGTGAGAAAAACATGGATCTATCTAGCATTATAACTAATAGAACAAGAAACCAGGTAACACCTTCTCAGATAATAAGGAAATCCTAAGATTTTACTTTTCGTTATCTTTATTAGTATATAGCGGCCATAAAAAGGCAATGTCTGTGAGCAAGTGATTTTTGCCCCAAGCAATTAATTCCAAAAGTAAACAAAAATGATTTTTGATTGAAATTTGTTGATTATTGTGTAAAAAAAACATCAGTGTTTGCTTTTAATTGGTTGAAAATAAAGTAAAAGAAAAATAAAACAAAAATACAAAATGAAATTAATTAGAAAATGTCAAAAATAAGATAATTACTAAAGAAATTTAGAAAATCACAAGAAAAATACAAAAAAAATACAAATAAAAGGGATAAATATATTGGGAATAAGTACTAAAGATAACAAATATAAAATACAAGAAAATACAGGAAAGTAAAATATATACAAGTTAAAATACAAAAATAAGATAAAATACAAGAAAATACAAAAAAATACAAGGTATTTTGGGCCAAATTCGTAAAATACTAGCCCAAATTAACACCCAAATTAGACCTTGCCCAAACTAAATTTTAACCGGCTGCCCATATAATATACCAAACGACGACGTATTAAGAGAATAGATCTGGACCATTGATAAATTTAATCAAACGAACCAAAACAAGCGGTTGCTAAATAAATGAAACGACGTCGTTAATTGAAATGATGAGGGCCGTCCATCTAATTAATCCAATGGATGAAAGCAGTGTCACACTGAACCAAATGACATCTTTAAGGCGAATTAATCACAGCCATCCATCTAATCAATCTAACGGACATGAAGAAGACCCAATTAAAACCATACGACATCGTTTAGGGGGCAAGTAGATCCTAGCCGTTCATCAAATCTAATCTAATGGCTGGGAATCAATGTCACATTTCTAATATATATCTATAATATCATCCGTTCAAGCCTCATTATACACCTGCCATTTCAGAAACACAAACCCTAGCCGCCCCCTAATCTCTTTCCTCCTCTCCATAGGCCACCAGAACCCTGTCGGTGGTCTGTCACTGGTCGTCTTCTCTGGCCAATCCCTTCACCCCTAAACCTCCTCCTCTTCTTCTACCACCCTATCACACTAGCCCTGTCCAAATACCCTTCTTCTTCCGCAGATTCTTGAAAATCCGGTCGCCAGAACACAAGCCGACGACCACCAACCAACAAACCAGCCTTCCTCGTTTACAGCCTAGAACCGCCTTGAAATTCTCTATCACCCATCTAAGTCCCATCCCTTGAATGTTACCCCTGCTGCTCGAATATGTAAAAATGTTCCACCGGAACCTACTCCGGCGGATACCCCTAACCCAAGACTACCCCAGATCTAACCCTAGACCCTTCAAATACCATTTTTAACATCCAAACGAGACTCCTAGAGTCTGTCTAGAAGATCAAGGTCAAAAGAGACTCAAGTTTCTGAATCACCAGAAAACCAAGAAGAAAAGGAAGAAAAATGAAGAAAGACAAAGGAAAAGAAAAGAAAGAATAAAGAAAGAAAAGGAAATAAGAAATGTCAAAAAAGCTAAGTTACCATGAACCTCTATTGTGCCTGATTCATCTATCTTCATTATTTGCTAAACCTACTGCATGTTCAAAGTCTTCTGTGTACTTGAAACTATCTGAATACTTTCTTGTTTTGATTATAACCATTTTGTTAAATCGCATGCTATATAGTCATTTGATGATCTTGTTTCTTAGATCCTTTATCGACTATGGGTTTTGATTGATTAGGATTCAACCATTATCAATTTGTCTCTCTAAATTTTGATTAATTAAAGATTAGTTGTAATTAGAGTTATATGTGCAAGATCACTTTAAACTAGCTATTATTGCAATAAGGTTTAAATGTTTGGCTCTTCTAAACTTCTGAGTACTTAGTCACATTAGGGCTATATATGTGCAAATGATTAATGTGGCTATTATTATAACACAATTGGATTTATGATTTGTAAAAGTTTATTTTTGGCTATCTTTGTAAAGTGGTTAACTCTGAAAGGGTTTTACTTAGTCTAAATTGGTTAAAATATAAAGTCAAGTCTCAGGGGTTATATTTTAAATACTGTTGACTACCCAATGTCTTAACAGACCTAAAGATAGGACGGGAAAATACATATAGGACATTAGGGGTAAAAGATGAATAGAAAATGGAATTTCTGAAGATAATTTAGAAATAATAAGGGCATAAAAGACAATTGGGCCTGGTTCTGGTGTAATTAGTTGAATCATAAAGGCCAATTCAGGTAGAGTTAAATGGTAAATAGGTAATAAACCTTAACAAGTGAGGGTAATAAAGGCATTAACACCTAAAAGAATGATATAGAATACCCTAGAACCTTCTAGCAGGGGTTCAAGTGTATTCTTATCAAAAATAGCTTAGACTTAACTGAAATAAATAAAAAAGGGTAGGAGTGGGAAATCTGAATATTTAATTCAAATTTTCCTCCCATTATACTCTATAAATACACCCCTTCATGCCTAATTTTAAGGGTTCAGAAGATTTTATACACTGAAATACACTAAATACATACTGAAATACTATTATTTTTCAATGGCTGTTAGTTCAAGTGGTATTCTGGAATTTCTGTTGGTTGTTCTTCAATGGTTTTGATCGAATTCGCTGGGCTTTCCTATTTTCTTGGTTGAATTGCTGGGTTTTCTACTTGTTTTGATCGAGTATTGCTGAGTTTTACCTATTTGCTTGGTTGAACTTGCTGGATTCTCTATGCCGAAGTCTTACCTGTTGCTGCGAATATTTGCCTTACTGCTGTTGATATTTGGTTGCTGCTATCACTGATTTTCCTTCTTCTCCACCTCTAGAACTCATTGTTTCTTTCACTTGAATCAGGTACACAACTACTTCCTGAAGATGTAATTGAAACGCGAAGAAGGAATGAAAATTGTTGATTAATTTTGTTTGATGTTGAATTTTTGTTTTGTTTTATTATAGCTGTAATACTTAGATTTCATGTAATTTGCTAGGAATTGGTAGTAATAAGGACTGGACTGCATGAATTCAATTTAGAATTATAGTAGTAGTATATATAGTAGGAAATAACTTAAATAGATTAGTTAAAATGATCACCTAAATTTGAAACTAAAACTGGTTTAAGTTTAGTCGATTCACTTATATTTATAACTGTTCTAAAAATCAGACGTGTAATACTAATACTTAGATATTTTGTTAACAAAGTTCTGAATCAGAATCAACTAATTCGAAAAAGCATGAGTAGTTGAACTTTAAATCGTGTTAATGTTTTATCACTGTTAAAATTGGTTAAGCTACAAAACTGGCATTAAAATATTGTGATATGGTAATCTGAATATGGTTGTAATGACAGTGGTAATTCGAGCATGCTTTAGTTAAAAATGTAGAATACCGTTTCAAGTTAAATAAAAGCGAATAGGTAACTCTGCAACTAGTGTTTCAATTGAATAAGGGCACGATATCAAACTCTGCTAATTTCTAGCTAAATAACAACGTTGATTAAAACTATATATCAAGGTTAATTGAGAATATCGAAACCGGTAATGTTCAAATGTTGCTTGGCATTAGTAGAAACAGTTAATTACTACTACTGATTAATATTTGTTTATAGTGCTGTTAGTGCCTAAAAATGTTAATCTATTGTAAATTTGCTTTAAATACTAATAATCTGGGTCTAATTGTGAATAAAGGCCCAGATCCCGTCAAAAATGGCTTTTGAGCCTATGAGAACATATCCAAATAATTTCAGCTGGGCTGTAATTAGTCAGCTGCACCTTGGCGCAACACTCAGAGTTGGCCCAGATTCCAGGCCCAATAATGAATAATGGCCTAGATTCCAGTAATCAATAATAAGAACTGTTTCAAAATAGTTATATTAGGGGAAAAACAATATTAGAAAACATAGCATAAAAATAGGCCTAACCTTTTAAAAAATGAAATGGGACAAGCCTCGTTACAAGATAAAATACACAGGGCCCCCAAATACTAATTATAAAACTTTAGACACAGAAGGATCCTTTAGACAATTTCACGATCTTTTCCAAATATAACAAGAATAGACACCCCTAGGCATAATTTAATATACATTCCTTTGAACGGGTGCACATTTATGTGACCCAAATCTTACTCTCAACGAAGTCGAAATATATTCAAAGCCACAAGCGTATTGGTACGGTGTGGTTGAGGATGTATTTTCACGACGTTGGAAATTCGTCAAAATTAAAAAGCGGTATACTTGCCCATAATCAAAATATATAATTTGAAATCAGATAAAATCAAGACAACAGTTGAGCGACCGTGCTAGAACCACGGAATCCAGGAGTGCCTAACACCTTCTCCCGGGTTAATAGAATTCCTTATCCGGATTTTCTGGATCACGGACTGTAACAGAGTCAAACTTCCCATGGTTCGGGATTATACCGGTGACTTGGGACACCATTTTATTCTCAAGTAGCGACTCTAAAAATTTTAACTAATCCCGTTCTGATTATCCTTAAAGTGGAAAAAATCCTGTTGAGCCCTCATGGGTAAAGTGTAGAAATACACATTTTTCCATATCCAGTAGAGCTCCGTGTAATTAAAAAAGGAGGTGTGACAGCTCTGGCGACTCTGCTGGGGATAAGAAACCCAGAACTTCGGTTCAGGGTTTAAGAATTCGAGCTCGTTTAAATTGTTGTTTTTGATAATATCTAATTTCATTATATGTTTTGATCCATGTTCTACGTGTTTACCGCTTTGATATTACGTGAATTCTATATAAAAGTTGTGCCGAAAAACCCTTCTCTTCTTACCTCCGAGGATGTGCTTACTGGTTGAAACTACCCTTTCTGTTAAGTCAAATACCTAAATAAGAAACAGAGGCCGAAAAATTTATAAAGCCGAATGATCCCGCGGGTACCCGGTACGTAGCCCCCTCTTCGACCCGAGTTGTCCGTTCGGGTACACAATCTAGTACCAATGAAAACTAAGGATATTGGGCCTAGAATTAGGACGATTATTTGCATCATATCTGACTTAGGGGACTCAACATAGGGGTTGGGTCCGTCTAGGACAGGTAACCCGGATATAAAAAGACCGAGCATGATTATGTGTTGCATTTATTTGTCCCGGGCCATTATGCTTACCGGCTAAGTACCTGAAGAAAAGAAGAGAAAAATAGCAATTTTTAGAAAAATCGATGTCTAAATTAACGAAATGCTATCGAAATTTCGAAGGAATTAACAAAAATAGTTGGGTTAAGTCAGTATTGTCAAAATAGTTGGTCTAAAAATAATTTGACCGAACTACGCTAGTTTGATTCTCACCACTCCCTTGACGGGTCCAACCGCCCCTTTTATAAAAAATAACCAAAAATATTAATAAATCAAAGTGATGCTGTTTTTGAAAATAGCCGAATGTTCGAAAAGGACGCCGGAAGGCTATTTGCGCAAAAATGACCACTTTTGAGTCATTTTTCCTAAATAATAAATACAGCCTTAAAATCTCGGAAGAAGTGTTGAAAGGCCGTACTGGCAAATAGGGACTTTTTTGAAAAATGATGAAAAGAAATTTTCCTTTGAAAAATATTTTTGTCTTTAGGTCAAATAATATGTGGTTAAATCACCTTTAATAAACGTGCACGATGAGCACAATACAAAATGAATCGTTTTCACTAATGAATAAGATCACTTTGGAATTACAACTTTGGTGGAATGACTTGGGCCAAGATGGACAAGATGAGGTCAAGAAATATTTGAAAGGTCTTACCGGGTTGCTAGATATCATACCTCGGGGAGACATTATTCGAGCGTTGGTCACCTGCTGGGAACCTGCACATAATGTGCTCCACTTTTCAGACATTGAGCTTACTCCGACACTAGAAGAGATTGCCAATTACATCGGTAAAATGAGGTCCCTCTGAAAGACAAATATCCGGTTGCTACAAGAGCTATCACCACACACAGATTCTTGGATTCCTTAAAAATAGCCCGAAGTGTTCACAATGAAGATTTGGTCCACAGGTTTTGCACTATGAACTTCATACCATAGATATGATCACGGTGTAAGATTTAACAACCCAACGAATAAAGTCTGCAGTAAAGCAAACCAGGCAAAATGGGAGGAACATAGGCGTTTTTCTTTTATGGTAGCCTTTTTGGGTTTGATTATATTTCAAAGGAAAGACGAGAACATCGACATCAGAGTTGCTGGGATTGTCAGTACTCTCCTTACACAGGACAACAATACTTTGGCACCAATGATAGTGGCCAATATCTTTCGTGCTCTCACATCTTGTAAAGCTGGAGAAGATTTCTTCGAGGGATGCAATTTGCTATACAGATGTGAATGATCGCGCACTTATGTCATCGTCCTCAATTTATGAGTTATGATCATCAGAAAAGACTTTCATAGAAGAATTCTACACGAGAATAAAAGGGGCCAAGTTGCCAGAGGGGTCTAAAGGTTGGATCACATACTTCCGATCACTTACTGCTAGTCAGATCGAATGGGAATTCGGGTGGTTACCAATCAATGAAGTCATATACGTGTCAGCAGAAGGATCACACTTTCTTTTAATGGGACTCAAAAACATCCAACTTTATGCGCATTATCGATTATTACGGCAACTCGGAAGATATCAAATAGTGCCAAAAGATGGGGATCTCAGCATTCAAGTGATAGAGATTAGTCCCAATGGGCAATTTCCCGAGGCAAAAGTCCGACAAATATGGAATGAGTGCCAATGTTTGAAAGTGGACACTTGTGTAAGGGATCGGGCCAGAGGTGAAGTGTCACCTGGTTATTCCGCATGGTACATAAGAGATTTTGAGCATGAAAGACCAATGAATAGACCT
Organism: Nicotiana noctiflora; assembly: GCA_032618575.1. Classification (NCBI taxonomy): domain Eukaryota; kingdom Viridiplantae; phylum Streptophyta; class Magnoliopsida; order Solanales; family Solanaceae; genus Nicotiana; species Nicotiana noctiflora. The sequence goes on along the minus strand of JASVEL010011888.1, from coordinate 41,885 downwards.
TACATTCAAGAATTTGCCGAGCTGTCAAAAGTACAATGGGATTGGGTGGCTAAAGAGAATGAATACCGAGCCAAAATCAGTATTATAGAAAAGCAAGTTCAAGACCTCAACTATGAAAGCAGCTTACAAGTAGCAATGAGGGTGAAAATAAACAACTGATTAAGGAATATAAGGCATTAAAAGCTCAGATTCTAAAAATGAGAGCAGCAACTGAAACCCCTATTCGACATGCTCGGGATGATGTCATGACCCGGATTTTTCCCCAATATCGGGATCGTGATGGCGCCTACTCGTGGTAGCTAGGCAAGCCACTGTATTCATACTATCATGTTTTTAACATAATTTTAATTTTATCAAATAGAAATAACTAATTACAAAGTGAAAATCATACTGAAATCCTCTACCCAAGACGTGGAGTCACCAACTCACGAACTACTATGGAATACTACACATAAAAGTCTGAAGGAAATATAACATAATTCTGTTTGTCTCGGAACAAAGAGACTACAGCTAATAACATAAATAAAGAAAGAGACGCCGGGCCTGCGGACGTCTGCAAGCTACCTCGGTCTCAAATATGATTAGCTCCCACGCAATCGATTTACTGCGGCTGCTGCTCCTGATCGTAACCTGGACTTGTGCAAAAACGCACGGAAGTGTAATATCAGCACAACCGACCCCATGTGCTGGTAAGTGCCTGGCCTATCCCGGCGAAGTAGTGACAAGCCTAGGACCAGACATTCACATAAACCTGTGCAATTCAATATGTATATGTGTACCACAAAATAACAAGAAATAATCAAGTATAAACACAATAAGGAATATCTTAAAGAATTCAACAATTAACAACAGTTAATAAATTCACAAGGAAAAACAAAGTATAATGTAAACACAAGTAATATCAATTCAAGAAATAGCAAGCAGTTGCACGGCATCACCCTTCGTGCTTTTACTCTCATCCTCACCAAATAAATAAATAAAGTACACGGCATCACCCTTCGTGCTTTTAATCTCATCCTCACATCCATAGTACGGCATGATCCTTCGTTCATGGTTCAATAACAGGGCACGGCATGATCCTTCGTGCATAATCAATAAATAAACATGGCACGGCATTAACCTTCGTGCATAAATAAATAAACATGGCACGGCATCACCCTTCGTGCATTATCACTCTTCCTCACCCAAATAACAATCACAGTTAAGGGCAAAGAAAGAAACAATAATTCATAAACCGTCCCATCAAGGGCAATCAATAATTATCTTCACAACAAGTCCCAACAAGGGAGAACAATAACAATTCATCTGTAATATATCTCAAAATAATCATTTTCCAACGACTCACGGTCATACTAGACGCCAGTGTATGGATGCTCGTCACCACAGCCCATACACCGCACTCGATCACATAACACATAACACATAATCCTATTCCCTCAAGCTAGGATAGAACAAACACTTACCTCGAATGTTTATGAACAATTCAATCCGTCAAAATGTCTTTTTCTTTCAAATTTGGCTCCAATCCAATCGTATCTATACACAATTGATTTTTACAACATTCTGCCCGGAATAGTAAAAATCAACCCCGGGCCCACATAATCGAATCTCAAGTTTCGAACCAAAATAAGTTCACCCAATCTTCCATGAGTTCAAATATACAATTTGTTCTTAAGTTCGACTCCAAAACGAGGTCCAAATCGCAAATTCTTTGAAAGCCCTAACTATACCCATTTCTCAAATTTTCAACCAATTTACACATGTTTAAGCCTAAGGATTTGATTGATGTTGATGAAAAATGAAGAAGACGAGTTAACAATACTTACCCAATGAACTTTGATGAAGAAATACCTCAAAAATCGCCTAAGAGCTGTGGAGAAGAAAGGATTTTGTGAAAATGGGATAAAATCCGGTAAGTGTTCTGTTTTGGGGTATTAAATCACTGGGCGGAAATTTACCCTACGCGATCGCGTGAATTGGGCTGCGATCGCGTAGAGGAAAGACTGGCCTCTTATGCGATCGCGTGCAAGAGGTTGCGATCGCGTGGAGAAAGATTGGAAGCTACGCGATCGCGTGAGGGTTGCTGCGATCGCGTAGAGGAAACTCACCGGGCAGCCTATTTGCCCTATGCGATCGCGTGAACATGACTGCGATCGCGTGGGGGAAGAACTGGAAGCTACGCGATCGCGTGAGGGATGCTGCGATCGCGTAGAAGAACTGGCCAATGCTGTGCGATCGCGTGGATGAGGCCGCGATCGCGTAGAACAAAATCCTTCTGCAGAAACAGCAGAATTTCTGCTGTGTTTTCAAATCCGAAAACACCCCGAACCACCTCCGAAACACTCCCGAGCCCTCGGGGCTCCAAACCAATTATGCACACTAACTCAAAAACATCAGACGAACTTGCTCGCGCGATCAAATCGCTAAAATAACATCAAAATCAATGGATTGAGCCTTAAAACTCAAGAATTCTTTCAAATTTCATAATTTCCAAAATTTCCAATTTAAGGCCGAAATGCGTCAAACGACGTCCGTTTTCAACCAAACTTTACAGGAAGCGCTTAACCAATATATATGACCTGTACCGGGCGTCGGAACCAAAATACAAGCCCGATACCAGTACTTTTTAATAAAAATTCAGTTTCATTTTCCTTAAACATTTTCAGAAAACAATTTAACAGAAAAATTCTTTTACTGGGGTTCTAGACCTCGGATTTCAATTCCGGGCATATGCCTAAGTTCCATATTTTTCTACGGATTTTATGAGCAGTCAAATCACGGATCCGGGTCCGTTTACCAAAAATGTTGACCAAATTCAACCATATCAATATTAATATCAAAATTCTTCAACTTTTTATTACATATTTCACATATTTCAACATAAAAATTTTCCAGCTTTGTGCCCGGACTGTGCACGCAAATCGAGGCAACTATAATTGAGGTTTTCAAGACCTCAAAAGCTCGGAATGATTAATAAAACAAGTGATGACCCTTTGGATCATCACAATCTCCACCTCTAAAACAACCGTTCGTCCTCGAACGGACAAAAGAAAGAAGTACCTGAGTCAGGAAACAAATGTGGGTAGCGGCTCCGCATATCAGACTCGGACTCCCAGGTCGATGCCTCAGGAGGCTGACCTCTCCACTGAACACGCACAGAAGGATAACTCTTCGACCTCAACCGTCGAACCTGCCGGTCTAGAATAGCCACCGGCTCCTCCTCGTAAGATAGATCATTGTCCAATTGGACAGTACTGAAGTCTAACACATGTGTGGGATCGCCGTGGTATCTCCGAAGCATAGATACATGAAAAACTGGATGCACGGCTGATAAGCTAGGCGGCAAAGCTAATCCGTAAGCCACCCCTCCCACTCTGTCTAGAATTTCAAATGGACCAATATACCTAGGGCCGAGCTTGCCCTTCTTCCCGAACCTCATCACGCCCTTCATAGGCGACACTCGGAGCAATACTCGTTCACCAACCATGAAATCTACATCTCGAACCTTACGATCCGCATAAGTCTTCTCCCTGGACTAATCTGAACGCAATCTCTCCTGAATAGTCTTGACCTTATCCAAGGCCACCTGAACTAAGTCTGTACCCAACAACCGAGCCTCTCCCGGTTCAAACCATCCGACTGGTGATCGACATCGCCTGCCATACAACGCCTCATACGGAGCCATCTGGATGCTAGATTGGTAGCTGTTATTGTAGGCGAACTCTGCTAATGGTAGAAACTGATCCCACGAGCCTCCGAAATCAATAACATAGGCTCGAAGCATGTCCTCAAGAATCTGAATAGTCCTCTCGGACTGGCCATCCGTCTGAGGATGAAATGTTGTACTCAACTGAACCTGAGTGCCTAACTCCCGCTGGACCGCTCTCCAGAACCGCGAGGTAAACTGCGTACCCCGATCAGAGATAATAGATACTGGCACTCCATGGAGACGAACAATCTCCCTAATGTAAACCTCCGCTAACCTCTCCGACGAGTAGGAGACAGATATTGGAATAAAGTGTGCTGACTTGGTCAGCCTATCAACAATGACCCAAATAGCATCAAATTTCCTCCGAGTCAAAGGAAGTCCAGTAACGAAGTCCATAGTGATCCGCTCCCATTTCCACTCGGGAATTTCAATCCTCTGGAATACACCACCAGGTCTCTGGTGCTCATATTTCACCTGCTGACAATTTAGACACCGAGCGACATACGCAACGATATCTTTCTTCATTCCGCGCCACCAATAATGTTGCCGCAAATCCTGGTACATCTTCGCGGCACCTGGGTGAATAGAATACCGCGAACTGTGGGCCTCTGCTAAGATCAACTCCCGAATCCCTTCGACATTGGGCACACAAACTCGACCCTGCAATTTCAATACCCCATCATCATCTAGATTACCTGTGTGGCACCTCCCCGCTGTTCTGTATCTCTCAACTCACGCAAATGAGGATCATCAAATTGCCTCTCACGGATACGCTCTAATAAAGAAGAACGAGCGACCGTACAGGCTAACACCCTGCTAGGCTCGGAAATGTCTAATCTCACAAACCGGTTGGCTAAGGCCTGAACATCTAGAGCTAATGGTCTCTAACTGACCGGAATGTATGCAAGACTACCCATGCTGGCATACTTTCTACTCAAAGCATCGGCCACCACATTGGCCTTACCTGGGTGATATAAGATAGTAACATCATAATCTTTTAGCAACTCTAACCATCTCCGCTGTCGTAGATTCAACTCCTTCTGTTTGAACAAGTACTGTAGGCTTTTGTGATCAATGTACACCTCACATGTCACACCATATAGATAATGCCTCCGGATCTTTAAGGCATGAACCATTGCTGCCAACTGAAGATCATGAACTGGATAATTATTCTCATGTATTTTTAGCTGTCTCGAAGCATAAGAAATAACATTACCATGCTGCATCAATACCTCTCCAAGTCCTGTACGGGACGCATCACAGTAAACTGTATAAGGCCCTGCACCCGTCGGTAGTATCAGCACTGGTGCTGTAGTCAAGGCTGTCTTGAGCTTATGAAAGCTCGCCTCACACTCATCTGACCACTGGAACTGGGCACCCTTCTGGGTCAACCTGGTCATCGGGGCTGCAATAGAAGAAAACCCCTCTACAAAACGACGGTAGTAACCTGCTAATCCCAAGAAACTCCGGATCTCAGTCACCGAAGCTGGTCGAGGCCAATTCTGGACCGCCTCAATCTTCTTTGGGTCTACCTGAATACCTTCCACTGATACAATGTGACCCAGAAATGCTACCGAACTCAGAGCCAGAACTCACATTTAGAAAATTTGGCATATAGCTGGTTATCTTTCGGAGTCTGAAGAACCACTCCGAGGTGCTGCTCGTGCTCTTCCTGGCTGCGGGAGTACACCAGGATGTCATCTATAAAGACTATCATGAACAGATCTAAGTAAGGCCTGAATACCCGATTCATCAACTCCATGAATGCTGCTGGGGCATTGGTCAACCCAAAGGACATGACCAAGAACTCATAATGCCCATATCTAGAGCGAAAGGCTGTCTTAGGAATGTCAGCCGCCCTGATCTTCAGCTGATGGTAGCCTGACCTCAAGTCTATCTTAGAGAATACCCTCGCTCCCTGGAGCTGGTCAAACAAATCATCAATCCTCGGCAGTGGATATTTATTTTTGATAGTCACTTTGTTTAACTGCCGGTAATCAATACACATCCGCATCGAGCCATCCTTCTTCTTTACAAATAATACAGGTGCTCCCCAGGGGGAAACACTGGGTCTGATAAAACCCTTCTCAAGAAGGTCCTGCAACCGATCTTTCAACTCTTTTAACTCCGGCGGGGCCATACGATAGGGTGGAATAGAGATGGGCTGAGTGCCCGGTGCCAGATCAATACATAAATCAATATCCCTGTCGGGTGGCATGCCCGGCAGGTCTGAAGGAAAACCTCCGGAAACTCCCGTGCAATAGGGACCGACTCAATGGAAGGAACTTCTGCGCTGGAATCACGAACATAAGCCAGATAAGCTAGACACCCCTTCTCGACCATACGTCGAGCCTTAACATAAGAAATAACAGTGCGAACGGAGTGGCTTGAGGTACCCTTCCACTCTAATCGGGGTGATTCTGGCAAGGCTAAGGTGACGGTCTTAGCATGACAATCAAGAATAGCATGGTATGGGGACAACCAGTCCATCCCCAATATGACATCAAAATCTACCATATCCAAAAACAACAGATCCACACGGGTCTCAAGACCCCCAAATATAACTACGCACGAACGATGCACCCGATCGACTACAATGGAGTCACCCACTGGTGTAGCCACATAAACTGGAATATCCAGAGCATAGGCGGGCACGACCAAATACGGTGCGAAGTAGGAAGACACATAGGAATATGTAGATCCCGGGTCAAATAATACTGAAGCACCTCTGCCACACACAAGAATAGTACCTATAATCACGGTATCTGATGCCTCTGCCTCTGGCCTGGCTGGTAAAGCATAGAATCGGGGATCTGCACCTCCCCTCTGAGTTGCGTCTCTAGGACGACCATCAACTGGCTGACCTCTACCTCTCGCTGGACGGTCTCCACCTCTACGGTCTCGACCTCCACCTCTATAATCTCTACCCCCGCCTCTGGCTGGCTGGGCAGGCTGAGGGTCAGCTGGGGCCTCGAATCATAGGACGAGGACCTCGCCGCCGAGAGTTGCCCGCTGCTAAACGGCAATTCCCGATAAAATGACCCGGGTCACCACATCCGTAGCAGCTCTTGGACCGATAGGGCTGCTGGCCTTGACGACCCGAATGGCCTCCACGAACACTCTGAAGAGGCCGAGCATTAATAGGAGACTGGTCTGAATAATGCCCCCGAAAACCACGATCACCCGATCCACCCTGTGAAGCCTGAAGGGCGGAATGAAAAGGCCTGGAGGACTGGCCTCTATCAAAGGATTCTCTGCTACCAGAGGAAGAAGCACCAAACCTACCCGAATGACGAGGCCTCTTATCCGAAGAATAACCGCCTCCCCTAGTAAGAGCCATCTCAACTCTGCGTGCTGCATTGGCTGCCTCCTGAAATGATATGTCACTTCCCACGCCCATAGCCATCTGGAGTCTAATCGGCTGATTAAGCCCATCTATAAATCTGCGGACCCTCTCCCGCTCCGTGGGAAGTATCACCACTGCATGACGAGCCAAGTCGATAAATCTCGTCTCATACCGTGTAACTGTCATAGTGCCCTGATGGAGGCGCTCAAACTGCCTCCGAAGTACATCCCTCTGAGTAGCAGGGAGAAAATTCTCCATAAATAGTTCCGCAAACTGGTCCCATGATAAAGCTGGGGACCCCGCTGGTCGAGTCAAGCAATAATCTCTCCACCAAGTCTTGGCGGATCCTGCAAGTCTGAAGGTACAGAAGTCAACTCCGTTTGTCTCCACGATCCCCATAGTCTTGAGAATCTCATGGCAACCGAATAAAAAGTCCTGAGGATCCTCTGATGCGGCTCCACTGAATGTAGTGGTAAATAGCTTGGAGAACCGATCAAGCTCTCCACAAAGAATCAGAAGTCATGGCCGCTCCATCTCGGGCCTGAGCTATGGTACCTGACTGAGTGGCCACAGCTGGCTGAACCACTGGTGCCTGAGGCTGAGGAGCTACTGGCTCCGGAGTACGAGCAATAAGAGTCCGGGCCCCTCCACCAGCCTGAGAAGTGGCTGGTGCAACTGGGAAAATAAACCTGCTCTGGCAACATTGTCCATAAAACCCGCTATCCTGACCAAAGCATCCCGGAGATCCGGGGTAAATAAAGCCTCTCCTAGGACCTGAGCTGGGCCCACTGGAGCTGCTGGAACCGAACCTCCTCGTCAATCTCAATATGAGGCTCCACCTCTGGGGTAGCTGCCTGGGGCTGATCTCTACCCCTACCACGGCCTCTGATACGGCCTTGGCCCCTGCCCCTCACGGGAGCTGCCTGGGGCTCGGGCTGCTGGTCAGCGGACGAAGAAGCGCGTGTCCTCACCATCTGCGAAAGGACCGAATAGAAATTCAATCAGTAATTGAGGAACAAGTCGCACGACAAGAAAGAACAAATGAGAGACTCTTTCCTAACTCAATAGACTTTGGAGGACAAGTACGGACGTCTCCGTACCTACCTCTCAAACTCTACTAAGCTTGTTCGTGAGTGGTGAGACCTATGTAACCTAGAGCTCTGATACCAACTTGTCACGACCCGGATTTTTCCCCAACATCGGGATCGTGATGGCGCCTACTCGTGGTAGCTAGGCAAGCCACTGTATTCATACTATCCCGTTTTTAACACAATTTTAATTAAATAAATGCGGAATACTTTATCAAATAGAAATAACTAATTACAAAGTCAAAATCATACTGAAATCCTCTACCCAAGACGTGGAGGCACCAACTCACGAACTACTATGGAATACTACACATAAAAGTCTGAAGGAAATATAACATAATTCTATTTGTCTCGGAACAAAGAGACTACGGATAATAACATAATTAAAGAGAGAGACGCCGGGCCTGCGGATGTCTGCAAGCTACCTCGGTCTCAAATGTGATCAACTCCCACGCAATCAATTTACTGCTGCTGCTGCTGCTCTTGATCGTAACCTGGACCTGTGCAAAAACGCACAGAAGTGTAGCATCAGCACAACCGACCCCATGTGCTGGTAAGTGCCTGGCCTATCCCGGCAAAGTAGTGACAAGCCTAGGACCAGACACTCACATAAACCTGTGCAATTCAATATGTATATGTATACCACAAAATAACAAGAAATAATTAAGTATAAACACAATAAGGAATATCTTAAAGAATTCAACAATTAACCACAGAGTTAATAAATTCACAAGGAAAAACAAAGTATAATGTAAACACAAGTAATATCAATTCAAGAAATAGCAAGCAGTTGCACGGCATCACCCTTCGTGCTTTTACTCTCATCCTCACCAAATAAATAAATAAAGTACACGGCATCACCCTTCATGCTTTTACTCTCATCCTCACATCCATAGTACGGCATGATCCTTCGTACATGGTTCAATAACAGGCACGGCATGATCCTTCGTGCATAATCAATAAATAAACATGGCACGGCATTAACCTTCGTGCATAAATAAATAAACATGGCACGGCATCACCCTTCGTGCATTATCACTCTTCCTCACCCAAATAACAATCACAGTTAAGGGCAAAGAAAGAAACAATAATTCATAAACCGTCCCATCAAGGGCAATCAATAATTATCTTCACAACAAGTCCCAACAAGGGAGAACAATAACAATTCATCTATAATATATCTCAAAATAATCATTTTCCAACGACTCACGGTCATACTAGACGCCAGTGTATGGATGCTCGTCACCACAACCCATACACCGCACTCGATCACATAACACATAACATATAATCATATTCCCTCAAGCTAGGATAGAACAAACACTTACCTCGAATGTTTATGAACAATTCAATCCGTGGAAATGTCTTTTTCTTTCAAATTTGGCTCCAATCCAATCGTATCTATACATAATTGATTTAATATCATCAATACTACTCAACAAACTAGTTCATATTGCTAAATATGATTTTTACAACATTCTGCCCGGAATAGTAAAAATCGACCCCGAGCCCACATAATCGAAACTCAAGTTTCGAACCAAAATAAGTTCACCCAATCTTCCATGAGTTCAAATATACAATTTGTTCTTAAGTTCGACTCCAAAACGAGGTCTAAATCGCAAATTCTTTGAAAGCCCTAACTATACCCATTTCTCAAATTTTCAACCAATTTACACATGTTTAAGCCTAAGGATTTGATTGATGTTGATGAAAAATGAAGAAGACGAGTTAACAATACTTACCCAATGAACTTTGATGAAGAAATGCCTCAAAAATCGCCTAAGAGTTGTGGAGAAGAAAGGATTTTGTGAAAATGGGATAAAATCCCGTAAGTGTTCTGTTTTGGGGTATTAAATCACTGGGCGAAAATTTACTCTATGCGATCGCAGGGCCTGTGATGCGATCGCATAGAAGAAAAATGGGGACAGCAAAATTACTCTATGCGATCGCGGAGGTCCTATGCGATCGCATAGAAGGAAAATGGATGAACTGAAATTACTCTATGCGATCGCAGGGAATGGTATGCGATCGCATAGAAGGAAATTCTGGGCCTCAGTCTTACTCTATGCGATCGCGGAGGATAGTATGCGATCGCATAGGAGGAAAAGCTACGCGATCGCGTGAGGGATGCTGCGATCGCGTAGAAGAACTGGCCAATGCTGTGCGATCACGTGGATGAGGCCGCGATCGCGTAGAACAAAATCCCTCTGCAGAAACAGCAGAATTTCTGCTGTGTTTTCAAATCCGAAAACACCCCGAACCACCTCCGAAACACTCCCGAGCCCTCGGGGCTCCAAACCAATTATGCACACTAACTCAAAAACATCATACAAACTTGCTCGCGCGATCAAATCGCTAAAATAAAATCAATGGATTGAGCCTTAAAACTCAAGAATTCTTTCAAATTTCATAATTTCCAAAATTTCCAATTTAAGGCCGAAATGCGTCAAACGACGTCCGTTTTCAACCAAACTTTACAGGAAGCGCTTAACTAATATATATGACCTGTACCGGGTGTCGGAACCAAAATACGAGCCCGATACCAGTACTTTTTAATAAAAATTCAGTTTCATTTTCCTTAAACATTTTCAGAAAACAATTTAACAGAAAAATTCTTTTACCGGGGTTCTAGACCTCGGATTTCAATTCCGGGCATATGCCCAAGTTCCATATTTTACTACGGATATTCTGAGACAATCAAATCACGGATCCGGGTCCGTTTACCAAAAATGTTGACCAAAGTCAACCATATCAATATTAATATCAAAATTCTTCAACTTTTTTACATATTTCACATATTTCAACATAACTATTTTCCAGCTTTGTGCCCGGATTATGCACGCAAATCGAGGCAACTATAATTGAGGTTTTCAAGACCTCAAAAGCTCGGAATGATTAATAAAACAAGTGATGACCCTTTGGGTCGTCACAGATGAAGAACTGGTTGATAATTTGTGGCGGAAGGTGAACTAATACAGTTTTGATCTAGACAAAGTCGAAAAAGAATTAATCGGGGTTCGGAAGAAATTGGCTAGAAATGCTGAAGAAAGGCCTCGGGTGATCCAAGAAGAAACCTACTTTCCAATATCATGATTCCAATACCCCCTCATTGATATGGCTGAAGAGGAGAAACCAACTAAAAATCCTAAGAAGGAAGAGATGGCTAGAAAGATGAAGAGCCTCGAGAAATCATTCCATAAAATGCAGGGCTTGGGTGGTCAAGTAAGCGTAGCTTGCAAGGATTTATGTCTGTTCCCTGAAGTGCAACTGCCATCAGGATTTAAGCTGCATAAATTCGATTTATATGATGGCCATAAAGACCCGGTAGCACATTTAAGAGGTTTCTGCAGCAAGATGCGCGGCGCCGGTGGGAAAGATGAATTACTCATGGCTTACTTTACCCAAAGTCTCAATGGTTCAACTCTCGAATGGTATACCCGGCAAGACCATACCAGATGGTTTATTTGGGACGATCTAGCGCAGGCATTCGCAAACCATTTTCAATACAATTTGGAAATTATCCTAGATAGGTTGACACTGACAAAGATGGAGAAAAAGCCGGGAGAAGGTGAACGGAGAAAGCTGCTCGGGTAGACCCACCGATTAAGGAGGGAGAGATGGTAGACTATTTTTTGCAAGCCTTGGAACCAACGTACTATGGGCATTTGGTATCTATCATTGGAAAAACATTCAACGAGGTAGTTAAAATGGGAAGCTTGGTTGAGGAAGGATTAAAGTCAAAAAAAAAATCATGAGCTATTCAGCTATCAAAGCTACGAACTAAGCAATCCACACAGGTACAAGTGGAGCAATCGGGAAGAAAAAGAAGGAAGAGGTGGTAGTCATAGAAGGGAGATCTTGGTCCAGGAGTCCCAATCCATATTACCATCAACCTCGCCCGCATCAACCCTACCCATCAACACCATATAGCCCACCTCAACACTATTTCCCTCCTCCTGGTCCACAATTTTCTGTACATCATGCCCAATCACACCACCTTCTACTCCATGGCGAAATCCAACACCTCAAAATATTTACCATACCCAGAACACATACCCACAACCAAAAACATACAAAAACACCAATTGAACAAGTTTTCGCCCTAACCCTGGAGTCAAGAATGATAAGACACAAAGAAAGAAAACATTTACTCCATTGGGAGAGTCGTATACCAGTCTTTTCCATAGACTAAGACAACTCGGGATGTTAAACCCCATAGAGCACAAAATCCCCAATCCACCACCGAGAAACTTGGACCAATCTATCCATTGTGAATATTGTTCAGGAGCCCTAGGGCATGACATTGACAAATGCTGGCACCTGAAGTTTACAATACAGGAGCTTATCGACTCTAGAAGAATTGAGGTTCAATCTCCCGAGGCTCCTAATATAATACAGAACCCTTTGCATGTGCACCATGAGACCCACATGATAGAGGTGGTACAATAGGGAAATTGCAAGAAGCCCTCTCAGGGTGTAATGATAATCAAAGCAAGCAGTAACAAGACAGAAGAGAAAGTCATAAATGAAAAAATACCAATCAAGCCATCTGTGAGCAAGCCAGCAATGGTAGCAGAACCTGAGCCTGTAAAGGTGACAGTACCTGGAGTGAGTGTAAAGCCCGTATTGACTGTAAAAGGAGCGCAGCTAGAGCCAGTTGTTATCCAGCCAGTCACTCAAATGCCCATAGTGAACACCAAAACTGTGCCTTGGAATTATAGTAAGGTACAGTCATGTATAAAGGAAAGGAAATCAAGGAGGAGATTTGTGAAACCCACGGTTGACCAGGCCAGGGAGATGTTTTGCTCCCGATGAATTGAGGAAGGCAAAAGTTGTAAAAGATAACCCGGCCAATGTAAAGAAAGCTGTCACTGAAGAAAAAGCCGAGGAATGTTTGAAGAAAATGAATGTTCAGGATTATTCTGTAGTTGAGCAGCTGAGGAAAACACCAGCGCAAATATATTTGCTGTCCTTGTTGATTCATTCTAATGAACACCGTAAGGCATTAATGAAGATCTTGAACGAGGCCCATATAACAGTGAGTCATTTAGAGAAGATTACAAATAAAATCTTTGAGGCAAACAGGATAACATTTTCAGATGATGAACTGCCATTGGAGGGGACATAGCACAACAGGGCATTATATCTTACGATGAAGTGCGAGGAATCGGTAGTGACCCGCGTCTTGGTTGATAATGGGTCAAGTGCCAACATTTGCCCTTTATCTACTTTGGGCAACCTAAAGATTCATCGTGAAAGAATACATAGAAACAGTATATACGTTAGAGGATTTGATGGAGGTGGGAAGAACACTATTGGAGACATCATATTGGAACTCACTTTCGGAGTAGTAGAGTTTACCATGTAATTTCAAGTTTTGGATGTTGCCGTGTCCTACAATCTCCTACAAGGATGTCCAAGGATTCATGCTGCAAAGGTTGTACCTTCCTTACTCAATCAAATGGTGAAATTCGAATGGGATCGTCAAGAAATAGTAGTTCACGGTGAAGATAATTCTTGCAATATCGTCACGCCATTTGGATTAGTCGAGGGTGATAAAGGTCCCTGGGTATACCAAGTGGTGGACACTATATTTGTGGATAAAATATCTAAAGGAGAAAACATTCTAATGCCCAAGATAGCTTCCACATCAGTCATGGTTGCTACAGAGATGTTGAAAAACGAGTTTCTCACTGGGAAAGGTTTAGGAGCTGCACTTCAAGGAGTAACGCAACCAATATCTCTTCCGGGTATCATTGACACTTTTGGATTGGGTATCAAGCCAACCATTACCGATATAAAAAGAGCCCGAAAACTGAAAAAGAAATAATGGATGCTCCCTAAGCCTATCCCTAAACTCTCCCATTCATTCATTAAGCCTGGTACAAAAAGACGTCCGGAAATGGTCATGCCCAGCCGAGCAGAGATAATGCAAGATAAGGAGATCTTAGAAAGATTTGAGAGATTGTTCAATGATGAGAACATGGTAGAGGCAGCCGAAGGCGCAAGTAAAATGGACGTCCAGTTTGTTGGATCCCAGATGAAGCTGAATAGTTGGGAAGCTACTCCTCTTCCGACCAGAAGGGAATTGTGGTAGTTAGCTTTGATGTTTCATTCTTATATCTGTTTTATTTCAAGGTTGTGATACAGATTCTATGTTCCATCCAATCAGACATGTCAAACCTTGTTATCTTTCGAAATTTTAATGAAATGCAATTTCTTTCTTCCTCCATTTTGATAGACTTATTTTATTTTATTTTCTTTTCTTGTACAGTTCGTTTTTCACTGTTTTCAATGATGTGTCATGCATAAGGAATTCTCGGCCCAGTCTGGATAATCAAATAGTAATACAAGAAATTGAATACAATAATGAAGTGGAGTATGAGGATGAGGAAATTTTGGAAGAAATTAGTAAATATCTGAGCAACTATTAGGAGAAACCCAAACCAAACTTGAATAAGACGGAGTCTATTAAATTGGGGGATGAGGAAAACATTCGAGAAACAAAGATTAGTGTTCATTTGGAAGCCTCACTCAGAGAGGACTTGGTAAAGTTATTACATGAGTACAAAGACATATTTGCATGGTCCTATGATGATATGCCATGACTAAGTACTGATTTAGTGGTACATAAGTTGCCCATTTATTCTGAATGCCAGCCCACCAAGCAGAAGTTAAGAAAGTTCAAGACAAACATCAGCGTGAAAATAAAAGAAGAAGTCAACAAGCAATTTAAGGTAAAGGTCATACGGGTCACCAAATATCCCACTTGGTTAGCTAATGTTGTACCTGTTCTGAAGAAAGACGGAAAAATCAGAGTGTGCGTTGATTATTGAGACCTCAACAAATCAAGTCTGTAGGATAATTTCCATTGCCAAACATCCACATACTAATTGAAAATTGTGCCAAATATGAAATTGGATATTTCGTGTATTGTTATGCAGGTTATCATCAGATCCTGATGGACGAAGAAGATGCAGAAAAGATAGCGTTTATCACACCATGGGGAACATATTGTTACCTAGTAATGCCGTTCGAATTGAAAAATGCTAGAGCCACATATATAAGAGCAATGACTACCATGTTTCATGACATGATACATCGAGAGATTGAAGTTTATGTGGATGATGTCATTATCTAGTCCAAGAAGCAATACGATCATGTTAAAGACCTGAGGAAGTTCTTCCAGAGACTTCGGACATACAATCTCAAGCTCAATCCAACAAAATGTGCTTTTGGAGTACTATCAGGGAAATTATTGGTGTTTGTGGTAAGCCGGCGTGGTATTGAATTGGACCCGTCCAAGATAAAAGCTATTCAGGAGTTGCCTCCGCCAAAGAGAAAGAAAGATGTGATGCGTTTGCTAGACAGATTGAATTACATTAGCAGATTTATTGCCCAAATGATGTCAACTTGTGAGCCTATTTTCAAATTATTGAAGAAAAATGATGCAGTAAAATGGACTGATGAATGTCAAGCTGCATTTGATGAAATCAAGGAATATTTGGCCAATCCACCTGTATTGGTTCCTCTAGAACCCGGAAGGCCCTTGATTCTTTATTTGACTGTATTGGATAATTCCTTCGGCTGTGTACTGGGGTAGCATGATGAAACAGGGAAGATGGAGCAAGCAATTTACTATCTCAGTAAGAAATTTACATCTTATGAGGTAAAATACACTAAATTGGAAAGAACATGTTGTGCCTTGACCTGGGTTGCGCAAAAGTTGAAACACTACCTATCGGCTTACACCACTTATCTCATATCTCGTTTGGACCCATTGAAGTATATCTTTCAGAAGCCTATGCCCACAGGAAGGTTTGCTAAATGGCAAATTCTGCTCACAGAGTTTAATATTATTTATGTAACCCGCACTATGATAAAAGCACAAGTAGTTGCTGATCACTTAGCAGAAAATTCAGTCGACGATGAGTATGAGCCACTGAAAACATATTTCCCTAATGAGGAGACAATGAATATTGAAGAACTGGAACAAGACGAAAAGACGGGCTGGAAGTTATACTTTGATGGAGCTGTCAACAACAAAGGAGTTGGAATTAGAGATGTACTCACTTCAAAAACGGGTCAGCATTACCCTGTTACTGCTCAACTTTGCTTTTTCTGTACTAATAATATGGCTGAATGTGAAGCGTGTATATTGGGATTAAGAATGGCAATAGATATAAGTGTTCAAGAGATTTTGGTCATGGGTGACTCGGATCTCTTGATACACCAAATTCAAGGAGAATGAAAGACAAAGGATTTGTAAGTCATATCGTACCGACAGTGTCTACATGAACTATGTCAGCGGTTTCAATCCATAGAGTTTAAACATATCCCAAGAATGCACAATCAAGTTGCCGATGCTCTAGCTACTCTATCATCTATGCTACACCATCCGCATAAAACTTATGTGGATCCATTACAAATCCAAGTTCATGATCAGAATGCTTATTGTTATACAGTAGAAGAGGAACTTGATGGCGAACCATGGTTCCATGATTCAAGGAGTATCTGAGAATGGGGGTATACCCGATACAGGCTATAGAGGATCAGAAGAGAGCCATAAGACGATTGGCGAGTGGATTTTTCTTCAGTGGAGGGGTTTTATACAAAAGAACCACGAATTTGGGTTTGTTAAGATGTATAGATGCAAAGCAGGCCACTACAATCATGATTGAGGTACACGCAGAAGCATGTTGACCCCATATGAGCGGGTATGTTTTAGTAAAGAAAATACTCAGGGCTGGATATTACTGGCTCACTATGGAACGAGATTGTTTCAGATATGTACAGAAATGTTATCAGTGCCAGATACATGGGGATTTGATTCATTCTCCACCATATGAATTGCATACGATGTCATCACCATGGCCGTTCGTTGCTTGGGGCATGGATATCATTGGTCCAATAGAGCCAGCAGCATCTAATGGGCACATGTTTATTCTGGTTGCCATTGATTATTTTACCAAATGGGTGGAGGCCAAGACATTCAAAGCGGTAACAAAGAAGGCAGTAGTGGATTTCGTACATGAAAACATCATTTGTCGTTTCGGAATTCCAAAGGTGATTATTACAGATAATGGAGCCAACCTTAACAGTCATCTTATGGTACAGACATGTGAAAGGTTTAAAATTATGCATCGCAATTCTACACCTTATCGGCCCAAAGCAAATGGAACAGTTGAAGCCGCAAATAAGAATATCAAGAAAATCCTTCAGAAAATGGTGGAGGGGTCAAGGCAATGGCATGAAAAATTACCCTTTGCTTTGTTGGGTTATCACACTACTATGCGCACTTAGATTGGTGCAACCACTTATTCATTGGTGTATGGCACGGAAGCAATGATACCTACGAAGTTGAAATACCCTCCCTTCGAATCATTGCGGAGGTAGGGATTGATAATGATGAATGGGTAAAAGCCCGGTTAGAACAATTGCGTTTAATTGATGAGAAAAGACTAGCAGCAGTATGTCATGGACAACTGTATCAATAGAGAATGGCTAGATCTAAGAAAGTATGTCCACAGAAATTTGAAGTTGGGCAATTGGTGTTAAGGCTTATCCTACCTCATTGGGCAGAAGCAAAAAGGGAAGTTCGCCCCTAATTGGCAAGGACATTTGTGGTATCTCGGATGTTGTCCAATGGAGCATTATATTTGACAGATATAGAAGGGAAATGCGTAGAGACTGCCATTAACTCTGATGCAGTCAAAAGATACCATGTATAATTTCTTTCATGTATCTAATTGTATTTGTCATTTTTTTTAAATTGAAATGATGAAGGCATTTTATTTCTCTATCTAAACATTTTACCCATTGCTATGCCTTTGAGCCTTATTGTATTATTTTTTCATACCCCTCTTTCGGAATCAACAATGAAGTCAAAAATGAATGATGAAATGACAAAAAAGAAAGAGGGAAAAAGCAAAAGAAAAAAAAAGAAGAAAGAGAGAGTAAAGTTGAAAAAAAGGGAAAAGAAAAAAAGAGATGTGAAAAATGACAAAAAAAAGAAGAAAAATATACAAAAGAAGAAAATTTGGGAAAAAGCCAAAATCGCAACAATGAAGCAATCTTATGATCCGAACTACGTTTTGACTTGATCTAGAAAGGGTACGTAGGTAGCCTTACTGAGGTTCAGTCATAGCAGAAAGGAAGTCCAAGGTTCCCTAAAAATTGAAACTGGGGCAGAAGTTATAGTCATTATGAAGGATACGATTCCGAAAGTTATAATTTTGAAACCCAAGTTGGAAATTTGAGCCTTTATATCTTTCTTTCTAAAACCTATCCAAAAGCTACAATACGGTCCAAAGAAAGACCTTCTGATTAACTTTAAGAAAATGGCAGTACAAGTAAGTGAAGAAAAGTATATTATGGACAACACCCAAGTACTTGAAGATGGAGGAAATGAAAAAATAAAAATGAGAGAGTCTTATTGGTGAAAACCCTCACGGGCATTATAAGGCGACGTAAGCTGAGAGAGATAAAAATGAGAGTGTTTCATTGGTGAAAACACTCACGGGCACCGTAAGGCGACGTGAGATGAGAAAAATGAAATGAGAGAGTCTTACTAGTGAAAACCTGCACGGGCACCATAAGGCGAAAGTGAGAAATGATTTTGTGGAAGGAAAGAGGCAAAGCAAGTAAAGTTTGGATTGTTGAAAAGAGAAATAAGTTGGCAAGAAATGTGATTGGACTGACTGGGTCGGTTAGCCGAATGCATGGCATGATCAAAGGAATCAGCCTTCCCACTCAAATAAGTCTTTTCCTTTTACTTTGAAAATATTCCTACCCTCAAAATCCAGGGTCATTGCATTTCACTTTTCCTTAAAATATATCTACAAGATATTGCCAGTTGTAAGATAATTACCAGCTTCTCAGTTAAATGGCACAATAAGATCGGGTCCTTCAAAGGACAAGATAAATAAAATAACATATGGCGGTCATATAGCAGAAAAAAGTAAAAAAAAAAGAAACAACAAAAGGGAATTGCAAGGAAAAGTTTGAGTTCAGAAAATTGTTGGAAAACAACCAGGAGCCACAACAAGGCAGCACAAAATCAAGTTGAAGAAAATACAAGAGTGGAAGCAAAGCAAACAAGAATGCCAGCTTCTAACCACCATTTTATACTAACAAGTTGTTCACTGATTAAAACAGGGACAAAAGATTCAAATTCTTACTAATCACTTTAAAGTGAACGTGACCAATGTGGACACACAAGGGAGCACAAGTTTGGCAAAATCAGGCACCCACCAGGAAAATAAGGGAAAGCAATCTAAAGAAAGCAACAATGGAGGAAGGAATCTACGATGAAAGAATTAGTAATCAGGCACCCACCTGAATAATAAGGGAAGTTTTACTTTTCATTTCCAAATTAAAAATATTACACCCAGTTATCAAACTGGGGCAGAACTGTGACGACCCAAAGGGTCATCACCTGTTTTCCTCATTTGCCCCGTGCTCTTAAGGCCTTGGAAACTTCATTATATGTTGTCTCGATTTACGTGCATAGTCCGGGCATGTAGCCAAAAATATTTTGTGCTAGAATATGTGAATTCTATGAAAAATTTGAAGAAAATTGATATTAATATTCATAAAGTTGACTTTGGTCAACATTTTTGGTAAACGGACCCGTACACGAGATCGGACGGACCCGGAAGGTCCTTAGGAAAATATGGGACTCGGGCATGCGTCCAGAGTAAAATTCTGAGGCCAAGAGCCCAAGATATGAAATTTTTCTGTTAAATTGTTTTTGCTGAAATTATTAAATGAAAATGGATTAAACGATCATGGTATCGGGCTCGTATTTTGGTTTCGATGACCGGTACAAGTCTTAAATATTATATAAGTGCTTCCTGCAAAGTTTGATGACATTTGGATGTCGTTTGATGTGTTTTGAACCTTGAGTTCCAAAATTTGAAAGTTTATGAAGTTAAAGAAAGATATTCATGAACTTGAGGCTTGATTTGATGAAAACGATGTTATATTGGCGATTTGATCGCACAAGCAAGTTTGTAATATGTTTTTGAAGTTGTGTGCATGTTTGGTTTGGAGCCCGAGGGCTCGAGTAAAGATTTGATAGGCCGTTAGAGCAGATTTTGAAAAAATAACACAGTTTGTATTTTCCCCCAGCTGGTATCCTCGCAATTGCGAAGAAATACTCGCAATTGCGATAAGAATCAAATTTAGGCTTGGTTTGCAAATGCGAACTATTCTTCGCAAATGCGAAGGTGGCAGGAAATAGCCTATGCTCGCAAATGCGAGTAAAGCCTCGCAAATGCGAGGACCACAGTGTTTCAGCCTTGTTCGCAAATGCGAACTACTTATCACGACTCGTATTTTCCCCCATGATCGGGATCGTGATGAGTTGGTTTCAGAGCCCTAGGTTACATAGGTCTCACCACTCATGAACAAGCTTAGTAGAGTTTGATGGGTAGGTACGGAGACGTCTGTACTTGTCCTCTATAGTCTATTGAGTTAGGAAAGAGTCTCTCATTTATTCCTTCTTGTCGTGCGATTTGTTCCTCAAATACTGATTGAATTTCTACTCTGTCCTTTCGCAGATAGTGAGGACACGCGCTTCTTCATCCGCTGATCAGCAGCCTGAGCCCCAGGCAGCTCCCGTGAGGGGTAGGGGCCGAGGCCGTATCGAAGGTCGTGGTAGGGGAAGAGCTCAGCCCCAGGCAGCTATCCCAGAGGTGGAGCCTCATATTGAGATTGGTGAGGAGGTTCCAGTCCCAGCAGCTCCAGTGGGCCCAGCTCAGGTCCCGGGGAGGTCTTATTTACCCCAGATCTTCGGGAGGCTCTGGTCAGAATAGTAGGTTTTATGGACAGCGTTGCCAGAGCAGGCTTATTACCAGCTACACCAGCCGCTTCTCAGGCTGGAGGAGGGGTCCAGACTGCTGTTGCACGTACTCCGAAGCCAGTAGCTCCCCAGCCTCAGGCACCAGTGGTTCAGCCAGCTGTGGCCACTCAGTCAGGCACCACAGCTCAAGCCGGAGATGGAGCGGCCATGACTTCTGATTCTTTATGGAGTCTTGATCGGTTCTCCATGTTGTTTACCACTACTTTCAGCAGTGCCACATAAGAGGATCCCCAAGACTTCTTATTAAGTTTCAATGAGATTCTTAAGACTATAGGAATAGTGGAATCCAATGGAGTTGACTTCTGCACATTGAGGCTTTCAGGATCCGCCAAGACTTGGTGGAGAGATTACTCTTTGACTCGACCAGCAGGGTCCCCGGCTTTAACATGAGACCAGTTCTCGGAGTTATTTCTGGAGAAGTTTCTCCCTATTACTCAGCGGGAGGCACTTCGGAGGCAGTTTGAGCGCCTCCAGTAGGGTACTATGACTGTCACTCAGTATGAGACAAGGTTTGTTGATCTGGCACATCATACGGTTGTGATACTCCCCACAGATCGGGAGAGGGTCCGCAGGTTTATAGATGGGCTAAATCATAGACTTCAGATGTCTATGGGAGTTGGGAGTGATATATCATTTCAGGAGGCATCTAATGCAGCTCGTAAAGTTGAGATGGCTTTTGCTCGAGGAGGTGGTTATCCTTCAGATAAGAGGCCTCGTCATTCCGGTAGATTTAGTGGTTCTTCTTCTGGAGGCAGGGAATCTTTTGATAGGGGCTGATGACTAGGAATTTTGCATGCTTTTAATCCTTTTCTTTACTGAGATTCGTGCATAAAATGTGTTTAACTGGCCTTGAATTGCTTACAAGTGCGCTATTTTGCAGGTTTGAGCGACAAAAGGACGAATACCGTCAAAGAGGCTCAAAAATGAGAACCGGCTAAGCGTCAAAGAAGAAGTAGAAGGACTAAAAAGAAGCTTGTGCGAACCGCACTATTTTGGTGTGCGGCTGCACAGGTCGATTCATAGAGTACACCAGTCTAAGCTTCTACTGCGCGGACCGCACTGATTTGGTGTGCGACCAGACAAGAATGTTCAGAGAAGGCCCAACTCACAGGCAGACCCAAGCGGTCCGCAATGATGAAGACTAGAGAAGAAATGTTCAAGGAACAATCCCATGCAGCCGCGTGCCAAATCAGTGCGGCCCACGTGGGTGAGGAATCAAAGAGTCTGCAGTCAGAAGATTTACAAAGTGCGGCCGCATAACAAATGTACGCGGTCCGCCTTACTGTACCTGCACGCCCGTGTGACAGAAGTATGCGGTCCGCATGACTTGTTCCAGTACTAGTCCTTCTAAAGCTCAAATGCCCTACGCGGCCGCACGACAAAAGTGTGCGGTCCGCGTGAGACCCGTAGGGGTACTTTTGTCCGGAAATTACTGTGTAGTATAAATAGTTTCTTTTACTTTTTTAGGTTATGTCAGACATTACACAGTGACGGTTGACCTCGTGAGAAAACAATATACGCCTATTTTGGACAATTTCTTAGTATTCTAACATTAGATTTCATTTGTAATCAATTACTATGTCAATTTCATCTTTAATTTCTTCATCTTCTTCAATTTCCATGGCTAGCTAAACCCTTAGCTAGGGTTGTAGCCCAACCCTAGTGTGGGTAATTGATGGGTTAGATTATTAAATGCTTAGATGATTGTGGGTGTTAGGATTTGGGTTGATTGCATGTTTTTCATTGGGATTTTGTGGTTGCAAACACTTAATCTAGTTTTGTGGGTTTGGGCTCTACTTGAGAAAGAGAGTCTAAAACCTCTCAATCAATAACAACAAGGATTTGGGATGGACCCATGAGAATGGTAGTCCCAAGTAATGGGTATAAACCTCGAGAGAGTAATTACCCAACTTGAGCCTAAAGTTGTTTGGGCAAATTAGCCTACCCAATTGGTCTTAAGAGAGTCAATTGGGCAAAAATTATTCTCTCCACCGAGAGGTGTGAGAATGAATGCATAGAGCAAAGGTTATCCAATAATCCCATTATATCATCTTGCATTGAATTTCTTTTCCCATTAATTATTCCACCTAGGTAAATGCTACTTCCCTAGTCCCCTTTCCCATTTGCATATTACACTTAAATTAATCCTAGCATAATATAGATTTCATAATAGTAGTTGATAAATTAGTTTGTAAAGAGAAAACACAAAAATGCTTGAAGTCAAACTAGAAGCTAAATCACAATATTAGTGCAACATAATTCCTCACTCCAGTATCTAACTCCCTGTGGATTGACCCCGAACCACTATTCGGGTAAACGTAGTTGTGCCCGCTCATTCCTTCGGGTTGAGTTTGTTACAATCACTTTTTGGCGCCATTGCCGGGGAGTTAACGATGTTGATTAATTGTGTTCATAGTGTTGAGTTTTGCTTCTTCTTTCCTTCTTTTACTAATTTTCTTGACTCAATCTAACAGGTACAAATGGCGGCAAATGCTAATATTCACCTTGACGATGCCATGGCGGGGGAGGAAGTAGAGGACCTTGAGCAAGATGACTTTCCGGTACAAAATGTACCACGAAGGGCCCAAAATGCTAATGCTAATCAATAGGACCAAATCCCAGACCCTCCTCCGCCACCGCCAAGGGTTGTACCAAGAGCAATGACAAACCAAGGATATACTAGTGCCATTGTTCCTCCTCAAATCTAGGCGGGAACTTTCAAATTACAAATGTGATGCTGACACTATTGGAGCAAAGAGGGTATTTTATGGGCTCCTCCAATCAAAATGCCTACAAGCACTTGAAAGGGTTCGTAGATACTTGTTGGGAAGCAAACAAACCAATGTGTCCGGAGATGCTTTGCGATTGCGGCTTTTCCCTTTCTCATTGAGGGGTAAGGCGCTAGATTGGTTGGAGAGGTTGCCAAATCACTCAATCACTACATGGGATGAATTGGCGGACAATTTCATTGCCATGTTCTTTTCCACGACTCATATGGCGGCCTTAAGAAATGAGATTCTAGCCTTCAAGCAAGAGCCAACGGAGTCGTTACATGAAATTTAGGAGAGGTACCTGACTATGGTGAAAGAGTGCCCTAACAATGACATGACCGATGTTATGGTTCAACAAAATTTCTATAGGGGGGTCAACACGGCAAACCAATGCATTGTTAACCAATTAGCGGGAGGAAATTTCATGAAGTTATCTTTGGAGGAAGCATGTGATGTTATGGACCAAATGGCCGACACTTCTTTGGCATGGCAAAGTCGGACGAATGTACCTTAAGGAGATCCGAATTTTATTCATCTACATAAAAAGTTGCATGACCATGGACAAGCCATTGCCGAGCTCACTACAACCATGAATCAATTGGCGAAAGTTCAACTTCAACAAGTGCAAAATCCACGCCAAATGAATTCTATGGAGAATGTCTCAATGTTGAAAAGAAGGAATATAGGGCAACAAGCGCAGCAAGGCCAATGTGATCAAAATGAGAACAACAAATGATGGAGGATTTTCTAATGATGGCTTTGATGATCAAGATGATGATTGCCAATATGTGAACAATTTCCAAGGCAATAAAGGGAATCAAAACAGTCAACAATGGCGTTCCCAAGGTAATTGGGGGAACCAACAAGGAATAGGTAATTGGAATAATAACAACAATAGGAATGATGGTGGAGATTGGAACAATCAAGGAAACAATTGAAACAATCAAGGTAATAATTGGAACAATCAAGGAAATAGTGGTGGCAATTGGAGTGGTAATAATAGCAATTGGGGGAACAATAACAATTAAGGCGGTTGAAAAAATGCAGGCAATCAAAACAATCGGGGGCAAGGTTTTCAAAGAGCTCCCATGTATGAACAACCCAACAATCCACACCCTTTCCATTCACAAGGATCAAGTTCTTCGGGCAATGATATGGGTCGAATTGAAGTCATGTTCGAGTAAATGATGAAAAAGAATCAAGATTCAGATGCCCAACTAGCTTCTCAAAATACTTCAATCTGGAATTTGGAAGTTCAAATGGGCCAACTTTCTCAATCCTTGAACTCCCGACCTAAAGGTGCACTACCAAGTGACACGGTGGTGAACCCGAAGGGAGGGAACAATCATGTGATGGCCGTGACAACTAGGAGTGGAAGAGGCGGTGTTGTAAATGCCTCAAATGAGAATCGAGTTGTAGATGCGGAAGCATATTTGAATGATGATGACATGCCAATGAATGATGACCATGTGGTTGAACCTATTACAACAAATAATGTGAGGATTGAAATAGAGGATGAGGCCGGGATTGAGTCCCAAGATACTGTGACCCCGTCTAAGGAACACATCATTGATATTCCCGAGCCATCTATTCCAAAGGCCAAGGCACCCTTGCCAAGGCCTCCTCCACCTTATCCACAAAGATTGGCAAAGAAAAAAGGAGATAATCAATTTAAGAAGTTCATTGAGATGATGAAGAGCTTGACCATTAATGTGTCCTTGGTGGAGGCACTTGAACAAATGCCCGATTATGCTAAATTTATGAAGGACTTGGTGACAAAGAAAAGGTCGATGGATTGTGAATGTGACGACCCACAGGGTCATCACTTATTTAATTAATCATTTCGAGCTTCTGAGGCCTTGAAAACCTCATTCTATGTTGCCTCGATTTACGTGCACAATCCGAACATGTAGCCGGAAAGATTTTGTAATAGAAAATATGAATTCTATGAGAAATTTGGATAAAAATGATATTAATATTGATATGGTTGACTTCGGTCAACATTTTTGGTAAACGGATCCGGACCCAAGATTGGATGGTCCCGAGAGGTCCGTAGGAAAATATGGGACTTGGACATGCGTCCGGAGTCGAATTCTGAGGCCTAGAGCCCAAGTTATGAATTTTTCTATGAAATTGTTTTTGATATAATTGTTAAAGGAAATGAATTAATTTACCTTGGTATCGGGCTCGTATTTTGGTTCCGACACCCGGTACAAGTCTTAAATATTATATATGTGATTTCTGTAAAGTTTGGTGACATTCGGATGTCGTTTGAGAGGTTTTGGACCTTGAGTTCCAAGTTTGAAAGTTTTGAAAACCAAAAGTATGAAAATCATGAATTTGAGGCTTGATTTGATGAAAACGATGTGATATTGGCGATGTGATCGCACAAACAAGTTCATAATGTGTTTTTGAGGTTGTGTACATGTTTGGTTTGGAGCCCGGGGGGCTCGGGTAAAGATTTGATAGGCCGTTGGATTAAATTCTGAAATGTTGCACTGCTGGTTTTTCACCCAGCTTTGCCTTGGCTTCGCAAATGCGAACAAAAGTTCGCAAATGCGAACTTCCCAGCCTTAGCTTATTTTTCAAACTCCAGAAATTGGTCGGGGTTCGCAATTGCGAACCCATGTTCGCAAATGCGAACACAGAGACCTGTAAAACACGATTTTCAGTCCATTTCTTCACTTTTTACAAAACAAAAGCACCCAATTGCGATTCTTCACGGATTCCTTCTTCATCAAAACAATTGTAAGTCACTTTTTACTTAATTCTTTCAATTCCTAACATCATTAAACATGTTTTTCAATAGAAATAAAAGGTTTTCATGGTAGAATTTCTTGTTTTTGTTAGAATAAAGGGTTTTTCATAAATTGGGAAATTGGACCTCGAATTGAGGTCCGATTTTTAAACAAATCATATACATGAACTCGTGGGGGGATGGGTAACCGGATTTTGGTCCTAACCCCGAGTTCCGACCATGTGGGCCCGGGGTTGAAATTCACTTTTCCGGGCAGAATGTTGTAAAAGTTGTATTTGATCTTAAGAATTAGTTTGTTGAGTAGTATTGATGATATTAAATCAATTGTGTATAGATACAATCGGATTGGAGCTAAATTTGAAAGAAAAAGACATTTCCACGGATTGAATTGTTCATAAACATTCGAGGTAAGTGTTTGTTCTATCCTAGCTTGAGGGAATAGGATTATGTGTTATGTGTTATGTGATCGAGTGCGGTGTATGGGCTGTGGTGACGAGCATCCATACATTGGCGTCTAGTATGACCGTGAGTCATTGGAAAATGATTATTTTGAGATATATTACAGATGAATTGTTATTGTTCTCTCTTGTCGGGATTTGTTGTGAAGATGATTATTGATTGCCCTTGTTGGGACAGTTTATGAATTATTGCTTCTTTCTTTGCCCTTAACTGTGATTGTTATTTGGGTGAGGAAGAGTGATAATGCACGAAGGGTGATGCCGTGCCATGTTTATTTATTTATGCACGAAGGTTAATGTCGTGCCATGTTTTATTGATTATGCACGAAGGATCATGCCGTGCCCTGTGTTATTGAACCATGTACGAAGGATCATGCCGTACTATGGATGTGAGGATGAGAGTAAAAGCACGAAGGGTGATGCGGTGTACTTTATTTGCTTATTTGGTGAGGATGAGAGTAAAAGCACGAAGGGTGATGCCGTGCAACTGCTTGCTATTCCTTGACTTGATATTACTTGTGTTTACATTATATTTTGTTTTTCCTTGTGAATTTATTAACTGTGGTTAATTGTTGAATTCTTTGAGATATTCCTTATTGTGTTAATACCTGGTTATTTCTTGTTATTCTGTGGTACATATATATTGAATTGCACAGGTTTATGTGGGTGTCTGGTCCTAGGCTTGTCACTACTTCGCCGGGATAGGCTAGGCACTTACCAGCACATGGGGTCGGTTGTGCTGATACTACACCTCTATGCATTTTTGCACAGGTCCAGGTTACGATCAGGAGCAGCAGCAGCAGTAAATCGATTGCGTGGGAGTTGATCATATTTGAGACCGAGGTAGCTTGCAGACGTCCGCAGGCCCGGCGTCTCTCTCTTTATTTATGTTATTAGTTGTAGTCTCTTTGTTCCGAGACAAACAGAATTATGTTATATTTCCTTCAAACTTTTATGTGTAGTATTCCATAGTAGTTCGTGAGTTGGTGACTCCACGTCTTGGGTAGAGGATTTCAGTATGATTTTCATCTTGTAATTTGTTATTTCTATTTAGATAAAGTATTCCGCATTTATTTAATTAAAATTGTGTTAAAAACAGGATAGTATGAATACAGTGGCTTGCCTAGCTACCACGAGTAGGCGCCATCACGATCCCGATGTTGGGGAAAAATCCGGGTCATGAGAAGTTGGTATAAGAGCCCTAGGTTACATAGGTCTCACCACTCACGAACAAGCTTAGTAGAGTTTGAGAGGTAGGTACGGAGACGTCCGTACTTGTCCTTCAGAGTCTATTGAGTTAGGAAAGAGTCTCTCATTTGTTCTTTCTTGTCGTGCGACTTGTTCCTCAATTACTGATTGAATTTCTACTCTGTCCTTTCGCAGATGGTGAGGACACGCGCTTCTTCATCCGGTGACCAGCAGCCCGAGCCCCAGGCAGCTCCCGTGAGGGGCAGGGGCCAAGGCCGTATCAGAGGCCGTGGTAGGGGTAGAGCTCAGCCCCGGGCAGCTACTCCAGAGGTGGAGCCTCATATTGAGATTGACGAGGAGGTTCCGATTCCAGCAGCTCCAGTGGGCCCAGCTCAGGTCCCAGGAGAGGCTTTATTTACCCCGGATCTCCGGGATACTTTGGTCAGAATAGCGGGATTTATGGACAGTATTGCTAGAGCGGGTTTATTATCAGTTGCCCCAGCCACTTCTCAGGCTGGAGGAGGGGCCCAGACTCCTATTGCTCATACTCCGGAGCCGGTAGCTCCTCAGCCTCAGGCACCAGTAATTCAGCCAGCTGTGGCCACTCAGTCAGGTACCACAGCTCATGCAGGTGATGGAGCGGCCATGACTTCTGATTCTTTATGGAGACTTGATCGGTTCTCCAAGCTATTTACCACTACATTCAGCGGAGCCACATCAGAGGATCCTCGGGACTTCTTATTTAGTTGCCATGAGATTCTCAAGACTATGGGGATCGTGGAGTCAAATGGAGTTGACTTCTGTACCTTCAGGCTTGTAGGATCCGCCAAGACTTGGTGGAGAGATTATTGCTTGACTCGACCGGCAGGGTCCCCAGCTTTATCATGGGACCAGTTTGCGGAACTATTTATGGAGAAGTTTCTCCCTGCTACTCAGCGGGATGTACTTCGGAGGCAGTTTGAGCGCCTCCATCAGGGCACTATGACAGTTACACAGTATGAGATGAGATTTGTCGATTTGGCTCGTCGTGCAGTGGTGATACTTCCCACGGAGCGGGAGAGGGTCCGCAGGTTTATAGATGGGCTTAATCAGCCGATTAGACTCCAGATGGCTATGGGCGTGGGGAGTGACATATCATTTCAGAAGGCAGCCAATGCAGCACGCAGAGTTGAGATGGCTCTCGCTAGAGGAGGCGGTTATTCTTCGGATAAGAGGCCTCGTCATTCGGGTAGGTTTGGTGCTTCTTCCTCTGGTAGCAGAGAATCCTTTGATAGAGGCCAGTCCTCCAGGCCTTTTCATTCCGCCCTTCAGGCTTCACAGGGTGGATCAGGTGATCGTGGTTCTCGGGGGCATTATTCAGACCAGTCTCCTATTAATGCTCGGCCTCTTCAGAGTGTTCGTGGAGGCCATTCAGGTCGTCAGGGCCAGCAGCCCTATCAGTCTAAGAGTTGCTACGGTTGTGGTGACCCAGGTCATTTTATCAGGTATTGCCCTCGAGCAGCGGGCAACTCTCAGCAACGAGGTCCTCGTCCTATGATTCAGGCCCCAGCTGACCCTCAGCCTGCCCAGCCAGCTAGAGGCGGGGGTAGAGATTATAGAGGTGGAGGTCGAGACCGTAGAGGTGGAGACCGTCCAGCGAGAGGTAGAGGTCGGCCAGTTGATGGTCGTCCTAGAGACGCAGCTCAGAGGGGAGGTGCAGATCCCCGATTCTATGCTTTACCGGCCAGGCCAGAGGCAGAGGCATCAGATGCCGTGATTACAGGTACTATTCTTGTGTGTGGCAGAGGTGCTTCGGTATTATTTGACCCTGGATCTACATATTCCTATGTGTCTTCCTACTTCGCACCGTATTTGGCCGTGCCCGGCTATGCTCTGGATATTCCAGTTTATGTGGCTACACCAGTGGGTGACTCCATTGTAGTCTATCGGGTGCATCGTTCGTGCGTAGTCATATTTGGGGGTCTTGAGACCCGTGTTGATCTATTGCTTTTGGACATGGTAGATTTTGATGTCATATTGGGGATGGACTGGTTGTCCCC
This sequence comes from Nicotiana noctiflora, assembly GCA_032618575.1. Lineage (NCBI taxonomy): Eukaryota > Viridiplantae > Streptophyta > Magnoliopsida > Solanales > Solanaceae > Nicotiana > Nicotiana noctiflora. The sequence goes on along the minus strand of JASVEL010011888.1, from coordinate 11,663 downwards.
ATACCATGCTATTCTTGATTGCCATGCTAAGACTGTGACCTTAGCCTTGCCGGAATCACCCCGATTAGAGTGGAAGGGTACCTCAAGCCACTCCGTTCGCACTGTTATTTCTTATGTTTAGGCTCGACGCATGGTCGAGAAGGGGTGTCTAGCTTATCCGGCTTATGTTCGTGATTCCAGCGCAGAGGTTCCTTCTATTGAGTCAGTCCCTATTGTACAAGAGTTTCCTGAGGTTTTCCCTTCAGACCTGCCGGGCATGCCACCCGACAGGGATATTGATTTCTATATTGATCTGGCACCAGACACTCAGCCCATCTCTATTCCACCCTATCGTATGGCCCCGCCGGAGCTAAAAGAGTTGAAAGATCAGTTGCAGGACCTTCTTGAGAAGGGCTTTATCAGGCCCAGTGTTTCCCCCTAGGGAGCACCTGTATTATTTGTAAAGAAGAAAGATGGCTCGATGCGGATGTGTATTGATTACCGGCAGTTAAACAAGGTGACTATCAAAAATAAATATCCACTTCCGCGAATTGATGATTTATTTGACCAGCTTCAGGGTGCCAAGGTATTTTCAAAGATAGACTTGAGGTCAGGCTACCATCAGCTGAAGATCAGGGCGGCTGACATTCCTAAGACAACCTTTCGCTCTAGATATGGGCATTATGAGTTCTTGGTCATGTCCTTCGGGTTGACCAATGCCCCAGCAGCATTCATGGAGTTGATGAATCGGGTATTCAGGCCTTACTTAGATCTGTTCATGATAGTCTTTATAGATGACATCCTGGTATACTCCCGCAGCCAGGAAGAGCACGAGCAACACCTCAGAGTGGTTCTTCAGACTCTAAAGGATAATCAGCTATATGCCAAATTCTCGAAATGTGAGTTCTGGTTGAGTTCAGTGGCATTTCTGGGCCACATTGTATCAGTGGAAGGTATTCAGGTGGATCCAAAGAAGATTGAGGCAGTCCAGAATTGGCCTCGACTAGCTTCAGTGACTGAGATTCGGAGTTTCTTGGGGTTAGCAGGTTACTACCGTCGATTTGTAGAGGGGTTTTCTTCTATTGAATCCCCGATGACCAGGTTGACCCAGAAGGGTGCCCAGTTCCAGTGGTCAGAGGAGTGTGAGGCGAGCTTTCAGAAGCTCAAGACAGCCTTGACTACCGCACCAGTACTGGTACTACCTACGGGTGCAGGGCCTTATACAGTTTATTGTGACGCATCTCGTACAGGGCTTGGAGCGGTATTGATGCAGTGGTAAAGTTATTGCTTATGCTTTGAGACAGTTGAAAATACATGAGAAATATTATCCAGTTCATGATCTTGAGTTGGCAGCAGTGGTTCATGCCTTAAAGATATGGAGGCATTATCTATATGGTGTGACATGTGAGGTGTACACTAATCACAAAAGCCTACAGTACTTGTTCAAGAAAAAGGAGTTGAATCTACGACAGCGGAGATGGTTAGAGTTTCTAAAAGACTATGATGTTACTATCTTATATCACCCAGGTAAGGCCAATGTGGTGGCCGATGCTTTGAGTAGAAAGTATGCCAGCATGGGTAGTCTTGAATACATTCCGGTCAGTCAGAGACCATTAGCTCTAGATGTCCAGGCCTTAGCCAACCGGTTCGTGAGATTGGACATTTCTGAGCCTAGCAGGGTGTTAGCCTGCACGGTCGCTCGTTCTTCTTTATTAGAGCGTATCCGTGAGAGGCAATTTGATGATCCTCATTTGCGTGAGTTGAGAGATACAATACAGCGGGGAGGTGCCACACAGGTAAATCTAGATGATGATGGGGTATTGAAATTGCAGGGTCGATTTTGTGTACCCAATGTCGAAGGGATTCGAGAGTTGATCTTAGCAGAGGCCCACAGTTCGCGATATTCTATTCACCCAGGCGCTGCGAAGATGTACCAGGACTTACGGTAGCACTATTGGTGGCGCATAATGAAGAAAGATATCGTTGTGTATGTCGCTCGGTGTCTGAATTGTCAGCAGGTGAAATATGAGCACCGGAGACCTGGTGGTGTATTCCGGAGGATTGAAATTCCCGAGTGGAAATGGGAGCGGATCATAATGGACTTCATTACTGGACTTCCTTTGACTCGGAGGAAATTTGATACTATTTGGGTCATTGTTGATAGGCTGACCAAGTCAGCACACTTTATTCCAGTATCTGTCTCCTACTCGTCGGAGAGGTTAGTGGAGGTTTACATTAGGGAGATTGTTCGTCTCCGTGGAGTGCCAGTATCTATTATCTCTGATCGGGGTACGCAGTTTACCTCGCGGTTCTGGAGAGCGGTCCAGCAGGAGTTAGGCACCCAGGTTCAGTTGAGTACAGCATTTCATCCTCAGACGGATGGCCAGTCCGAAAGGATTATTCAGATTCTTGAGGACATGCTTCGAGCCTGTGTTATTGATTTCGGAGGCTCGTGGGACCAGTTTCTACCATTAGCAGAGTTCGCCTACAATAACAGTTACCAATCTAGCATCCGGATGGCTCCGTATGAGGCGTTGTATGGTAGGCGATGTCGATCACCAGTTGGATGGTTTGAACCGGGAGAGGCTCGGTTGTTGGGTACAGACTTAGTTCAGGAGGCCTTGGATAAGGTCAAGACTATTCAGGAGAGATTGCGTTCAGCTCAGTCCAGGTAGAAGACTTATGCGGATCGTAAAGTTCGCGATGTGGATTTCATGGTTGGTGAACGAGTATTGCTCCGAGTGTCGCCTATGAAGGGCGTGATGAGGTTCGGGAAGAAGGGCAAGCTCAGCCCTAGGTATATTGGTCCATTTGAGATCCTAGACAGAGTGGGAGGGGTGGCTTACAGATTAGCTTTGCCGCCTAGCTTATCAGCCGTGCATCCGGTTTTTCACGTATCTATGCTTCGGAGATACCACGGCGATCCCACACATGTGTTAGACTTCAGTACTGTCCAATTGGACAATGATCTATCTTATAAGGAGGAGCCGGTAGCTATTCCAGATCGGCAGGTTCGATAGTTGAGGTCGAAGAATTTTCCTTCTGTGCGAGTTTAGTGGAGGGGACAGCTTCCTGAGGCATCGACCTAGGAGTCCGAATCTGACATGCCGAGCCAATATCCTCATTTATTCCATGACTCGAGTACTTCTTTCTTTTGTCCGTTCGAGGACGAACGGTTGTTTTAGAGGTGGAGAATGTGACGACCCAAAGGGTCATCACTTATTTAATTAATCATTTCAAGCTTCTGAGGCCTTGAAAACCTCATTCTATGTTGCCTCGATTTACGTGCACGATCCGAACATGTAGCCGGAAAGATTTTGTGATAGAAAATATGAATTCTATGAGAAATTTGGATAAAAATTATATTAATATTGATATGGTTGACTTCGGTCAACATTTTTGGTAAACGGATCCGGACCGAGATTGGATGGTCCCGAGAGGTCCGTAGGAAAATATGGGACTTGGACATGCGTCCGGAGTCGAATTCTGAGGCCTAGAGCCCAAGTTATGAATTTTTCTATGAAATTGTTTTTGATGTAATTGTTAAAGGAAATGAACTAATTGACCTTGGTATCGGGCTCGTATTTTGGTTACGACGCCCGGTACAAGTCTTAAATATTATATATGTGATTTCTGTAAATTTTGGTGACATTCGGATGTCGTTTGAGAGGTTTTGGACCTTGAGTTCCAAGTTTGAAAGTTTTGAAAACCAAAAGTATGAAAATCATAAATTTGAGGCTTGATTTGATGAAAACGATGTGATATTGGCGATGTGATCGCACGAACAAGTTCATAATGCGTTTTTGAGGTTGTGTACATGTTTGGTTTGGAGCCCGGGAGCTCGGGTAAAGATTTGATAGGCCGTTGGATTAAATTCTGAAATGTTGCACCGCTGGTTTTTCACCCAGCTGTTGGCTTCGCAATTGCGAAGTATTTCTCGCAATTGCGAAGGGGGCAGTACAAGGCAGGGCTCGCAAATGCGAAACCCTGATCGCAAATGCGAAGCCCCATTGACCCAGCCTTGTTCGCAAATGCGAACAATTGTTCGCAAATGCGAACCTCCCCTTGTCCTGTCTATGTTCGCAAATGCGAACAAAAGTTCGCAAATGCGAACAATGCCCTTCACTGCCTGTGTTCGCAAATGCGAACATTAGTTCGCAAATGCGAACACTGCCCTTCCCAGCCTTGTTCGCAAATGCGAACATATGTTCGCAAATGCGAAGCCCCCAGCTTTGCCTTGGCTTCACAAATGCGAACAAAAGTTCGCAAATGCGAACTTCCCAGCCTTAGCTTATTTTTCAAACTCCAGAAATTGGTCGGGGTTCGCAATTGCGAACCCATGTTCGCAAATGCGAACACGGAGACCTGTAAAACACGATTTTCAGAGTCCATTTCTTCACTTTTTACAAAACAATTGTAAGTCACTTTTTACTTAATTCTTTCAATTCCTAACATCATTAGACATGTTTTTCAATAGAAATCAAAGGTTTTCATGGTAGAATTTCTTGTTTTTGTTAGAATATAGGGTTTTTCATAAATTGGAAAATTGGACCTCGAATTGAGGTCCGATTTTGAAACAAATCATATACATGAACTCGTGGGGGGATGGGTAACCGGATTTTGGTCCTAACCCCGAGTTCCGACCATGTGGGCCCGGGGTTGAAATTCACTATTCCGGGCAGAATGTTTGTTGTAAAAGTTGTATTTGATCTTAAGAATTAGTTTGTTGAGTAGTATTGATGATATCAAATCAATTGTGTATAGATACAATTGGATTGGAGCTAAATTTGAAAGAAAAAGACATTTCCTCGGATTGAATTGTTCATAAACATTCGAGGTAAGTGTTTGTTCTATCCTAGCTTGAGGGAATAGGATTATGTGTTATGTGTTATGTGATCGAGTGCGGTGTATGGGCTGTGGTGACGAGCATCCATACATTGGCATCTAGTATGATCGTGAGTCGTTGGAAAATGATATTTTGAGATATATTATAGGTGAATCGTTATTGTTCTCCCTTGTTGGGACTTGTTGTGAAGATGATTATTGATTGCCCTTTTTGGGACAGTTTATGAATTACTGCTTCTTTCTTTGCCCTTAACCGTGATTGTTATTTGGGTGAGGAAGAGTGATAATGCACGAAGGGTGATGCCGTGCCATGTTTATTTATTTATGCATGAAGGTTAATGTCGTGCCATGTTTTATTGATTATGCACGAAGGATCATATCGTGCCTGTTATTGAACCATGTACGAAGGATCATGTCGTACTATGGATGTGAGGATGAGAGTAAAAGCACGAAGGGTGATGCCGTGTACTTTATTTGCTTATTTGGTGAGGATGAGAGTAAAAGCACGAAAGGTGATGTCGTGCAACTGCTTGCTATTCCTTGACTTGATATTACTTGTGTTTACATTATATTTTGTTTTTCCTTGTGAATTTATTAACTGTGGTTAATTGTTGAATTCTTTGAGATATTCCTTATTGTGTTAATACCTGGTTATTTCTTATTATTCTGTGGTATACATATATATTGAATTGCACAGGTTTATGTGGGTGTCCGGTCCTAGGCTTGTCACTACTTCGCCGGGATAGGCCAGGCACTTACCAGCACATGGGGTCGGTTGTGCTGATACTACACTTCTGTGCGTTTTTGCACAGGTCCAGGTTACGATCAGGAGCAGCAGCAGCAATAAATCGATTGCGTGGGAGTTGATCATATTTGAGACCGAGGTAGCTTGCAGACGTCCGCAGGCCCGGCGTCTCTCTCTTTATTTATGTTATTAGCTGTAGTCTCTTTGTTCCGAGACAAACAGAATTATGTTATATTTCCTTCGGACTTTTATGTGTAGTATTCCATAGTAGTTCGTGAGTTGGTGACTCCACGTCTTGGGTAGAGGATTTCAGTATGATTTTCATCTTGTAATTTGTTATTTCTATTTCCATAAAGTATTCCGCATTTATTTAATTAAAATTGTGTTAAAAACAGGATAGTATGAATACAGTGGCTTTCCTAGCTACCACGAGTAGGCGCCATCACGATCCCGATGTTGGGGAAAAATCTGGGTCGTGACAGTGAGACGATAACGATGACTCACCAAGTGAGTGCCATAGTTCATTCCATGGTTTCTAAGCTAGAAGACCCCGGTGCTTTCACCATTCCTTGTACAATTGGAAGTGCTAATTTGGCTAAAGCACTTTGTGATTTGGGTGCTAGTATCAATCTCATGCCATATTCCGTGTTTAAGACCTTGGGTATTAGACAACCCCGTCCAACTTCAATGAGGTTGCAAATGGTGGATCGTTCTATGAAGAGGCCTTTTGGAATTATTGACGATGTTCTAGTGAGAGTTGACAAATTTATCTTACCGGCCGATTTTGTCATTCTTGATTGTGAAGTGGACTTCGATGTCCCTATCATTGTTGGTACACCATTCTTAGCCACCGGGAAAGCTCTAGTTGATGAAAAAGTGATGTTTCACGTGTGCAAATCCATACGCCAACCAAATAGAACCGAAGTGTGCTCGTTTGTGGACATTGTCACGGCGGTGATAGTGGATGACACAAGCGCCATGATCAATGTTGAGGATCCACTTGTAGCGGTATTTTTGAACATGGAGGTCAATGATGATGTCGATCGTGTTGAATGTGTAAATGCTTTGTATAGTATGGGCTCTTACTCTTATGAGCCGAGGAAGCTATCTTTAGACCTTGAGAATCACAAGACTCCTCCGACTAAGCCATCTATTGAGGAGTCGCCGGTGTTGGAGTTGAAACCACTTCCTCCTCACCTCAGGTATGAATACTTGGGTCCTAATTTCACTTTGCCAGGTTATACTTTCCTCTTGCTTAACTAACATGCAGGTTGACGCCACTTTGGCGGTCTTACAAAAGCGCAAGCGACCAATTGGATGGACTTTGGCGGATATTCGGGGAATAAGCCCCGCGTTTTGCATGCACAAGATCATATTGGAGGAGAATGCTCGACCATCACTTGAGCACCAAAGAAGATTGAATGAAGCCATGCAAGAGGTTGTCAAAAAGGAGATTATCAAATGGTTTGATGCCGGGGTGGTCTACCCTATTTCGGATAGTTCTTGGACCTCTCCGGTCCAATGTGTTCAAAAGAAGGGTGGCATGACGGTTGTCACCAATGGAATAAATGAACTGATTCCTACCCGTACAGTCACGGGTTGGAGAGTGTGTATGGACTATAGAAAGCTTAACAAGGTGACACGGAGGGACCATTTTCCATTGCCTTTCTTGGATCAAATGTTCGACCGACTTGCGGGTAGAGCTTATTATTGCTTCCTGGATGGCTATTCGGGGTACAATTAAATACTCATTGCCCTGGAGGATCAGGAAAAGACAACTTTTACATGTCCCTATGGCACATTCGCTTTCTCTCGAATGCCATTCGGATTGTGTAATGCCCCAGCTACTTTTCAGAGGTGCATGATGGCGATCTTCACCGACATGGTGGAAGACATTCTTGAGATATTTATGGATGACTTCAGTGTAGTAGGGGATTCTTTTGATGATTTCTTGGCCAATTTGGATCGTGTGTTGGCAAGATGTAAAGATACAAACCTTGAGCTTAATTGGGAAAAGTGTCACTTTATGGTGCGAGAAGGAATTGTATTGGGCCACAAAGTTTCGAAGAATGGCATCGAGGTTGACAAGGCAAAGATAGAGGTCATTTCAAGGCTCCCTCTCCCTAACTCTGTCAAAGGGGTGAGGAGTTTCTTAGGGCACGCCGGGTTCTATCGGCGCTTCATAAAGGATTTTTCCAAGATTGTGAACCCATTGTGTAAGCTTTTGGAGAAGGATGCCAAGTTTGTATTTGATGAGAGATACATGGAATCTTTTGAGTTGTTGAAGCAAAAATTGACTACTACCCCCATCATTACCGCACCTAATTGGAACTTGCCTTTTGAACTTATGTGCGATGCAAGTGATGTGGCGGTAGGAGCGGTACTTGTCCAAAGAATCAACAAGATGTTTCATCCTGTGTACTACTCAAGCAAAACGATGAATGAGGCTCAACGGAATTATACCGTCACCAAGAAGGAGTTGCTAGCCATTGTGTTTGCCATGGAAAAGTTATGTCCTTATCTTATGGGGGCCAAGGTTATTATTCATACCGATCATGCCGCCCTTAGGTATTTGATGACAAAGAAGGACTCCAAGGCAAGATTGATGAGATGGGTAAAACTTCTTCAAGAGTTTGATCTAAAGATTGTTGATCACAAAGGTAGTGAAAATCAAGTGGCGGACCACTTGTCCCGTCAGGAGGAGGAGGGGAGGCCATCCAATGGCCTTGAAATCGATGATTCTTTCCCGGATGAACAACTCCTCGCAGTGTCAATGCATGATATGCCGTGGTTCGGCGATGTTGCCAACTATCTTGTGTCTGGTGTGGTCCCATGTGAGCTCCCTTCCAACCAAAGAAAAAAGCTAAAGCGGGATAGCTTGGACTTCTATTGGGATGATCCGTATCTTTTCAAAATTTGCACGGATGGAGTGATTAGAAGGTGTGTCCCGGAGAGCGAACAAATGAGCATCTTGGAGGCTTGCCACTCTTCTTCCTATGGTGGTCATCATGGTGGAGTGAGGACGGCTTCCAAAGTCTTGAGCTGTGGTTTTTATTAGCCAACAATCTTCAAAGATTCTAGTGATTTAGTGAAGAGTTGTGATGCCAAAGGGCTGGTGGAATTTCAAAGAGAGATGAGATGCCTCAAAACACCATTCTAGAAGTTGACATTTTTGATGTATAGGGCATTGACTTCATGGGACCTTTCGTGAGTTCTTGTGGGAACACATATATTTTGGTAGCAGTGGACTATATGTCGAAGTGGGTTGAAGCCGTGGCTCTTCCTAACAACGAAGCCCGAAGTGTTGTGAACTTTTGAAGAAATATATCTTTACAAAACTTGGGACCCCCCGTGCTATCATTAGTGATGGGGGCTCTCATTTTTGCAACAAAGCTTTCGATTCATTGTTGACCAAGTAAGGAGTTAATCACAAAGTCACTCCCCCATACTATCCCCAAGCAAGTGGCCAAGTCAAAGTTTCAAACTGAGAAATCAAGAGCATCTTGTCTAACAGTGTTTTTCTTCATCAGTAGAATAGGATTTTTGAGCTAACAGTGTGTGAAGTGTTGCAGGGAGTATGTTGAAATAATGCAGGGAAAATACAAAAGTTACCAGTCTCTGAAGTTTGGCCACGCGACCGCACAACAAATCAGTGCGGTTCGCGTGGCTTGTCTAAGCCAAAGAACTGAACCTAAGGAAACCCACGCAGCCCGCATGGCAAAAGTGTGAGATCCACGTGGGGTAGACAAAAGAGGATGAAAAATTGGCAGGTCTCTGAAGTTTACCACGCGGCCGCGCACCAAATCAGTGCGGTCCGCGTGGAAACTAGTCACTTTAAGAGGTTTCTGAAGTTTGTCACACGGCCGCAACACAAAACAGTGCGGTCCGCGTGACTTTGCTGGAAAAATGAATACAGAGGTAAATCCTGCGCGGCCCGCGTGACAAAAGTGTGCGGCCGCGCAGAAGGGTAAGTAAGGGGTCCCACGTCCTTCCCTATAAATAGGCACCTCTGGCCTTCATTAAACCTTTTGGCCAAATTTCTTCTGAAATGCCTTTTCACTGTTCATTCCCGCAATACTTGTGCTTCAATTGCAAATACAACTACTTCTTGGTAACATTTCTTTTCTAATTCATCATCTATTTTACTTTATTTTGTATATAAATTAATTAATGTTAGAATAACTTCTTAATTTCTTTAATTTTTCCTTTTTTAATTGACAAAATTAGGATCAAGCATGATAATTATAGAATTGGGGCTAAGTTCTTGTTAGAAATAACTGAGTAGGGACACCTAGGTCACATGGTGTTGAAAACAATGGACTTAATTGAACAAAAACACCCTACCAGTTTAATTTTTCCCTACGCGGCCGCGCACCATTGTTGTGCGGTCCGCGTGCTTGACTTTCATGAAGAGCCAGACCTATGCTGCCGCGGTCCAAATCTGTGCGGACCGCGTGCCTAAGGTTCAGAGAATGTAAAATTTGGTTATCTCTGCATATGCGGACCGCATCCATTTCTGGGCGGTCCGCGTTGACCTCACGCGGCCGCGATGCAAATCGGTGCGGTCCGCGTGGGTCAACTTCAGAGGATTATGCATGTAGCTGCTTAGCCTGTACGGACCGCGAGGCAAAAGGTTGCGGTCCGCACAGGCTAACAGGTGTGGTCCGCGTGGGTCAACTTCAGATGATTATGCATGTAGCTGCTTAGCCTGTGCGGACCGCGTGGTAAAATGTTGCAGTCTGCGTGACTTCTGTTACCCTACTATGCCTGTTCTTTGTATATACTCTTCTTGCATTGTATACTGCTCACATGCTTCGACTAACCAATCTAGACTCTAGTTTTTGCAGACAATGCCGAAGAAACATATTGCACAACGTGGGGGTAACAACCCGGGAGGGGTGGTCCCTCCCGAGCGGGCAAGGACAAAAAGATTGTAAAACTCACCCCGGAGGTCCGAGAAAACATAAAGAAAACCCGAAAGTTGATTCGGGAAGCTGACAAAGCGACCTCTCATTCCACGGGGAGTGATTACATATCTTCTAGAAGTATGACCTCGGAGTCTGCCCCCTCCCACATGTCCGTCTCAGTACCCAACATGGCGTCATCATCTCCAGACAAAGATCAACCCATAGTTGCCACCTCCAAGCCAGTAAATGTAGTCTCAGACTCGTTTGATGAGTCTCGAGCTAAGAAGAACAGTGATGATGAATACTCCACTTATCCCACAACTTCACTATCAGGGGAGAGTGGAGGACAGGCGGAAGGAGGAGAGCCACATGTGGGTGGTATAGAGCGGACAAGGGACCCTAATGTGTGGACTGATAGGTTTGTGAGTCAGTTGGCATGGCACAAGTTCAGGGAGTGGTGGCCAAAGAGAAGGTTGATTCCGGAAAGGAGATTCATTGATGCGGACTTGCTACCGCACAACCCTCATGTGCAAGCACAATTCCATACTAGATAGGATTGGAGCTTCTTCAAGGAGCGGGTGGAGAATGCAAATGAGCACATGGTCAAAGAATTCTACGCAAACATCCACCATATAGTCCGGGATTCCACCGCCACAAAAGTGAGGGATCAAATTGTGTTGTTTGATGGGAAGTCGTTAAATGAATTCTTGGGGTTCACGGATGAAGATGAGTCCCAATATATAAAGAAGTTGGCCCTGAAAGAGGAGGCCCGTCCTTGGTTAGCAGAACTGCTAGCTGCTCCCGGCACTGTTCCATTGTGGCTAAAGGCACATGAGAAGATTTATAGGAACACCCTCAGCTTTGAAGCAAACGGGTGGTTGACCTTTGTCTGAAACCGATTGGACCCTACCACTCATGACCATTCAGTGCCTATTGATCAAGCGGTGTTGGTAGCTTCAATTATGTCGGCTTCCCATTGAATGTGGGAAATATCATGCATCGGGTAATCTCAACTGTGGGCCACAAGACTAAGACAAACTACCCCTTCCCCAACACATTGACATTGTACTTCAAGGAGATAAAAGTGAAAAGAAAGAAATTTGATGTACTGGTGCCTCCGACGGGGGCTTATTCGTGGTATGATCAAAAGGGTCCGGACAACCCTAAGACGACCAAGAAGAGCCAAG
>JASVEL010011887.1:0-172858 GCA_032618575.1 Nicotiana noctiflora | reverse complement strand
TATCATACGACTGCAATAACTCATAACTTAACCTCCTCATCATGTTAATCACCCTAGTCTCACACCAAAAGAATATGTCATAACATTCAAAACTTGTCGATTTTCGACGGAACTTATTTTCTTCAATTTGTTTAGCGACTAAGCTTTCCAACCCTTTTGGTACTTGTCATTCATGATCTTAAGTATTTGTAACCTCCAAAGTAACATGATTAACTTACTTTATTTGCTTTCAAATATAATCTCATTTATGAGCTTACATCAATTGACTTACGACATACTCTCACGTATGAAAACTTGGGGTGTAACATCATTCCCCCCTTTGGAACATTCGTCCTCAAATGTTGACTAATGCATTTATCAATATCATAACCTTTAGCTCTGATGAATACTTGAATATTTTCCTTGACATATACGAAACTATTTTGTAAGTAATTCCAAAGGCCAGGGTATTCCCCCCTTTAGGCCTCTTTCTCATACCACAACCTGTGGTCGGAATTCTTTTAATCTCGTAAATGCTTCTGTCATGGATCATGTACAACCGTGTATTTGTATGTGTGTCTATGCAACACTTCTGTCCTTTTTCCTCTTGGTTTTTAGCCAATCTCTAGACCTCACTTTGTGGACATATATAGAACTATGACAAGTTGTCACTCTAGGCATCTATAGTTGTACTAAAGTTCTTCGCTTGGTACTTTGTCGAACTTACGACTATTGCTATACCTTGCTTCATATCCTCGGGTTTTTATGCTTATGGTTTTACTATATCTAGGTAGGTCATACTATTTCCTAACTCTTACTTCGGTTTATTATTAACGAGGTCTGCCACTCGGCTCCGGGTTATTCATTCGCTGCTTGTCCTATATGTATAAATCTAAGTCCTTTAATGCATCCTCATTACCGTAAATCGTAATAATGACAGTCTAATCTCATCTAATACTTTGTGAATTTTGTCCATCCATTGTTGATTCATATCAATTTTGATCGATAATCCACCCCTGATAACTTAACCTTTTTATGTAATATTGGTGCTAGGATTCATGTTTTATTAGAGGATATCTTAATGATCATATTGATCCATCTGGGGCGATACCCTGCTTTCATAACCGTATCTCATGGTATCCCAATGTGATTTACCTTGTGTGGATATTTTAATTCTGTCCAATTCATGAGACCCATTTCTTTTATTTGTCAGATCATTACTCAATCGAAGGCTCATGGTACCAGTTATCACCTTAGCCTTTCATGGGCATTATGAAATATCCATGATACAATCTTCTAACAATTTAATCCTTTGTTTATGCCCTGGGTTCAATTCTTTATTTCAACTTATACCGGAGTCTTCTATGGCTGTATGATTGTTAATAGATATGCTGCTTGGATAATGTTCCAAAATCTTGAGTGTAATAATTCTTTCTTTACATATTAGCTTTCTTTCAATGTAAGCTATTTCGTTTCCATGTTTTTCTGCCTCCTTGTTGCGTCCATACTTAGCTTATATTAGTTCCCACACTTGCCAAAGTTTTTATACTACTCATGATTTTGAATATTACTTTTAACTCTTATTTCCCGTTCATTAGCCATGGTAGGTACCACTTTCCTTTGGAATTCTTACAATGTTGTTGCGAGATTATTGTTACACGACTATTTCATCTTTAGGTCGTTGTGCTTAGGTTGGAGCCTTCTTTCTTATCTCCTCGGCTAGTCTTTCATTATAGTACTTAGGGATAACCTTTGACTCTCGTAAAGTTGTGACCTTATTACGGACCTTTTTTATGTCCTTACTTTCCTATAATCATCTGTAGTTGCTTGCTTTCATGCCCCTGTGCTTGTATGGTTGCTTTTGAACTAATATTTTGACTGCCTTTCCAGTAGCTCTTTCTTTTATCCCCAAAACACTCATATGGTACCTTTAACTGCCTCGACCTTTTTTTGAATATATATCCCAAAATGATATTCTCCGAAACTGAATTCTCCATGTTGGGTTCTACTATGTTTATCTTACACGATCTGATGATTCGTCTATAACCTCCTATTTTGCCATAACTGAGATCTTCCTGACCAATTACTAACTACTCGTTAGCCCATTCTCATATCAATATTCCTCATAATCTTTCTTAGGTTAATTACTTTGTTTTAACTTATGTCTCGCACTGGCTCCTTATTTATTAATAACAACTCGAGCAGGAACCTTTACTTCCTCTCCTTGATGTCGTGCTTGCAGAATATTCTTGAATGGTAGCGTATCTATATGATTTGGATAAGTGCCATCTCATTCCACTTTTATTTATCTCATTCTTCCTTTACCATTTCATAGTTACTAGAACCATTTAATTCTGACTTAATGCCATATCACTCCATATTCCCCCTTTATGGGTGCACTAAAAGCTGAAGCCACGAGGATCTACCTATAGATGTTTTACCTCTTCATCTTTGGCGTTGTTTCTCATCAATGATCCTTACTTGCCTTGCAGCAATTCTGCTATACCAAGGATGAAAAATTCCCTACTCGTGAGGGTGACACTTAGCGTAACTGGAACATATAGTCTCTTAAGGTTAACTTTGCTCACATTGCTTATTCTAGTGAAGCGTCTCCATAATGACTATTCTCTGCATTCATCGTGAATCTTCTTCTGTGGTCCATTTTATTACCGCTGGAATGAAATATGAAATTCCCATGATGTCGAGTACTTTCCAATCATTCAGTCCCTAATTCATATTTAGATTATTGTATTTAATAGTCCATACTGATTTTTGTTACTCTAGGGATTAACTCTCCCCTCTGGTAGTCACATTGGCGTCACGAACTTATTTCTCAAAATGAGGATATAACCTTATGGCCTATACTCTTTTGTTGTCTCAAGGCTTGTCACCTCTTGTATTTCCTTTCACTTGACTATAAACTCTATAATATTGTCATTTTTTTCCTACCGTTGTCATTCATGTATTAGCTCTTACTCATAATGCTTCATTAACTCTCTTCTTATTTTCTTGCTAACATTTCTGTCAATCACTTTATTTTGAACACTCGAACAAAACATTCTTTTGCCTTTAGCTTCCATTTGCTCCATCCAGTGGCTCTTCAGGTTGCTTAATGCTCTCGCTTTAATAGGAACACGAGCCACACTAATGTAATATGTATCAATTCAAGACTTATGGTGCCTGTCTTTGTCGTACTCAAATCTGGCTACACTATTTTAAAGTGTACCATCTGGGTGTCTCACAAGGAGATCTGTTAACACATTTCTTCAGAAATGTCAACTGACACAAACAATTCCGCCATCCTATCTTCTTATACTACTTATATTAACCCCCATAGGGCATATCTTGAATGGGTGCGAGCAATTGTATATACCTCTGCTAGTATTGAATATAACTCAAAAAGCTTATGTTCCTCTCTGCCTCAATTATAAACACTGTTAACCATCATTAATTGGGCGCCTCGTACCCTTCTTTATCTTGCTTCTTTTGCTTGTTAAAACTTGTAGTTTTTAATCTCTCATTGTCTTTCACCATAAAGGTGGGTAGGCATTCTTGGCTTAAGGCTCCTTATCTAGAGGCTTACACCTTTCACTACACCCATGATCTGCTGAAGACCTCAAATTTACTTATCGTAGGCATTATACAAAATCCAGTTCCTTTGATTCAGCTCTCCCGCAACTATATTTCTTTCCAATTCTTCTTTCACGATGTGCGTATCGTCTTATTATGAATAACAAAAAAAAATTCGGATTTGAATTCTTATAAGTGGGCTCTACCACACGATCTAGAGTAAGAAGAAAGAGTGACAATCCTAAATGCCCTGTAGCCTCCTACTTATAAGTGTGGTGCACGACACACCCATAAACAAGACTCTACTAGACACGGCTTGTAGACCCCCTAGGACAGAACTGCTCTGATACCACTTTTGTCACGACCCAAACCGATGGGCCGCGACGGGCACCCGGTACCTTACTTAACCGAGTACCAACGTAACATATCTTTCTTATTATACTATTATGAGTAAATAAGCCAGAAAACCCGCCATGAGATTACAAGAATAAAACATAAGGAATACTCAACATATGATGACCCAACATAATATACAAACTTATACATATGACACCCGGGCCTATAAGGCCGACATGATCATTTGTAAACTCAAAATATAGACCGACAAGGCCATACAAGTATCCATACACCTGACATCTGTCTACAAGCCTCTAAGAGTACATAAAATCATAAATGTCAGGGCAGGGCCCCACTATACCAACCAATACATATCTTAAGCATACTGACCAAATAGGCAACTCCGGAGCAAGTGGAGTGCGCCAACACCTTCGCTGAGCTGATAGCCTAATAGGAGGACAATCAACCTATCAATCGGGACTTGCGGGCATGAAACACAGCGTCCCCAGGCAAAAGGGACGTCAGTACGAATAATGTACCGAGTATGTAAGGCAAGAAAGCATAAACAAGAATAGTAATGTAAAGAGAGATGGAGGAAATACAACCTGGAACATCTAAGTGCCTCTGGGGCTACTAACATTAAATACATAATACATATATATATACATATACCTTTAAAAATATTTGCCTCTGGGGGCATCATCATCATCATATCGTACCCGGCCTCAAAGAGGACTCGGTAAAAATGTACCCGACCACGTAGAGCTCGGTAAACCCAACTGATCAGTGGTTGCACAATAGGTGCCGTACCCGGCCGACTATAGTGCGACTCGGTAGAGTAAAATAGATATATATATATATATATATATATATATATATATATATATATATATATATATATATATATATATATATATATATGCATGCTCGACTCATGGAATCACGTTCTAAACCTTTCTGAGTGACGTAAGAACATTATGAACATACAATATGAACTTTACTAGGACTTATGGATCATACATACTTTCTTAGAATAACTTTGTATGGAAAGAACAACATGGACAACCTTAGTTGCTAGGAGTAGATTCATTATGAAGTAGCATATTCATTTCATATTAGATCATGCCAAAAGAAAGAAGGAAATGCCTTAACATACCTTAACCATGTTGAGTCCTTAATACCTCTCAAGAAACTCTTCAAACAACTCAACTCAGTCTACCATGGCATAAAGAGATTCAAAATCAGTGTTGAGCAAAGGCTAAGTCTGAAACTTAAGCTAGTAGCTCGTCTACGTAAATCCGGGCAGCATCTCCCTTGTAACAAGGGCCTCCTCCAATACCATATACCAACAACAACAAAAGCCATGGAAGTCCAGCAACCTATAAATATCAATAACAAGACACCATATAATAACAACAAGTCACAACTACTTCACGAAGAGCGGCAAGCTCCGGTTGGAATCCGTATAACCCATATCACCCCTTATAGACTTCTTACATTAATTTAAAACTATCATTAACGTGATTATGAAGTCATTCATCAATGATTCCATCCTTATACCAAATATTTATAACAAAGGAAACAATCCTCAACTCCAACTATCTTCAATTTGTAGCTTTATTCACTAGTTCATGTATACTCTATCCATTTAACTTAATCAACATCAAGATAACCTTAAGCACATGAAAGAACACAATACACATACTTGTTAAAGCAACTTCAAGTAGAAATCCAAGTTATAAACAGCTTACAACAACCCTCAATGGCAATACAACACCATAGAAGTGACTTAAGCTAATCCAAGTATTATCTTGTAATTTAACATCCTAAAAACTTAACCAACATACAAGAAAGCTTAAGCACAATTAGTAGGCTGATATACTCACCTTATACAGCAGCAACAACTTGGAATTTCATCCAAATACAGCCCATAACAATCCTCAATGACAACATAACCTCAAAGAGGTGTTGTTCTTCACTAGAACTATGTTTTGATGTTGAAATACGGTGTAATCACTTTGGAATCACTTCAAACCCTTGTGGAATCTGTTTATAAGGGTAAGGAGAAGGTTGGAGACGAAGTTGAGTTGAAAATAAGTGAAAAATAGGCGTCCAAATCGTTTAATAATTGAAGTAGGTCAACCACCGCCTAAGTGGGTCCCATTGGGAGCAGCTTGCGCGGTCTCGCGAAAACATGAATATCTTTCTACTCCGATGTCGTATTGACGAACGGTTTAATGTGTTGAAACCTAGACTCGTAGATCTTCAATTTGATATGTAGATCACCCATTTATTCAAAGTATATTTGGAGAAAAGTGCATCTACATTTGGCCTAAATTTCAGCATATTATGAATGCAACTTGTGATGGCCTTTGCTAACTTTTGTTCCATAACTCGTTTGACTTAAAAAAAATAACACACGACTATCATATGACTACAATAACTCATAACTTAACCTCCTCATCATGTTAATCACCCTAGTCTCACACCAAAAGAATATGTTATAACATTCAAAACTTGTCGATTTTCGACGGAACTTATTTTCTTCAATTTGTTTAGCGACTAAGCTTTCCAACCCTTTTGGTACTTGTCATTCATGATCTTAAGTATTTGTAACCTCCAAAGTAACATGATTAACTTACTTTATTTGCTTTCAAATATAATCTCATTTATGAGCTTACATCAATTGACTTACGACATACTCTCACGTATGAAAACTTGGGGTGTAACAAGAACGTTGGATTTCCTCGTGGCTGGGTCCGACTTCATCTCTTGGGGCCACTGCACCTTGGTGCCGAGCTTCTCCAGTGCACGCACTACTTCTGAGGGTGAAACAAAAAAGTTATGTGATGAGAATAAAAAGGGCGTACCTCGGTCGTTTTTGAGTGGGGTGACGTGACGCTGTACTGCATCCGTGTGTCGCGGGGGCGAAAGTGAAGATCTTGCGTAGGGTTGATGTCGTGCTCTATTGGGGCGTGGGGGGAGTTCCCGGCATCCCTCGTGTCGTCGGTCCCTCCTGGCGTCCGGGTGAACGGCAGCTAGTCGCCGGGTTGGCCTGTTGAGATCCTCCTTGTCTGCCCGCACCTCGGCGCAGTGGGCGTTGTGGATCTTGTCCCAGGTGGTGGGAGGGTACTTTATGAGCCGGCTTAGCAATTTCTTGGTGGCTCGGGAGCCGACCCTGTTGAGCCCGTTCTGGAAGGCTGCCACCGCCATTCCTTCCGATACATTTGGCAGGTTTATTCTTATCCTGTTGAATCTAGCGAGGAAGTCCCTGAGGCCTTCGCCCATGGTCTGTCGGATGGCGAATATGTCGTTCACCCTCGCTTCTGCTTTCTTGGCACCGGCATGCGCGGTGACGAATTTATCTGCCATTTCCTCGAAGGTCGAGATCGCCTTGGCGGGTAGTTGAGAGTACCAGGTAAGCGCTCCTCCGGTCAGCATTTCGCCAAACATCTTCAGCAACACCGATGGTACCTGTTCTTTGGACAAGTCATTACCTTTTACTGCAGTGACGTAGTGGATGAGATAGTCCTCGGGGTCGGTGGTCCTGTCGTACACCTTTAGTTATGGGGGCATCTTGAAGGTTTTTGGGATGGTGTAGGGCACTACTCCCTCGGAGTAAGGTTGTTCCACGAACCTTCCTACGTCCCGCTTGGGTAGTAATTTAGGCGCCCCGAGAATCTTATCAACCCTATCCTGGTGCTCGTTCATCTGGTCGCGGAGGGCTTGGTTTTCGCCCTCCATTTCCTTCATTTTCCTCAGGATGGTAGCCAGCGTGTCATCATGCACTTGGGTCTCGATGGGCCGGTTGTTGGTCCGTGTTTCTTCCTGTTCGTCTATTGCGGTGGTATTGCTGGTGGCCAGAGCGGCATTTTCGCAGCCTTGTGGCGATTTTTCCGCTAGGCTGCTCTGTTTGCTAGCTAGCCATTCCTCCAGTAGCCTCCTGACTGCTGGAGGTGCCTCTTTCGGATCGGAATCCCTTCCCAGGGGTGTGGGGGAGGTTTCAACTTCAGGCGCGATAGAGGGAGTAGCATTGATGGTTGTGCTTCCCCCGGCCTCATTCATTGCACCCAGGAGGTTTGCGGTAACTTCAGCCATGACCGTGGGTCGTGTGTTACTTTCAGCCATCTTTGAAAAATTTTTGTTTGATCGGATCTTCGTGAATGTATACTATAACTTTGATTCTCGAAATCCCTACAGACGGCGCCAAATTGTTTGCTCAAAAGATGTTAAGTATCTTAGAACTAATCAATCAGTATAAATGATGGGATAATCGGAATCGGTGATAATATAAATCGAAGATCGATCGTCGGACCAATGTGGATAAATGATTAGTATATGGGGATGGTGAAAATAAAATGTAGAAGATAGAACAAATGAGCAGTAGTAATGTCAGTAATAGAGATAGAAGAACAATGTAAAGGTAGAGAGAGAGATGTCTTATTATCCAAAATCAGATCCCCTTACAAATGGGAGAGGCCCTCCCTTATATAGTGAGAGGGTCCTCTCGCCCAACTATTATATTGATGCCCTGATATTATAAGCGTAATTGAAGTATAGGCCGGGGGACAGGGGACGCCCTCCTTGATGGATCCGCCAATTTGATGTCTTATAGGCGGGGCCGCGTCCCTCTTGTCACGCGGCCGTAAACGAGGACGTCCGCGGATGCTGCCATCCTCATTAGAGAGCAGCCTCATTATTTGTTTCATCGGGCCGGCCATGTGCACGTGTGACCGTATCGTATCACTTGTCTGATTAAGCATCATATATCAGTGGTCACATCCAATATCTTGCATCCACAAACTTTCGAAGGGTATCCCTCTCAATTACGACTAAAAGAAAATGCTATTGAACTACTAAATCATAACTTTGGCAAACATCAAATAGTCAAGAGGAAATTCGATCAGTTGTGAATCATTCAACAAAGCATAATACAAAGGATTCGAGAACTGACCTAGCTGACCAGTAAAATCTCTAACAGATTGGCCATGAAAAGCGAAATCCAAACCAAACAGAGCGCAATACAGCTACAGCAATAAACGAGCGACAAACCACCAAATTCGAGCTTCAAATAGCATCTTATAGATTCAGGGAAAGGGAATTTGAACTTTGAAAAATCAGCCAGCCAAATACTGCTCCAATTCTTATTCGAAATTGCAACTTTTTTTTTAATATCTTTTTTTTAGATATGGTATTTGTTAAAATGAGGAAGAAGAAAACCAGAAAAAAGCTTTGTTTTGTGTCTATTAGCTGCTGAAGATGAGGATCTATTTGTGAAGAAAATGAAAAGGAAGGGAGGAGATCGTTTGTCTCTGGTGTCTTCTCTCTTGAAAAATGGAGAAGAGCGGGTAAAATAACTGGAATCAAAAATGGGAAGGAAACACGTTATTTCCTTATCTTTTAAGGGGAAGAGATTCAGACCGGGTCAGAGGTATTAGGCAGGATTTTAGCCCGATTTTAGGAGGGTCGTTGGGCTAAGACTTTGGCCCAAAAATTTGGTCTTTTATCAGACCAATTCTCTCTTTTTTTTACTCTTTCTGTATTTATTTTGTACTAGTATTAGTAACCGCACGATGTGCGGACACAAACCATATCAAAACTAACTTGGGTTATTTGAATTATGTAAAAATAACCTTAAAATATAAACCTTCCATATAACTATTATATATAATCATTAGATATTAATTAAGAACGAGAACATGAAACTATTTCTCAAATCTCATTATCGATAATCTATTTTCTTTCTTATATTTGTTACAACCCAACCGTCGATTATACTACTTGTATTTCGTTTCACTATCAATATTAAAGAATACTAAACATGTCATATCGTGATATATCTTGTTTGAGCACATTAGATAATACTTATTTTAACAAAATTTTTACTACTACTTTATTTTTTATTTTAAATTAAAATAAGTTTTACTCTTCTATATTTCACAATTTTTTTTTTGTTCTTTGCTTACTGGTATAATATTATTTATTACTTTATATTTGTTATATGGTCATGTGATTTTTTATTGGCCTACCATTTGACTTAATGTCTTATTTATTACACTTTTAATAACAACAACATACTCATTATATTTTCATATGTGGGGCTTAGTATTATCCTTTTAATAATCATCGATGAATAAATAAATATACACACATACATACATACATATCCTCGAAATTCATTGTAATGTTTGCTTTTATCCGCTTATTTCAAAACTCTTTTATCATTCAAACGTATGAGTCAACAAACATTATTTTCTGTCATAATTGTAAAATCCGTTTAACTAATTTCATTTCATTCTTCTATTTTTGGCTCTTAGCTGCTTTTGTTTTTGTTGGGAAAAAATAGCCTTTGGGCATAATACACATATGGGGGTGTCTCATTAGGTAATTTAACCCTAACCATAAGTCTATAATATTAATACATAAGTTCTTTGATTATTATGTTCTGAATCTATTGAGTTTCCTTATAGTAATTATTTTTTTATTGCATACAATTAAATTTTCTTGCTCTTTTAGTTTTAAAATACAAATTTGACTTTTAATAATACAAGTTAGGCAGTTATTTTGTATTATTAAATTTTGAATTTGTTATCAACTTTTCTAAAATCTAGTAAGACTTCAAATTCATAGCCGTATCCGTAGTTTGAGCATTATCATAGTAAGTTTAAGAACTTTGTAATTTTAAGTTCAAATTGTCTTTCCTTCCATTTTAATTAAAAATTACTATTCGAAAATTAATTTAAAAGTTTGAGGAATCTATTTTAAAAGTTAAATAGTGATTCTGAGAATTTATTAGAGTTGGATGTTGAATCTTAGCATATTATTTTTGGGTTAGTTGATTGTAAATTGAAATATGGACTACAAAATTGAAAAGCATGAAGCTCAATTGTTCTAGAGTGAAATTTTTCCAATCGTAAATTGTTTAAAATTATAAATAATATTTTTAAGTATTGTATATTTACTTTATTTTATTTCAAAACTAATTAATTGTTTAAATATCATCTCTTTACTACTATAGTTTATTTTTATTATTTATTTATTTTTAATTTTATTTATTAGACTTGAATTATGTGACCTTACTCACACCATGACTTTTTTGAATTATAATTATAATAAATAAAAATAGACTTTCTCTTCTCAAATTCAAATAAGTTTAACCCTTTTTTTTCTTTGTAACAAAATATTTATTTTTTAAAGTATTTTCTCTATTTGTTCTTTATTTTGCATTATAACTAAGGAAAACTCCATGAAGAAATACTAAAAATTATATGATTCTCAAATTATATTTATCTCAATTCAAGTTATGTCTCTTGTGATTCACTGTGATGTTTTTGTCAATATCAGGTTCATTAGATAACAAAGAGGCAAACGAATTACAACGAAAACGTGGTAGGTCAGTCTAGGTAGAATTCTAATATCTTCCCCTCTCTTAGCTACTACTTGATCAATATTTAATTTAAAACAAATGACTCATCATAACTCATCTATAACACTTCGGCGGTGAATGGTCTTATACCTATATAAGAAAATCTTTCGACGTTGCTAACAATAGACATTTGTATTGCATCAAAAGTTAAACAATATATTATAGGTTAACAAAAAAATTAAAACTAAAACCTGTATTCAAATAACAACATGTACTATTGATTGTATCACAATTAACCACATGATATCGCATTGATAATAACAAAAGATCACCCATAAACTAACAATTATAACGACTTACAGTTATGGAGTCATCTATTTTGGTGCTATCATTTCAAATGTAGTAGAAATGATGTTAGTGTATGTACGAATAATACTGTGTTCTTGCCATGTAGATATTCTTTTTTCTTCCAATCGTTGTTAATTGCAATACAATGCTTTGGCAAGTTTAAAAAACATAAAACACTATTTTGGGTTTGGCTTTTATTATAGAAGGTATAATTAAAAAAACAATGAACGGTTATATATAAAAAGACAGAAGTTATCTTCTAAAAAAGCAATTTTTTCCTCAAAGACACGTTACAACTTCACTTTTAAAAAGGAATTCATTATCCCTCACATATAGAGGGGACGTGGGAGAGAGTAATTTTTTTTAAAACTGAATAAGAGTAATTCTTTTAAAAAAAATAAAAATAATTAAATGGAGAAATACTATATAATACAGAAGTTTTCAAAGTTGACGATTCTGAATGAAACTTAACCGTTTTGATTTATATTTTTAAAAAATATATTCTTTATATCCTTGTCACGCCCCAAATCGAGGGACATGACCGGCGCCTGACCGGGTTGCCCCAGTCAAGCGGACCTGGGTGCCTTTCATTCCCACGCGTTACCCCTGTGTTGACTGTTTCTCATTAACCAAATATATATTACTAATCATAATGACTGATTTCATAATGCATAAACATAACCATGTGATTGATTCACTAACAAGTTCGTAATTTATATTTACAACGCCCCATACATATACATAGGCCACAATCCCACAGTTTACATGTCTATGGAGCCTCTAGGATACAAAAAGGGAAATACAATACTTGCCGGTAACAAGGCTCCGGCTATACCTTACAAAACCAAAATGAAATCTAAACCGAAGTGGCAAGAACCACACAAGGCCCCGAGGAAGAAAGGGCTCACCAAAACGGGCAGTGGAAGGAGAAGGATACTACTGCCGATGAGCTGAAGTGCCTGCTACTGATCCACCTACAATCATGACACGAATGTAGCGCCCCCGGCAAAAGGGACGTCAGTACACTTGAATTGTACCGGTATGTATGGACAAACTTTGTCCCAAGTAAACTCAAGCCATTAAATTACATCAACAATTAATTAAGCCAGCCCAACCATGTTTCCACATTTTCCTCATTTCAAATAATTCTCACACAAAGCACTTTCTACGATCAACCAATTTAACAATAACCAATCAATCACGTAAAGCACAAGTAGTCAAACAAAGGGGCAATCGGTGCCCCACAGGTTGCAAACTCTCCTGCTGTCTCCTTTCACAATTTCACATTATTGATTTTTGTATCAATTTTCAATAGCGATTTCGATCGCTTTCCATCCTTATTGCCCCCGACCACCCTTATTACCTCGGCCACCCTTATCACCCCAACCCACACCTTATTTCCCCACGTTGCGGCGCGCAACACGACCCCGCCTTACAGTTGAAAACACAACAATTTCAAACAGCAGATAAGGTACCACACACAATTTCAACAAGTTCAAATAAGCAACTTACACATTGGTTCATGTTCTCAATTTCTTCTCAAGCCAATATCAAAACCAAATTACAAGTATTCCAAAATCGAAAATGCCCACATAATCATGTTCAACAATTTACCACAATTAAGGTGTTTCAAATTCCTTCCACAATAAGCCAAATATGCCATCACAATGGTTGTTCCCAATTCTTTACCAATCTCGATTACCTTTTTATCTTTCAATTCATATTTCATACCACACCACACGTAGTTCAACATCAATCAAATGCTCAATAGGGAAATCAAAGAATTACGTAAAATTTCTCAATTTGACACATGCCAAAACAATTCGCACATATTTGGGCGATTTTTACAAGAATCAAAATTAGCCATACATACCTGGTGATGAGTTTTCTTCCGTTAACTTCCTACTTTATGCTTACCCACGCTATCTTACTCTTGCTAACCTTGTTCTTGAAGACTCTTACTTCTACTCACTTCTTTTACTAAAAAAAACAAGTTCAATAATCATGCATGAGTGTAAAAATTCTATTTTTAAAAGCTATTATATGCAAACCTCTCTTTACCCAATTAAAACTGAAAATCAAAGAAAATAGTTAGGGTTTTTACCTTGAAAAGATTGGGGAAGTTGAATCCTTGCCCTAGGATCCCTTGGAATTAAGTAGTTGGAACAATCTTTGAAGATGAAGAACTTCTCTCTCTAAAAACCCTCTCTTCTCTCTCTAATTTTGGTGAGATGATATGATAAAATGAAGAAGAAAGGTGTTATATTAAAGAAGAGATCGGGTCAAAATGTTACAAAAATCCAGGCCGGGGTCAATTATGCGGTGCACTATGCGACCGCAGAATCAACATGCGGTCCGCATAGTGACCGCAGAATTGCCCCAAATTTTATACAGGTTCTGTTAAGGAATGCGGTCACTATGCGGACCGCATGTTGATTCCGCGGTCGCAAAAGTGCACCGCAGATTTGACATGCGATCGCATATCGACCGCACTTTTGACACGATTTTGGGCAACTCTCTGGAACGTTTTGCGGCAAGAATGCGGTCCGCATGTCAAGTTTGCGGTCGCATTCTTGACCGCATATTTGACACTTTTTCGGAAAAATTATTTCTCTACATTTTTGAAACTTAAATCACTACCAAGGGTCCGAACCGCGGCGAGCTTAATTCTACGCATTCCTAACACATCATTCGGACCATGACACCACATCTACTAGGTTTTATGCACAAAAATTTTACGGGGCCTTACAATCCTAATCTTAATAAAAATAAATTTATAACTCATTTTTAAAACTCCCTACAATTATGGAAAAAAGGTCACGGTTATAAATAAATATCAACCATTTTTATTTACATTTTTAAAAAAATTAATCTTCAAATCCTAATCATAATAAATATATATTTTTAACTCCTTCTTTTAAGTTACTATAAATTTGGTAGAATACAGACGGTTTTTAAGAAGAGAACTGATGGTTTTAGAAGGAATGGATTCACTTTTTTTTTTTTTTCAAAACAAAATTTAATCTTCCTCCTAATTCTAATTAAAATAAAATTGTAATAGTTTTTTTTATAGTTGCTATAAATTAGGAACAATGTCCTGATGAGCCACTTGTCTATTCCTTGTTGTGACACTTGGCTTCATCAAAAGCTTTTGTCTTTGGCTTTTAATTATAGATAGACATAGATAACTAATTTAATAACTAACTATGCCACGTGGCTTTTCTGAAGCTGCCACGTGGCTTAATGTGAGAGATTATTCCTCTCCTTTTAATAATATATAGATATAGATATAGATGTATTTTTATATTTTCATTTTTATATAATTTTTTTATTATAGTTAATTAATTATAAGATATCTATATTTATTAATGTAATTAAAGTAACCTATATATATATATATATATATATTTAACTAATATATATATTTAAATAATCAATAATTAATTATTAACTAAATAACTAATTTAATAACTAACTATGTCACGTGGCTTTTCTGAAGCTGCCACGTGGCTTAATGAGAGGGTTGTTTTCTTTTCTTTTAATAATATATAGATATATATAGATTTTTATTTTGTTTTTAGATATATTTAAATTTAAAAAGAATAATCAATAATTATTTATTAACTAAATAACTAATTTAATAACTAACTATGCCACGTGACTTTTTCTGAAGCTGCCACGTGGCTTAATGAGAGGTCTTTTTCCTTTGGTTTTAATAATATATAGATACTGATATAGATATATTTTTGTGTTTTCATTTTTATATAGTTTTTTATTATAGTTAATTAATTATAAGATATCTATATTTATTAATGTAATTAAAGTAATATATATATATATATATATATATATATATATATATATATATATATATATATATATATATATATATATATATATATATATATATGTGTGTGTGTGTGTGTGTGTGTGTGTGTGTGTGTGTTTTAAATATATTTAAGTTTAAAAAGAATAATCAATAATTAATTATTAACTAAATAACTAATTTAATATCTAACTATGTGTCACGACCTTAGTTCACGAATCGTGAACATGTCATGACGGCACCCAGTCCCCACGACTAGGTAAGCCTAACACATTGCGAAAAATACACGTTTATGAAATTTAAACAAGAAATAGCGGAAAAACGATATAAGTAGGAATGTAATCCGTGCCGCTTGGCACGGACACTCGTCAAACACACTGTGTAAAATACCACCAAGACCCGGAATCCCACGGGCAACACAGACTAATACAGAAATACAACTGTGGCTCTATGTGTAAAGAGTATCTTAACAACGAAAGGAAGGAGAAACATCTACCAAAACTATTAGAATAGAAGGAGAACCTCCGGATCCGCGGACGTAGCAGATCGTACCTCGAGGTCTCCAAACGTGCTGCTGATATCACTTAGTATGAGCCTGTCCTGATGTACCTGGATCTGCACAACAAAAGTGTGCAGAAGAGTAGCATGAGTACACCACGGCGATACTCAGTAAGTGCCAAGCCTAACCTCGATGGAGTAGTGACGAGGAAGGTCAGGGCCCTACCGAGAGAAAACAATTACAAAATGATAATAACAATAATAAGCAGTTTAAATGATAATAATTCCGAAATAACAACAATAAAATGATTACTGCAACCGTCCACAATTAAGCTAACAACAAGTAACAAACTCAATTAACAAGTCCAGAACCTGTGGGAATTGAACCCACAATCCCATCAACAGTACCCCTGGGTCTCCGGGAATCGAACCCGCAGCCCATGTCTCAATAAATCTCAGGATCTCCGGGAATCGAACCCGCAGTCCATATCTCAGGATCTCCGGGAATCGAACCCGCAGTCCATATCTCAATAATATATCAATAACTTAAGATCTCCGGAATCGAACCCGCGATCCATATCTCAATAACTCAGGATCTCCGGGAATCGAACCCGCAGTCCATATCTCAATAACTCAGGATCTCCGGGAAATCGAACCCACAGCCCTGGGATCTCCGGGAATTGAACCCGCAGTCTACTAACACATCAAATAAAGAAAACACATAGAGAGAATACAATATATTTAACTACAACTTCGCCAAAACTAGTGCCAACAATTTATCAAGAAGTTCAAGTAAGTCAACTAGGCAATTAGACATGTTGAGTCCTAGCTAATCATGCTTTTCTAACTAATACCGGTTAAAAGTAACACTTTTATCAGCTAAGAGCAGGAATATCACTAATCAGATAATTCAAGTAAGTGTGTGTCACAACAACCAGCACATGTACACGCTCGTCACCTCGCGTACAAGGCATTTAAACTATCACATAATATCCTAGGGGTGAAATTTCCCCACACCAGGTTAGACAAGCCACTTACCTCGACTCCGGTACAAAACCGCTAAGAGACAACTCTCTTGCCGCGAATGACGGCCTCCACAGGTGTAGTATCTGATAAAAATTAATAGAATCACATCAAAATAGGGCAATTGGGCATTACCCAATAAAAATAACTGAAAATACACTAAAATCCACAAGTTGTCAAAACCCGACTTTCGGTACGCTTCTCAAAAAATTACAAAAGTCACATATTCGGAATACTCATCTCGACACGAGTCTAGGCATATAAAATTTACCAAAATCGGACTCCATTTGCCCAATCAAATCAGTGTTTTTTTTTAATTTTAGGCCTAGGGCTCAAACCCACTTTTAATATTCCATTTACAGAGAATTAACCTAGGATTTCATGTTAAAATGATCTAATTAAGTCACAAAACTTACCTCCGACAAAACCCCGATGATTTCCCAGCATTCTCCCGTCAATACCTTCTCTTAGAACGCAAAAATGGAGGTTTTGGATATGGGGTTCGCGGATACACTGTTCTGTTATTTTAATATGCTGACTGCCAGGCGACCCTCTGCGATCGCAGCCATAGGCGCGCGATCGCGCTGAAAAAAATCACCAGGTTCCAAAATTTCTCTATGCGATCGCGACATACCCAACGCGATCGCACTGCTTCAGGTCTCAACACTACGCGATCGCGTGAATCCACCCGCGATCGCACTGCTTTAAGTCCTAGATCTACGCGATCGCACACAAGGCATCGCGATCGCGATTCATCCCGTCATAACCTTACGTGATCGCATACTATACCTCGCGATCGCAGAGCTCACAATTCTCGTCTTACGCGATCGCATTCAAAGCTTCGCTATCGTGAAGCACAAAAATCCTTTGCACTTATTGCAGCAGAAACAGCATTGCCTTTGGCACAAAATAGTCCGTTTGGACCCCCGAATTCATCCTGAGGCCCCCGGGACTCCAACGAAAACCACCAACATACTCCAAAACACGATACAAACTTGTTCCAATCATAAAAACACCGTCTTAAACATTAAAATCACCAATTACACACGGATTCAAGCCTAAGTTTCTTCGAAACTTTGGAAACTAACATTCAATCAAAAACCCGACCAAACGACGTCCGAATGACCTGAAAATTTGCGTACATATCCAAAATCACATAACGAAGCTACAGAAATTGTCGGAATCCCATTCCGACCCGCAGATCAAAATCTCACCTATCGTTCGGATTCGCCAAAATTTCCAACTTCGGCATTTCAAGCCTGATTGAGCTGCGGACCTCCAAAATACATTCCGGACGCGTCCCCAACCTCGAAATCACCTAACGGAGCTAATGGAACCATCGGATTTCCGTTCCGAGGTCGTCTTGACACGGTTCTGACTACGGACCATTTTCTAACTTCAAAGCTCTCATTTAGGGACTAAGTGTCCCAAAATGTTCCAAATTTCAGAAACGATTCTCCCGGCAAACCACAATAGCAGAAATGAACTTAGGGAAGTAGTTAAATTCGGGATCGGGGCATAATTTTCTAAAACGACCGGCCGGGACGTTACATCATCCGACACTTAAAAGATTCGTTCGTCCTAGAACGAGCATAGAAAGAATACCCGGAGTGGTGAAAAGATGAGGGTACTGGCTGTCCACATCCTACTCGGCCTCCCAAGTCGCTTCCTCGACCGGCTGACCCTGCCACTGAACCTTTACTGAAGCGATGTTCTTTGATCTTAGCTTCCTGACCTGCCTATCTAGAATGGCTACTGGCTCCTCAACATAAGACAGTTCCTTGTCAAGCTGAACAGAAGTGAAATCCAACACATGCGACGGGTCACCATGGTATCTCCGGAGCATAGAGACATGAAATACGGGGTGGACTCCGGCTAAGCTGGGAGGTAAGGCCAACTCATAAGCAACCTCCCCAACACGCCTCAAAATCTCAAAAGGGTCAATAAATCTAGGACTCAGCTGAGCACATTAGCCTGATATAATCTGAAGATATTCCCTCTTGTTCAAACAATTAAGTCTTAGAGCCTAATTCCAACATCCAGAATTCTGTGTGAGGCTTGTTTTCATCAAGAGATCACTCAATATTGCTCAAACGCCGTCCTCAAACATGACTGCATAACCTTGCTGGATTCTTACCTTGCAACACAAAATCCACAGGACCACGATAATATTTTATGATCAAATTAGCCAAAAAGTCAACGAATCAGATGCTCCCATCGCACCTCATGATCTACATATGTCTCGTTCCAACTTTTACAATACTAACACGATGGAAGAGATGTGTCAATATCCATAACCAACTACTGAATCAACAATTCATTGGGTCTATACTCCTGACAAGATCCATTACCTTGTCCTAAACCAGAGGATGGTCCTTTCCTCTATAATATACTTCATATAATCAATTTGCACTGACCCCAAATCACATAATCTCATCTCACCCAGTACGAACTGGTAAGGCGACAAGCCACATCATACATAATCAAAATCCCACAATATGACACAATGTGCTAGTAATCCACTAATTCGTACGTGATACAAAGGAAGGCGAACACTAGAGAGAACTATTCAACACTTACATAAACATGGACCTCCTCAGAAAATAGGAAACAGAACGCATGAAAGCAATTATAGACACTGAAATAAACATCACATTATTGCGGCGTGCAACCCGATCCCAACAATATAACCATGGCGGCGTGCCACCCGATCCCAACAATATAACCATGGCGGCGTGCCACCCGATCCCAACAATATAAAACTCACACAAGGAGTCATATGTCGAGCCGAATAGCTCATTACATCAAAATACTAAATATCGATCATAAGCACACTAAGGTGCATGATATCAGACACAATGAAACATATAGTGCTATAGGCTACAAACTCAAGCACAACTGAGGTGCGATATAAGATCTGAGTCTCAAGAGCCATCATGCTCATATAACATCACCGCTGAGCGGAACCCCAACACATAAGGAACTTACCAAGCCGTCTCACACTCATACGGTGCAATATATCTTTACATGAATTAACTAACCACGAAAATAAGACCGCAACTATCCCTCCATAAAGGGCGCATTGCTGGAAGAAACATAACCGGCCAGATGCAAGGCTCACTTCCACATTTAAATCTATCCACCGACCTTAAGTCTATCCTAGTCGTGTCAAGCTAAGTCAATAGTATTTCACAGGTCTATAACCCAATAAGCAGAGTGCCTTCCAGGCATAAGTTCTCAAATGGATGATATCACCAAAATCCTCATACTTAGTTTAAATTTCTAACCATTCAAGTGACTACATGTCACACCTATACAATCTTCTTGTGGGACAAGCTCCCACCATCTTTCGAATAATTAAACGGGCTTGCACAGTCAACCCACCGGCTGCACTAACACTGAAAAGCGATCAGGAGTCCCTAACCGGGATGCAAAGCCTTTCTCACAGAATATCGATCTCAAGTGATACTGACGTTAATACCCATCTTACTCAAAACACTGAAACTCCCTTCCTGCTTATCCGAGCTCTTTATATTACATTAATTGACGAAACTGCGACCCTGGTCCTTACTTAAAATTTCATACCACTCACTGCACCTCATGTGTTGAAATACGATAGATACGATTTCCATCACAACTCTAGAACTGACGATAGGCTAATACTTCATCACATAAGACTCTCCATTTAACTCATTTTAGGAGAACTATAGCAACATACAGGCGAATTCTCATAACCATCGCATACGCCAATCTCTAAGTAGTGGTCCAAGCCACCATAACCCTTTCCGAGGTCCGCCTACTCAGAGTAGGCCCTAACAGAAGTATACTTCAGAATACCATCAATCACTACGGCCGACAAGCCTCACATGCACCTCCACAAATCGCATGCATACCTCGATCACATTACATGAAACGATCATTGACACCAATATGCCAACTTCAACTTTGGCTAATCAATCTACTTCCTTCTAGTGTATCCTTGATTGCCTTAGAAGTGTTAATATCTCCCTTCAATACCTAACTTATTCCAACCACTCTCACGCCGAGTGACCTTAAATCATGAGGCCATGTTGTCTCAAAAATGACTACCATTTTATGTCTCTCAAATGCTACGCCACAAGTCAAAACATAATAGAACATTTTGTGCCTTTCTTCTTGAGTTGCTTCAAAAGCATAAGCCGCAACTATACTTATAGACTCAGAATTATCAAACATCACACTTTACCTCTTGAATTCATTAGGACCGCTATTGAGAACCATCCGGCCCTAACTTGTCCCAGTACGCAACCAACTCTACTGAATTGTTTTATAACATATGAATACCCTCTCGATAAAGCACCCAGCGGAATCACTTCCCGCGAAGCCTGCATCTATACGAGGCATAAACCATGAATCTCCCCTTAAGTTTGAACATGAGCCAGTAAGGCTAACCATAACATGCATTCAACAATACCTATACTCAAATTACCACACATGGTCCTTTCTCGTGGATGTAATAACCCATTAACACGCTAGTATACAGAATTCACGCAGGTAATTACCATGCGACCCAATCGAAAGCGGTGGGACTCTCCCACTTATCCCAAAGCCACTATTACACATCTCTTGAACACATTAGAACCATCCTCTCAGTCATTTACTCTTATTCAACTGCAATACACTTGATCCAACGAACATAACCACCTGTGCTCTATTAGCATCCTGACACCATAGGGCATGACCTCATTCCAATACAACCAAACATCATCCCGCTCCATGCACCGAGCATTCTATACCATACAACTTAAAACATACTGCGATTCTCACACACCTATGAAGCACCATGTAGCCTTTGCCGAAATCTTCCATGCTGATAATGAAAGGTATAATTTATTAGGGACACGGGAACATCAAAAGTCCCAACATCATACCATACGAGCCTCAACTCTTGCCCATCCGCAAGTTTCAAAGAACCTTTTGAATAGCACCTAGATACATCGCAGGCCAAATCTGATATGACACATGACCCATAATTTGATCGTTGATAGTGAAATCCTTTCACCTGGCATGAAGCCTTAAGATACATTTTGCTAATACATGACAATAGCCTTTATCATTTGTACATCTTCATCATAAGACAGTCCAAGACATTTGTTTGGTACATGTCCTTCTTAAGATAGTTAAACTCATTTCCCCCAGTATCTCTGCTGGCTGAATCCTTCGCTAAATAGATATCTCATATGAACCATATAGTCTTTATTACCACCAACTATCTTTAGATATATATCCACCTTGTGATTCTACCATTACCGTGACGATTAGGCAGTTAAGTAAACCTCCTCAAAACCGTACTTATCAACCGAATGTTAGGACCTAGTGCACCCCATGTGCGCAATTGATGATCTCTCAATTCTCTTGCATTACCGATATGGATGACACGCGGTAACAATGGTTGGGTAAATTCATGACTCCCTTGAAATCCCTCCGCAGCGTCACGAATCGTCGGCGTGTACTTGATACCGAGCGCTCAATTTCAATACACGAGTGGATGCAAAAGGACATATGACATACGCTCCAACTGAATAAATGACACACGATAAGGAATTCAAAGAATTGAAGAGTTTCCTAAATAGTTATATAGCCCCTCGTAGATAAATACAGATGTCTCCGTATCGATCAGCGAGAATCTAAGTAACCGGTCTATGTCCCATGACTCCTACGAACCTAGAGCTCTTATACCAACTTGTCACGATCCTAGTTCACCAATCGTGAACATGTCATGACGGCACCCAGTCCCCACGACTAGGTAAGCCTAACACATTACGGAAAATACACGTTTATGAACTTTAAATAAGAAATAGCGGAAAAACAATATAAATAGGAATGTAATCTGTGTCGCTTGGCACAGACACTCATCAAACACACTGTGTAAAATACCACCAACACCCGGAATCCCACGGGCAACACAGACTAAAACAGAAATACAACTCTGTCTCTATGTGTAAAGAGTATCTAAACAACGAAAGGAAGGAGAAACATCTACCAAAAATATCAGAATAGAAGGAGAACCTCCGGATCCGCGGACGTAGCAGATTGTACCTCGAGGTCTCCAAATGTGCTGCTGATATCACTTAGTATGAGCTTGTCCTGATGTACCTGGATCTGCACAACAAAAGTGTGCAGAAGAGTAGCATGAGTACACCACGGCTGTACTTAGTAAGTGCCAAGCCTAACCTCGATGGAGTAGTGACGAGGAAGGTCAGGGCCCTACTGAGGGAAAACAATTACAAAATGATAATAACAATAATAAGCGGTTTAAATGATAATAATTCTGAAATAACAACAATAAAAATGCTTATTACAACCGTCTACAATTAAGCTAACAACAAGTAACAAACTCAATTAACAAGTCCAGGACCTGTGGGAATTGAACCCATAATCCCATCAACAGTACCCCTGGGTCTCCGGGAATCAAACCCGCAGCCCATGTCTCAATAAATCTCAAGATCTCCGGGAATCAAACCCGCAGTCCACATCTCAATAATATATTAATAGCTCTGCATCTCCGGGAATGGAACGCGCTGTCCATATCTCAATAACTCTGGATCTCCGGGAATCGAACCTGCAGTCCATATCTCAATAACTCAAGATCTCCAGGAATCGAATCCGCAGTCCATATCTCAATAACTCAGGATCTCCGGGAATCAAACCCGCAGTCCATATCTCAATAACTCAGGATCTTCGAGAATCGAACCCGCAGTCCATATCTCAATAACTTAGGATCTCCGAGAATCGAACCAGCAGTCCATATCTCAATAACTCAGGATCTCTGGGAATCCAACCCACAGTCCACAAATAATATTACTCCGGGTCTCTGGGAATCGAACCCACAACCCTGGGATCTCCAGGAATTGAACTCGGAGTCCACAAACACATCAAATAAAGAAAACACACAGAGAGAATATAATATGTTTAATTACAACTTTGCCAAAACTAGTGCCAACAATTTATCAAGAAGTTCAAGTAAGTCAACTAGGCAATTAGACATGTTGAATCCTAGCTAATCATGCTTTTCTAACTAATACCGGGTAAAAGTAACACTTTTATCGGCTAAGAGCAGGAATATCACTAATCGGATAATTCAAGTAAGTGTGTGTCACAACAACCAGTGCATGTACACGCCCGTCACCTCGCGTACAAGGCATTTAAACTATCACATAATATCCTAGGGGTGAAAGTTCCCCCACACCAGGTTAGACAAGCCACTTACCTCGACTCCGGTACAAAACCGCTAAGAGACAACTCTCTTGCTGCGAATGTCGGCCTCCACAGGTGTAGTATCCGATAAAAATCAATAGAATCACATCAAAATAGGCCAATTGGGCATTACCCAATCAAAACAACTCAAAATACACTAAAACCCACAAGTTGTCAAAACCAGACTTTCCGTACGCTTCTCGAAAAATTACAAAAGTCATATATTCGGAATCCTCATCTCGATACGAGTCTAGGCATATAAAGTTTACCAAAATCGGACTCAATTTGCCCACTCAAATTAGTGTTTTTCTTCAATTTACCCCTCTTTGAGCCTTCAAACCTTTCTTTGGCCAACTCAGTACAAACCATTCCCTTTTTGCAAAATGATCCCCTCTTTTGAACCCGTCCCTCCTTGAACATTGAAAATTAGGCTAAAAGCCTAAGTTGGGGGTGGTGTCAAAGGGAGATAGGCAAGGTTACACATTGAGTCTAAGGCCATATACCTCATAGTGCGTATTAATGTATTCAAGCTCCAATATAAAAAAAAACATTACATTGTGGAGACTTGAATAAAAATTGTGAGAGGTATGCAAGGCGGTTCTATAATTGGGGACTAGAGGCTAATGAGGCTATGTGAGTTAAAGAAAACCAAAATGCAACAGAATGAAGCTTGTAAGTAGTGTTCAAGGAGGATGAAGTCATATGTACCCAAATGCTTACCTAACCTTTCCTAAACCTACATTATGAGCCTAAAAAATACTTATGGGACCTCCAACCGGTCATTCTTGAAGAAGTAGCGAATTAAAATAAGAGTAAGCCTATGGTATGACATGTAGTGGGACTTGAAGTTCCTTCTGAGAGTGAGTGTTCTCTTTTTACTTGTCCTTGTGAATACTGTAAATATGGTGAGTATAGGACATCCTTTCTGGCGAGAGTGCTTGAACTGCAGAATTTACTTAAGTTGAAGCCTTTAGAGTCTAATGCAAATGCAGTCAACTGAGGGTAACATTTAGTCACAATGTGAGGCTCAAAGCTTGCATGATTGGTCTGTCTCTACATGTTTGCTCTTAGTCAAGGAGGAGTCCAATACATGCTTGAAGAACTGAACATTAGCACAAATCTTGTGTCATTGTTGTGTTAAGTGTTAGAAATAAGTGTGGCATATGTATATTCTGATTGCTTGAGGACAAGCGAGAGCTTAAGTTGGGGGTGTTGATGTGCCGGAGAGATTCGGCACATATACATACTAAATTCCAGTATATTAGCTTGTTTCATTGCAAAATGTAGTCCATACTCATGTAATTTTGTGGTTTTATAGATAAAGAGGAAGAAAACACCAAGGACACAAAAATGGACGCAAAAAGATAAGAAAGAGGGTAAGTTGTGCAAAAGAGCAAATCTGCGGACCACTATGCGGTCGCATACTTCATATGCGGACCGCAAACAAGCAACCAAATCGCAGAACTAAACAGTGAATGGAGCTGAAATGCATGGCAAAAATGCGATGTCTTTTGCGATCGCACATCCAATATGCAGTCTGCACTTTTGCTGCATAATGAACACAAATGAAACCTAAAATGCAAGTATGCGGTGCTTTCTGCGGTCGCACAATCAATATGCGGACTGCAGAATGATTACGCGATCAACACATGAATAGCTAGGGTTCCTATCTGCGGTGCTGCCTCTCAAGATTGCGGACCGCAGACCTGTTATGCGACAGATTTACGGTCGCATACGTGACCTGGAAGGGAAAACTTGTCCGTTTTTTGTCGGATCTTGGTCCCTCTATAAATAGCTTTTTAGAATTTTGTGTAAGGATATCTTGTGCAGACTTTATACTACACTCGAAGACTTTATTACTTCATCTTTTTGGAAGCTTTTGGTTGAAGAATCTTTTACTTTGTAAGCATTTATGACATTTATTACACAGTGTGTTTTACATTTTAGCATGTGTGGCTAAACTTAAATACTAAGGTTGTGAACCCTAAATGGGTGTTATGTAAATGGGTGTTTAACATTGAATATATGCATAATGGTTGGTTGATATTTCTTCACTTCTCATTCTTCATTTATTATTGGTGGTTGCAAACACCAATTAAAGCCATTAAAGTCCTACCTTGCTTGGGAAAGTGGGTTAGATTTTGGAAGAAGTAAAGAACAAAAACTCGAAGCTTTACACTTCGTTTAATAGAATCGCTTAGGGATAAATGGGTTTTATTTGGCATTGATTGATTGTTATCCATTGTGACTCATATACTTTTGGGAAAAAGCAAGAGAGGAAATACTACTCTAAGTATTGGGAAATATTGTGTAGTTGCTTAGAAATCGATTGCATATCAATAATCAACCATTAGAAATATATCATATTAACACCGATGGCATTACACTACATTAATGGGAACACGACCTTGGTCTAATCAATTCTATAAATTATTACATTAAACATTTTCAGTAGTTAAATATTCTAAATCAACCTTCACTCATACTATCAATCCTACACTATTTCTATGTTACTTCTAACGGAATAGATTCAAGATTTTAGTCGGGTAACACTCTAATTCAAGTAATCATTTCACACCTATTCCTCGTGGGATTCGAACCCAACCTAGTTGGGTTATTATATTTGACACCGACCGCCTTACACTAATTGTAAATGTGTAATTTGAGCGTATCACTATTTCGAGTCATAAATCATCCCCCGAAGCTAACCGAACCACCAGAATTCACATCCGAGCCCTCTAACCATATAGTCAACTTCCGGTTGACTTTTCTAAAACAAGCTTCATTCTAAGAGGCTATGTGCCTTATATTGAACCAAAACCAATTCAATTACACCCGATCAACTATAATATTGATACAAAAACATGAAGAAACACAATAAGGGAGAAACGGGGCGGTGACTCATGTGACGACGGGCCGGGTCGTCACATTCTCCCCAACTTAAACAAACGCTTGTCCTCGAGCTTACCCAGAATTGTGCTAAAAGCAACCCAATAGCTGAATGACATTACCAAGCATATACTAGGGGTGTTTCTACGTCACCCTATCTCACATAAGTCTGAGAACACAATATAGCTGAAATTTCACAGTCCATCTAGACCATAACCCACATTGCACTTCCCAAAATCATACACCATATCTGAACCCCACGTCTATACTCAGAACAAACCCGAACAACATTAATAACCCACACTTGTAACTCCAAGTGAGACTATATGATGTACCACACAACCCAATCACTTGAGACAATGACCCGTATTCACAATAATTGCCCACAATAACCAAATACCGATAGAAAACCTTTTTATTATCCAAAGTCTTATTCCTACACTTTCATATACTGCCAACGGCAACTGAGAAACACGATAAACCGAACCCATCTCTCTAATCACCCATTCATGAGTCCATTTCCTTTCTGACTGATACTACAATAGATTTCGGAGCCAAACCTCGATATTTACCTTTCTAACAAGCTGAAATCAAATACGCTCATACTCAATAATGACTCAATGATCATCTCAACTACAACACAGCACTCTGGTGACATGACACCTCAACAACGACCTAAGCCACAACGTGCACAACATAGGAACCAATAAGAAACAATCTAATCACACTCAAGACATGACAACTCACTCAAACGAAGAGCTGTAAATTAAGCTCAATAGTACCATCACAACACAAAACTGAGATCCCGTCTCACATTATAGAAATAGAGTACCTAAATCCTCTTCGAAAGGTCATAACATCACGTGGCCTTGTCACAACTCATGATTCTATCCAAACAATATTACCCATGAAGTACCTCAAGTCACCATACTCAAAACAGACACCCATGCACAGATTGAGGATCTGAAACCACGCAATCCATCACACCCATGATTAAGCAAGTGTACTATTCAATCCTGGAAAGACACAACCGACGCACTATTTGCCGAGCAACACCCAATACGGACTTTTCCCAAAAACTAGGAAGTAAGGCATACAAGATAAAATATAGAAAACTATTCTCCACATCACACTATTGTGGCGAGCAACCCGCTCCTAATAACATACCCGTGGTGGCGTGCCACCCGATCCAGATATCATACCCGTGGCGGCGTGCTACCCGATCCAAATATCATACCCGTGGCGGTGTGCCACCCGATCTACACATATATCACACAAAAGGAGATGCATATCGAGTCAAGTTTGCTCATTACAATAAAACACATATAGCCTCAAGCTCGGCCACAAGAAACACATCTAAAAACGTCCCTCAATACCAGAACTAATCAATGGTAGAAACCTCTGCACTAACATCCACCACGAAGGCCCGATTAATAAGCAACACTTGCCAGCCATCCGCTGGTCTTTGGAATACAACTACCTTGCTAGAACATAATCCGATGCACCTTGCCACGCAACCTGTGGAATTTTCTGACATAGTCCATAACACATTAGCCTAGACAACCTGACATTGGGGCGATCGGTCTGCAATCTAATATCATAACCCAAATTTAACATATTAAGCAAGGAAAGATCCACTAGGACTTCCAATTTCTAATAATCGTTAAACAGTGTTAATACACACGATCTACGACTACCGCATAGGCGGATCACGACAACTTTAGTCTCCAACACATATATAACACATAAATCACTATGCATGATCCCACACTACGTCGTACGAATTCATAACACAAATCAAGTATCCATTCATACTATGAAACACATTCAGAAATTTCCCTATGCCATCAACATCTCAATCATCATAGTCGATCCAACAAAACAATGTCGCAATACTACTGACGTATCATCAGTTACATCAACTTAATCATCTGAAGATCGATTCTCTACTCAACTGCAACTGCCCGTGCTGCTCAAGAATTTAATGATTTCCCATTATGAACTGAACCAAAACCTTGAACACGCAAATCTCAATTTTCCATATCATAACACATAGACCATACCCATAGGAATTATACTCATCTTCAAAACCAACTCTTTCTCCCAATCTCATAGCACAAGCTAAATTGTGAGGGTTGAATCTTTTTACCTAAACCAAGCTAAGAAAACTGCCATCGCGCAAAAGCTTTGCTGCACAAAACCTGTAAGACTCATTGCCTCGAACATATGCAAAGAATTAATCATTCCTTTATTATACTAATTCGGTTTATTATCAAGTTGTTCCATTTATCCAATTTCTTTCCTGATTCATCATTAATTTGATAGTCTCCCTTGCTGTAGCACCACAATACCTCAACTCCGGTTACCACACAAGACTCACACATAAAACCACACTGTCTAAGACCTATAGGCCACTAAATACCCTTTTCAAACATTTCCTCGAGATATCACCTGCCAAAATACTGTACTATGAAGAACTTCCTGCAAACCTGAACTATTTACCATTACCTTCCAAATGCGGATACACAAAATCCCATGACTTTCATAAAGTACCACAAGTCTTGATATCTTCTAATGAAAATACAGTCTTTAGCCACACACACAAACTTAAGACACTGGATTGTTACATGCAAAATCTTGAACACAGAAAAACCATTCTCGAGAGTCATTCACTCTTATTCAGCTGCAAATCATCTGTCCTAAATGAACAGAACCACTCATGCCTTATTAGTACTCTAACACTGCAGAACATGGTTTTATACAGATACAAACAACCATTTTTCTTCTCTATACACTTAGCATTCTTTATCAACAACATCTAGAGACATCCTAATGTTTTCCCACATTTACGAAAGGACCATATAACCTTCATCAAAATTTTCCTTCACACGTGCCACTCTCAGCTCGACTTCTACGACCAGACCTGATCCGCCAACATACTTTGGGACAGAACCAACATAGCACACAACAATGCAATCAGCTAATCCATAGCAACCTCCCCAACTTGGCTCAAAGCCATATATCAGGACATGCTCAATAATCCTTAATACTTTTACTCTATTGAAAACACAATGCTATAATGAGATTTAAACTCAAGTCATCCATAAGTTCGTGAAAACATAGATCAACTAGTATTGTAGCCCCCTACACATCTCCCACTCATCTCTCCCATAGATGAGTCCACTTTCATAAGCAATCCAAGATCTTAAATTACAACACATACGCTTCAATTACACATGAGATATTTTAACATACGTATAAGGATCATACCGCTCAAAAACACTCTGCAGGAGATAACCTACCTGCTTCACCTTATTTCAATATTTTAACATGTCTTCCACCATCATATACGTTACACAATCAATTAGTCTTCCTAAATCTAAACTTATACCACCACATAAAATATGCTATACGTACCAGCTACGAGACATGTAAATATTCTTCACGCGTCCATAACTTGGGGCTACACAATAGATCGCAATAGGAAACAAACGCTTAACAGCTCATCTATTATCCATCGGACTTCTTCATCGCTACCAAAATCACATAAATACACCTCGCAGTACCAACATACTCATCACATCGACACCCATCCGCCAATCCGATTAATAAGGGGGTTACCAAACATATAGTTTCAAAACACTTGCTAACACAATCAGCACCTCGGTGCTCAAGCCATAGGCAAGATCCGACCTCAAGTCCTCCAAACTCGACCATCATGAACTTACAGAGATTGCCTCTAGTCCCTTGATCGGGGAATCACAAACCATCAAGGCACATATACAATAGAGCACTCACGGGCGCATACCGACGTGTGGAAGCAATTTCAAGAGTTATCTCAAAGTGAATCAAGTACGCACGATAAGAATTCCATGAATAGGAAGTTTATCCTAAAGGTTCTGCAGCCTCTCGAGGATAAATACAGACATCTGCGTACCGATCCGCGGGACACTACTAAACCTGCTCATGACTTGTAAGACCTAGTATCCTAGGCTCTGATTCCAACTTGTCACGACCCAAATTCCATACCCGATCGTGATGGTGCCTCTCATGAAGACAAGGCCATCCAATAGCTATTAAGCATAATGAATAGAAAGTATATCTTATTTACATCTAACTATTAACCTTATCACTATACAACCCGATCGGGGTGTCACAAGTCACGAGCATCTAATGAGTAAAGGCACTACTACTGGCCGTCAATGTCATAGCTCAAACCCGATCGTGATGGCACCCAACCCTAAAGTTAGGCAAACCAGACCAAACAACTATTTTCACATTTAAAGACAAGTCCCAAAAGGACAAATTCAAGAAGAATATATTTGAGTTAATAATAATACTCCAACGATAATAGTAGAATAAAAATACTGAGAAGTGTGAACACCGAAAATAACACTCCCAAAAGATCTGGGGTAACGAATCTAGAGCCTCTAAGCAAAAACCTGAATAGTAATAAGAATACTGAACAAAATACTCAAGTCTAGAAGTATATAGAAATAAACTGAAATGAAGATAAAAACTAGGTCCTGCGAACGCCAGCAGCTACCTCAGCAACTCGAGTACTCTAAAATAAGCAGAACTGCTCGTCTAACCCTCCTGCTTACCTGAATCTGCACACAAAGGTGCAGGGAGTTGGGGTGAGTACTAAGTACTCAGTGAGTAAACAGTATATAAAATAACTAAAAGCGGAAAATCCACAAAATACCACAGAGCAAAGCTAAAACTACAGTCTTATACCTACCACGAACTAACAACAACAGCAAACCACAAATAAAACTATAGGCTCTGCTGACAACCCTACTGGCCATGATAACTATGCTGACCCTGAAAACCACGGTCTGATGAAGCCCCACTAGACTCTGCATGGCCAGACTGAAGAGATCTAAAGGAACAACCTCTGTTGTGCTGAGACTGGCCCCTAAAGAGAGCACCACTGTAACTACCTGCACCATGAGGCCTCTTAGCCTCCCTCTCCTCACACTCTCGACAGCGGTCTATCTCAATCTGATGAGCTGTATCAACCACCTGCACAAAAGTAACTTATGTAGCCCTCTCTCTAGTCATCAATATGCGGATAGGATAGTTGAGACCATCCACAAATCTCCTGATCCTCTCGCGATCTGCCAAAATCATCCACATGGCATGTTGAGCTAGTTGTGTAAACCTCAACTCGTACGGAGTCACTATCATATCACCCTGCTTTAACCACTTGAACTGTCGACGCGACTCCTCCCTCTGAGACTAGGGCACATACTTCTCTAGAAATACAATGGAGAATTGCTGCCAAGTGAGGGGCGCTGCCCCAATAGGCCTACACCTCTCGAAATCTTCCCATCAATGATATACTAGTCTTGTGAACTGGAAGGTAGTGAAAGCAACACCGCTAGACTCCAGATTACCCGTAGTATGAAGCATACGCTGGCACTTATCCAGAAAACCCTGGGCAACCTCGTCCTCAAGACCAATGAACGCCGGAAGTTGTAGTCTCTCGAACCTCTCCAACCGATGCTGCTTGTCATTAGGCATAGTTGGGACCACATGAGCTAGGGCTAGTGCAACTGGTGCAGCCGACCAAACTGGCTGAGCTAGAGCTGCCTCAGGTGCCTGAAAACCCTAAACTACCAGCTCTTGTGTGCGAGCAACATGGGTCTGATTCCCTCCCCCTGCCTATGAAGAAGCGGCAGCAGTAGAGGCTGCAACCATCTGGGCTAAGCCAGTACACACTGATAGGATATGTGCTAAGGTCTCCTGAAGACTTGGTATCTCAATAGGCACTGCCTTTGCCTGAACCTGAGCTGCTGGAATGCCTGCAACTGGACTATAGTCCTGAACCTGATCCACTGGCGCTGGGATCTGACCCTGAGTCTAGTCAGTTAGTGGGTCAGTAGGTGATGTCGATGCTGCCCTGCCTCTACCACGACCACGGCTTCTAGGTGCCACTGGTGGTCGTCCACTACGTCCGTTAGCATGGGTTCTCTCCATCTGCGAGAGAATAGAATACGGAAAACTTCAGTTTCACGAAGCGCACGATATGAATACAAGAAAGTGCAGTGTTTC
The DNA here is from genome assembly GCA_032618575.1 of Nicotiana noctiflora. Classification (NCBI taxonomy): domain Eukaryota; kingdom Viridiplantae; phylum Streptophyta; class Magnoliopsida; order Solanales; family Solanaceae; genus Nicotiana; species Nicotiana noctiflora. The sequence goes on along the minus strand of JASVEL010011887.1, from coordinate 139,730 downwards.
CTAAAATTCTGTAGCCTCCCAAAGATAGATACAGACGTCTACGTACCGATCGGCAGGAGCCTACCAAACCGACTCATAACTTGCGAGGCATAGTAACCTAGGCTCTAATACCAACTTGTCAAAACCGAAACCCTGTCGTGATGGCGCCCAACCCTAAAGCTAGGCAAGCCAGACCAAACAACAGTTTTCACATTTAAAGACAAGTCCCAAATGGACAAATTCAAGAAGAATATATTTGAGTAAATAATAATACTCCAACGATAATAATAGAATAAAAATACTGAGAAGGGTGAACACCGAAAATAAGACTCCCAAAAGATCTAGGATCACAAGTCTAGAACCTCTAAGCAAAAACTGAATAGTAAAAGGAATACTAAAAATACTGAAGTCTGGAAGTATATAGAAATAAACTTAAATGAAGAGAGAAGCTAGGTCCTGTGAATGCCAGCAGCTACCTTAGCAACTCGAGTACTATAAAATAAGCGGGACTGCTCGTCTAACCCTCCTGTGTACCTAAATCCGCACATGAAGGTGCAGGGAGTAGGGGTGAGTACTAAGGACTCAGTGAGTAAAAAATATATAAAATAGCTGAAAGTGGGAAATCCACAGAATACCACATAGCAAAGCTAAAACTACAGTCTGATACCTACCACGAACTAACAACAACAGCAAACCACAAATAACACAAGTAATTCACAAACAAGAATGCAATGCAATGCACATGACTGCTACGGCGTGTAGCCCCATCCATTTAACGTCGATGGCGCTCACTAGGGGTGTGTATAGACTCCGAAGGGGCTCCTTCAGCCAAAGCGCAATACTTATATCATCCGATGCGGCGTGCAACCTGTGAGCACGTGATTTTTGCTCCAAGCAACTAATTCCAAAATAAAAATACAAAAATGATTTTTTGATTGAAATTGGTTTGATTATTATATAGAAAATATCAATGTTTGTTTTAATTGTTGAAATAAAGTGAAAGAAATTAGAAATGGAATACAAAATTAAATTTATTGGAAAATATCAAAAAAATATAAGGTAATTACTAGGAAATTGGAAAATCAAGGAAAAAAATACAAAATTTGAAAATAAAAGAAAATACATCAGTATAAAATATACAAGGAAAATAAATCTGAAATACACGGGAAAATATAGAAATAAAATAAATAAATATAATTCAAAAAATACAAAGATAGGTAAATACATGGAAATACAAGATACAAGGTGTATTTGGGCCAAATACACAAAACATTAGCCCAAAAACAACACCCATAGACCAGGCCCAAAGTTAAAAGACCGGCCAGTCTCATAAAAATACCAAACGATGCCGTATCATTTGATGGATCTGGGCAATTGATATAATTAATTAATGGACCAAATAAGGCAGTTGCCTTGTAAATTAAACGACGACACGTAAAGGAAATAATCAGGTTCATTCATTTCATTATTCAAATGGATAAGAGCAGTGTCTCACTTAAAGCCAAACGACGTAGCTTAGCCAATTAAATCACAGCCGTTTAAAAGCCTAATCTAACGAACAAGAGTAAGGGTGCATTTTAACTCAGACATCATCGTTTGAAGGAGAAGCAATCCTGGCCATTCATATCAGCCAATCTAACGGCTGAAAACCAACGACCTAAGATCAATATATATTCCCAGTCCCCCTGTTCATTTCGGATTATACACACATACATCTCACAACACAAACCCTAGCCGCCTCCTTCTCTCCCCTCCTACTCTCACAAACCACCGGAACCCTACAGGTGGTCAGCCTCCTATCGTCTTCTCCGGCATAAACCACCACCCTGAACACCCCCTTCTTCTTCTAGCACCATTACCCCATTGATCTCACCCAAATCCCCCGTTAATTCCCCAGTTCTTGAAACTCCGATCGCCGGAACCCTAGCCGGTGACCACCCAAACCATGGTTCAGCCTTCCACCTTAAAAACCAAAACCACCATGAAACGTTCTTTCACCCCATCCTAGTCCCATATCTTCAATCAAAGCCAAACGTTTCAAATATTAAAAAGTATCTCACCGGAACCCTACTCCGGCAGACCCAAAACTAAAACCATCCAAAACCATCATCAGGGTCCTCAAATACCCCCTTTCACACACCAAATCAAACTTCCAAAGTCTGTCTGGAAGATCTATCATCAAAGAGACTCCAAGTCTCTGAAACACTAGAAAACCAAGAAAAGAAGAAAGAAAGAAGAAAAGAAAGAAAGAAAAGAAAAGAAAGGAAAAGAAGAAACCCCAAAAGCTAAGTACCCAGGACCCGCCTTTGTTCTGTGCTTCGGTGTTATTATTTGTTAAAACTTGGATCTGTTTAGAAAAATCTCTGTACATGTTTAAAATTGATTAAGTACCCTGAATCCACCTCTGTTCTATGCTTGATCTCCTCTGTTCTTACTTGTTAAAAACTTCAATATATTGCATGTGTATGCCTGAAATCGATTAAGTATTCTTAGTTCTGATTATAACTATCTATAAATTGCATGTTATTAGTCATTTTATGTTATTGTTCAATAGATCCTGCCTCGACTAGGGTTTTGGTTAATTCGGACTAACCATTATCAATTGTTTCTCTGAGTTCTGATTAATCTTAAAATTAGTTCTAATTGGGTCTATATGTGCAAGACTACATAAAATTGGCTATTATTGCAATGTGATTCATATGTTTGTTTCTTCTGAACTTTTGAGTAATTAGTTACATTTAGGTTATATGTGCAAAATGTTTATTGTGGCTATTATTGCAACACAATGTGAGTCTTTGATTTGTAAAGTCATTTGTGGTTATTTTGTAAAGTGGTTAACCATGAAAATGTTTTACTTAGTCTGAAACTGGCTAAAATTTAAAGTAGGGTCTCAGGGGTTATATTTTAAATATTTTTAATTACCCCAAGTCTTCGCAGACCTAATGATAGGTCGGCTAAATATTGTTGAGTGTAAGAGGTAAAAGGGGAAGGTGAATTGGTATTTCTGAAGATTATATAGAGGTAATGGGGGTATAAATGACATTGAGGCTTGGTTTTACTAAAAATATATGAATAATAAAGGGTAAACTAGGCATAGTTAAAAGGCAAATGTGCAATAAACCTTAGCAAGTGAGGGTAACTAGGTCAATTATGCCCAATAAAACGATAAGGAATAACCTAGAACCTTCTAGCATGGGGTCAAGTGTATTTTAGAATTATCCTATACTTAACTGATTTAATTGAAAAAGAGTTGGGGTGGGAAATATGAATAACTAATTCAAAATTCCCTCCTAATTCACTCTATAAATAGGCAGTCTTAAGCCTGAATAGGGATCGGAATTTTTAGAATTGGAAAATTACTCTAGGGGTTCGAAAATTATCAGATTTTGAGAGGATTCAAAAATTCCAGATTCTAGGAGAGTTTGAGAGAGTATTCAGTTTACTAAAGCTCTGAAACTTCTATAATATAATTCTACAATTCTTCTACTTAGCATACAGTTCGAGTACTATTTCTGGGGATCTTTGCTGGTTGTCCCGCTGTCTGTTTACTTCAACTTTGCTTAGATTTCCATTTGCTAGAGTTATTTGCTGGTTTACCCACTGAGTTTTGAGATCTGTTGTGTTAATTGCTTCCTGTTCGTTGTTGCTTACCATCATTGTTGTTGCTGATTTTCCTTCATCTCCAAAACCTAGAACTCGTTGACTTGGTTTTGAATCAGGTACACACCACTATGTCTTGGAGCTGTAATTGAAATGTTATTGAAGAAATGAGATGTTAATTAGCTTCAGTTAGCAAATTGTGTATCTATTCTTTCATTTTCATACTTATAAATGCTTAGATCTCTTGTAATTCATTTAGGAACCGGTTGTAATAAGTATGGAACTATGCGAACTCATTTTAGATTAAAGTAGTAGTAGATAATACTGTAGTAAACGTATTAAGTAGATTATTTATAAAGATCACCTAAATATAGGACTAAAACTGGCCTAAAACTTAGCCTGATCACCCAGATCCATAACTATTACAAATTAGATGTGAAATACTAACACTTAGATATTTTGTTAATCAAGTTCTGAATCTGAATCATTTAATTCGAAAATATGAAGTAGTTGAATTTTAAATCACGCTACTGTTTTAGCATTACTGAAACTAGATTAGCTATAAACTTGTATTCAACTTTGTAAACGACAATCTGAAACATAATTGTAATATGACCATGCTTTAGTTAAAAATGTAAATGTTGTTTTCAATCAAAGTGGATAGATAACTCTGCAATTAGTGTTGTTAATTAAATAACGATATCATACCCTATTAATTGACTAGCTGAGTAACAACATTGATTTAAACTGGATATTAAGGGTCATAGTTAATTGTCAAATATTAAAATCAGTGGTGATCAAATTGCAAACTGGCGTTAATAGAGATAGTTAGTCATTAATACTGATTGATATATGTTCATGAGTGATGTTATAAAATGTTAATTAGTCCTTATCCTGTTTTAGATATAAATGATTTGGGCTTTATTGTGAATCCAGGCCCATATCAAATTGAAATGGCATCCGTGCCTATGAACAGAAACAGAAATGTGTGCTGGGCTTCAGAGGTCCAGTTGCACCTGGCTACAGACTGTTAAGCTAGTTTAAAGTCCAATCCCAATAATGAATAATGTCCTGGACTCTAATCATCAATAATATAAAACTGCTACAAAACAGTTATATTAGGACGAAAAACCAAAAAAATAGAAAACGTAGTTATTTAGGATTGAACATTAAAAAATGGAGATGAGCCTCACCAAACCACAAATATTTAATTATGGGGCCCTCAAATAAGTTTCAATATAAAATTCTAGATTCAGAAGGACCGTTTAGCGAATTCCACGGTCTTTCCCAAAATAAACAAGACGTAGATACGTTAGGCACGATTTATAAGAAATATACATTTCTAATGCGGGTGCACATTTTATGTGACCCAAATCCAAATCCCGGCGAAGTTGAAATGCACTAAAGTCACAGGCGTATGGTACGGTGTGACTCGAAATGCGTTTTCACAATGTCGCAATTCTTTATTGAAATATCAAAGCGGAACACTAATAAAGCATGAAAATGAAGCATACGAATTCAGATAAAAACAAAAACAACAGTTGAGCGACCGTACTAGAACCACGGAATCCGAGAGTGTCTAACACCTTCTCACGGGTTAACAGGATTCTTTATCCAGATTTCTGATTTGCGGACTGTAACAAAGTCATAATTTCCTCGGTTCGGGATTAAACCGGTGACTTGGGACACCATTATTTTCCCAAGTGGCGACTCTGAATATTAATAAATAAATATCGTTCCGTCTGTCCTTTAAGTGGAAAAACTCTTTCCCTTTTTATTATTATATCCCTTCTCGAGGTGTAGAATTAATAAGGTATAAGTAAAAAAGGAGGTGTGACACAAACCGATCCATACTTAATCCACAAAATGCGTATGAGTCACACAACAGTTCAATTTATTTATTTCCAGGTTCCGGTTCATTAACAATGAAAAATACTTTAATTTTATTTAATTTTCCAAGAGCAGGTGACTTAGCATTACATAACAGTGATTTCAAGCCAAGACTGAGATCAATGATTTTTTTACAAATCATGCTATCACATAGATATCTATCCCCTAAGGACACTACAGGTCGGCACAAGGCCCCAAACATGGCTTGTAGCCCACATACATACTTAACACATTGTGTGTTTCAACCGCCCATATAATATTATTCTTATTCGGGATGGACCAAGTCACAATCCCCAGTCATAACCAATCCCGCACCTGCCATGAGGTGCGATTCATAACCTAAATAGCGTCACAATGTGATAAGTCGGGGTTTCAAACCCTCAGACTATCATATACACTAACTACTCAACTCTAACTGGCTGTGGATTCATCCGTGATGCCTTTTCCCTTCGAATGTGCCACGTCGTGCGTTGAATCTAGTCAAAACCATAGAAAATACATAAATATGGGTCAAAGAAACATAACCCAATTAAAATTACTCGAAAAACACAATAATTCACGAAGTTGGTAAAACCTAAGCCCCCGACCCACTTCTCAAAAAAATCCGAAAATCATACCAACCGATTCCTCGTCTCTCCAAGAGTTTGTGCATATAAAATTTATCGAAATCGGAGTTCGAATGGCCTTTCAAAACTTAGAAATTTGTTTTCATAATTTAGGCCCTAGTTCTTCACAAATTCTACCCAATTTCATGAATTTTGGTGTTGATTCTAGCATAAAATCATGTTTTGGAGTCAAGAAACTTACCTCCAGCGATTACCCGTCGATTTATCTCTTCAAATCAATCAAAATCCTCCCTTGACGAAGTAAAAGTTGTGTAAAATTATGAGGGTTCACATCTGAAATTTTTAACTTAACTATTCTGTCATTGACGCTTCCTTCTATGTGATCGCAATGCCTCCATGCGATCACATAGAGTAAAGTTTTCCGTGCCCATTTTCCTTCTATGCGATCGCAATGAATTGTATGCTATCGCACTATGCAAAGTCCTAAGTCTATGCGATCGCATAGAGCATTTTCCTGGGCTCCAAATTCCTTATATGTGATCGCATGACACCCCATGTGATCGCGCAGTTCAACTTCCCTAACCTATGTGATCGTACTTGACACTATGCGATCGCATAGAGTAAAAATCCACCACTCTCCAGGTCTTCTATGCGATCACATAGAACAACATATGACTGCAATATTTCTGCTGCAACATCTAAGTTCAAAACCTCCCGTTGGGCATCCAAAATCATCCTGAGACCCTTGGGAACTTAACCAAATGCACAGAATGTCACATTACTTCATTCAAACTTGCTCGCAACATAAAAACACCATCGTAAATATCATGATCATCAAATTCTCACAGATTCAAGCCTAAGTTTCACTAAAACTTCTGAAACTAACATTTGATCTAAAACCCGACCTAAACACCTTCGAATGATCTAAAATTTTGCACGCATATCAAAAATCACCTAATGGAGCTACTGCAACTCTCAAAATTTCATTCCGAATCTCGGATCAAAATCTCGCCTACAGTCCGGAATTCGCCAAAATTCAACCTTAGCCAATTCAAGCCTAAATCTACACCGAACCTCTGAATTCGATTCTGATTGCTCTCCTAAGTCATAAATCATCCTCCAAAACTAGTTGAATCACTAGAATTCCATTTCGAGCTGTCTAACTCATCGGTCAACATCCAGTTGACTTTTCCAAACTAACCTTCCCATAAATAGGTTTATTGTCTCATTTCTAACTAGATTCCATCCGATTTACTTCTAACTCTCCAAACACATATAAATGAACATATTTAACGTATAAAATGTATAAAATAGGGCAGTAACTCCCATAACAATGGGTCGGGTCATTACATTCTCCATAACTTAAATAAATACTCGTCTGTGAGCGGGTTAAGAAATATACCTGGAGTCTCAAATAAATATGGATATCTGCTCCGTTTCTCCTACTTAGTCTCCCAAGTTGCTTCCTCCACGGGACAAACTCTCACTTTACTTTCACCGAACCTATGTCTTTGGATCTCAACTTACGAACTTGTCGACCCAAAATGGCTACCGGCTCCACATCATAGGTCAAGTTCTCATCCAGATGTATCGTACTGAAGTCTAATACATGAGACAGATCTCCAACGTACTTCTGGAGCATAGATACATGGAAAACCAGGTGAACTCCTAAGAAGCTGGGTGGCAAAGCAAGCATATAGGCCACCTCCCCAACTTTCCTAAGAATCTCAAAAGGGCCAATAAACCTCGAACTCAGCTTCCCTTTCTTCCCAAACCGCATGATGCCCTTCATAGGCGAAACCTTCAACAAGACCTTCTCGCCCACCATATAAGATACATCTCAAACCTTTCGATCCGCATAACTCTTCTAACGGGACTGAGCTGTACGAAGTCTCTTCAGCTTCAAGGCATCCTGAACTAACTCTGTCCCCAATAATCTAGCCTCGTCTGGCTCAAACCAACCTACTGGAAACCTACATCGCCTCCTATATAAGGCTTCATATGGCGCCATCTGAATGCTGGACGGATAGCTATTGTTATAAGAAAACTCTGCAAGAGGCAAGTAATTAGCCCAAGAACCTCCAAAATGAATGACGCAAGCATGCAACACGTCCTCCAGTATCTGTATTATACGCTCGGACTGCCCATCCGTCTGTGGGTGAAATGCTATGCTCAGCTCTACCTGCGAACCCAATTCTCGCTGAAATGTCCTCCAGAACTGAGAAGTGAACTGGGTACCTCTATCTGATATGATGGAAACTTGAACTCCATGCAATCTCACAATCTCACGGATGAATATCCCTGCTAACCGCTCCAAGGAGTATGTAGTACACACAGGAATGAAATGAGCTGACTTGGTCAGCATATCCACAATCACCCAAACTGAATCAAACTTCCTCGCTGTCCGAGGGAGTCTACTAACAAAGTCCATAGTGATCATTTCCCACTTCCACTCAAGAATATCCATATGCTAGAACATGCCACCGGGCCTCTGATGCTAATACTTGTCCTGCTGACAGTTTAGGCACCGTGCTACATGACTCAGAATATCTTTCTTCATCTTTCTCTACCAATAATGCTAACTCAAATCCCGATACATCTTTGCGGCACCTGGATGGATAGAATACCGCTAGCTATGGGCCTCCTCCAATATCAACTCACGAAGGCCATCAACATTGGGCACGCATATCCGGCCCTGCATCCTCAACACACATCACTATCAATAGTGACATCTCTGGCATCATCGTACTGAACTCTATCCTTAAGGACAAGCAAGTGTGGATCATCATACTGGTGCACTTGAATACGGTCATATAAGGAAGACCAAGATACAGCGCAAGCCATCACCCAACTCGGCTCAAAAATATCCAACCTCACCATCTGATTAGCTAGAGCCTAAACATCAACTGCAAGGGGCCTCTCCCCAAATGATATGTACGCCAAGATGCCCATACTAATAGCCTTCCAGCTTAAAGCATCGGCCACTACATTGGCCTTCTCGGGATGATACAAGATAGTAACATCATAGTCTTTGAGTAAGTCAAGCCATCTTTGCTGTCCCAAATTGAGATATTTCTACTTAAACAAGTGCTGGAGGCTGCGGTGGTCTGTATATATGTCACAAGATACACCATACAAGTAATTCCTCCAAATCTTCAAGGCACGAACAATAGCAGCTAACTCTAAGTCGTGAATAGAGTAGTTCTTCACATGGGACTTTAACTGATGAGAAGCATATGAAATAACTCAACCATCCTACATCAATACACAACCGATCCCGACTCTCAACGCATCGCAATACATCGTATAAGACCTTGAAGCTGATGGAAAAACAAGTACCAGAGCTGTGGTCAAGGCCGGCTTGAGCTCTTGGAAGCTCTTATCACATTCATCAGACCACACAAATGGAGCATTCTTCTGTGTAAACATCATCAAAGGTAAGTTAAAAGACGAAAAACCCTGAACAAACCTGGGGTAATAGCCTGCCAAACCGAGGAAACTCCGGATCTTTGTAGCTAAGGACAGTCTAGGCCAATTCTGCACCGCCTCAACTTTCTGTGGGTTAACCCGAATACCATAGCTGGACACTAAATGTCCCAGAAAAGTCATAGTATAAAGCCAGAACTCACACTTAGAAAATTTCGCATAAAGATTTTCCTCTATCAATCTCTACAATACCACCCTTAAGTGTTGCATGTGCTCCTCCTGGCTATGCGAGTACACCAGGATATCATCAATAAATACGATCACAAAAGAATCCAAATATGGCCGAAACACACTGTTCATCAAATGCATAAATGTGGCTGGGCATTACTCAGCCCAAAATACATCACCATAAATTCATAGTGCCCATATCTCGTTCTGAAAGCTATCTTCATAATGTATGAATCCCTAATCTTCAACTGGTTATAACCCGATCGCAGGTCAATCTTAGAGAATAAACTTGCTCCCTGAAGCTGATCAAACAAGTCCTCAATATGAGGTAATGAGTACTTATTCTTTACTGTCACTTTATTCAACTGTCTATAATCAATGCACATTCTAACTGTGCCATCTTTCTTCTTTACGAATAATATCGGTACACCCTAAGGTGACACGCTCGAGCGAATGAATCCCTTATCTAAGAGTTCCTAAAACTATTCTTTCAACTCCTTTAACTCAGATGGTTCCATGCAGTATGGAGTAATAGAAAAGGACTGAGTGTACGGCACCAAGTCAATACCAAAATCGATATCGCTGTCAGGCGGCATGCCTGGCATGTCTGCTGGAAATACATCCGGGAAATCCCTCACAACGGAGACCGAATCAGGACTGGGAGCCTCAGCCTCAACATCTCTAACGAAAGCCAAATAAGATAAACAATCCTTCATAATCATTCGTTGAGCTTTCAGGAAGGAAATTACTCTGTCAGATACATAATCAATCACGCCTCGCCACTCGATCCTCGAATTACCTGGAATAGCTAATGTGATTGTCTTGGCATAATAGTCCAGAATCACATGGTAAGGAGATAACCAATCCATGCCTAGAATCACGTCAAAATCCACCATGCCCAATAATAATAAGTCAACTCGGGTCTCCAGACCCCTAATAGTAACAAGGCAAGATCAGTATACATGATCCACAATAATTGTATCACCCGCCGGGGTAGACACATGCACGGGCAAGGCAAGAATACCATGGGTTGTACCCAGATAATTGCAAAATATGAAGATACATAGGAATAGGTAGATCCGGGATCAAATAAGACAGAAGCATCCCTATGGCAGACTAAGATAATACCTGTGATGACTACATCTGATGCACTAGCGTCTCTCATATCTAGAAGAGCATAAAAATGAGCATGACCTCTTCCAGTATGATCCTCACCCCTGGGGCGACCTCTGGCTAGCTGACCACCACTCCTATTTGACTGAGCGGGTGCTGAAGAAACAGGAGTAGAAGATGAAAGATGATCCCTCTACTGAGACCGCTTATGAAGCAACTGGGGTCATTGCCTCCTGATATTGCCCAACTCACCATACTCAAAACAATAGCCTGAAGCTGGAGAAAAGGACTACTGAGAACCCCTCCCTGCAGATGAACCTTGAGCTAAAGGAGCAGGAGCAGACTCTAAGCTGGAAGGGCGCTCAGTGCGGGCTGGCTCTGCTGACGACCCTGCTGGACATTATGACCTTGATAACCCTACTAACCTTGACGACCACGGTTTGATGAAGCCCCACTAGACTCTGCATGGCCTGACTGAGGAGATCTGAAGAAACGACCTCTACTGTTTTGAGACTGGCACCTAAACGGAGCACCACTGTAACTACCTGCACCATGCGGCCTCTTAACCTCCCTCTCCTCACGCTCTCGATGGCGGTCTATCTCAATATGACGAGCTGCATCAACCACCTCCTCAAAAGTAAGTGTTGTATCCCTCTCTCTAATCATCAATATGCGGATAGGATAGTTGAGACCATCCACAAATCTCCTGATCCTCTCGCGATCTGTCAGAATCATCCACATGGCATGCTAAGATAGATGTGTCAACATCAAATCATACTGAGTCATTCTCATATCTCCATGCTTCAACCACTCGAACTGCCCACACAGCTCATCCCTCTGAGACTGGGGCACATACTTCTCCAGGAATACAGTGGAGAACTACTGCCAAGTGAGGGGCGCTGCCCCAATAGGCCTACACCTCTCGAAATCCTCCCACCAATGAAATGTTGGTCCTGTGATATGGAAAGTACTGAAAGCAACACCTCTAGACTCCAGAATACCCGCAGTACAAAGCATACGCTGGCACTTATCTAGAAAACTCTGGACATCCTCGCCCTCAACACTGCTGAACGCTGTCGGGTGTAGTCCCAAACCTCTCCAACCGGCGCTGCTCTTCATCGGGCATAGATGGGACCACATGAGCTGGGGCTGGTGCAGCTGGCCGAACTGGCTGAGCTACCTCAAGTGCCTGCAAACCATGAACTACCGGCTCTGGTGTGCGAGCAATGGGGGTCTGATTCCCTCCACTACCTCTGAAGAAGCTGTTGCAGTAGAGGCCGCAACCACCTGGGCTAAGCTAGTACACACTAATAGGATCTGTGCTAAGGTGTCCTGAAGACCCGGTATCTCAATAGGCACTGTCGGTGCCTGAACCTGAGCTGCCGGAATGCCTGCAGCTGGAGCCTGATCCTGAACCTAATCCACTGGCGCTGGGATCTAACCCTGAGTCTAGTCAGCTGGTGGGTCAGTAGGTATTGTCGCTACTTCCCTACCTCTACCAAAACCACGGCCTTTGGGTGCCACTGGTGGTCGTCCACCACGTCCGTTAGCACGGGTTCTCTCTACTTACGAGAGAATAGAATACGGAAAACTTTAGTTTCACGATAACACAAACCACACGATATGAATCCAAGGAAGTGAAGTGTTTCCTAAAGTTCTGTAGCCTCCTAAGGATAGATACGGACGTTTACGTACCGATCCGCGAGAGCCTACCAAACCGGCTCATAACTCGTAAGGCCTAGTAACCTAGGCTCTGATACCAACTTGTCACGACCCAACCCGGTCGTGATGGCGCCCAATCCTAAAGCGAGGTAAGCCAGACCAAACAACTATTTTCACATTTAACGACAAGTCCCAAAACGAAAATTCAAAAAGAATATATTTGAGTTAATAATAATACTCCAACAATGATAGTAAAATAAAAATACTGAGAAGTGTGAACACCTAAAATAACACTCCCAAAAGATTTGGGGTCATGAGTCTAGATCCTCTAAGCAAAAACTGAATAGTTATAGGAATACTGAACAAAATACTCAAGTCTGGAAGTATATAGAAATTAACTGAAATGTAGAGAGAAGCTAGGTCCTGCGAACGCCAGCAGCTACCTCAGCAACTCGAGTGCTCTGAAATAAGCGGGACTGCTCGTCTAACCCTCTTACGTACCTGAATCTACACACAAAGGTGAAGGGAGTAGGGGTGAGTACTAAGTACTCAGTGAGTAAAAAGTCTATAAAATAGCTAAAAGCGGGAAATCCACAGAATACCACAGAGCAAAGCTAAAACTACAGTCCCATACCTACCACGAACTAACAACAATAGCAAACCACAAATAACACAAGTAATTCACAAACAAGAATCCAATGCAATGCACATGACCGCTACGACGCGTAGCCCGATCCGTTTAACATTGACGGGGCTCACTAGGGGTGTGTACAGACTCCGGAGGGGCTCCTTCAGCCCAAGCGCAATATTCATATCATCCGCTGTGGAGTGCAGCCCGATCCATGCTCAATCCACAACATGCATATGAGTCACACAACAGTTCAATTTATTTATTTCCAGGTTCTGGTTATTTAACAATGAAAAATACTTTAATTTTATTTAATTTTCCAAGAACATGTGACTTAGCATTTCATAACAGTGATTTCAAGCCATGACTGAGATTAATGATTTTTTTACAAATCATGCTATCACATAGATATCTATCCCCTAAGGATACTACAGGTCGGCACAAGGCCCCAAACATGGCTTATAACCCACATATATACTTAACACAATGTTCGTTTCAACCGCCCATATAATATTATTCTTATTCGGGATGGACCAAGTCACAATCCCCAGTCATAACCAATCCCGCACCTGCCATGGAGTGCAAATCACACCTTAAAAAGCACCACAATATGATAAGTCAGGGTTTCAAACCCTCAAACTATCATATACACTAACTACTCACCTCTAACCGGCCGTGGACTCATCTGCGATACCTTTTCCCTTTGAATGTGTCGCCTCGTGCATCGAATCTAGTCAAAACCACAGCAAATACATAAATATGGGTCAAAGAAACATAACCCAATCAAAATTACTCGAAAAATACAACAATTCACGAAGTTGGTAAAACCCAATCACTGAGCGCACTTGTCAAAAAATTCCGAAAATCATAACAACGGATTCCTCGTCCCGCCACGAGTCCGTGCATATAAAATTAATCGAAATCAGAGTTCGAATGGCCTTTAAAAAACCAGAAATTTGTGTTCATAATTTTGGCCCTAGGTCTTCACAAATTCTACCCAATTTCATGAATTTTAGTGTTGATTCTAGGACAAAATTTTGTTTTTGAGTCAAGAAATTTTCCTCCAGCGATTACCCGGTGATTTCTCTCTTCAAATCACTCCAAACCCTCCCAGACGAAGGAAAAGTGGTGTAAAATTATGAAGGTTCGCGTCTGAAATTTTTAACTTAACTGTTTTGTCACTAACGCTTCCTTCTATGCGATCACATAGAGTAAAGTTTTCCATGCCCATTTTCCTTCTATGCAATCGAAATGAATTGTATGCAATCGCATTGTGCAAAGTCCTAAGTCTATGCGGTCGCACTGACCTCTATGCGATAGCATAGAGCATTTTTCTGGGCTCCAAATTCCTTCTATGTGATTGCATGACACCCCATGCGATCGCACAGTTCAACTTCCCCAACCTATGCGATCGCACTTGACTCTCTGTGATCCCATAGAGTAAAAATTCACCCCTCTCTAGGTCTTCTATGTGATCGCAATGGCTCTATGTGATCGCATAGAACAACATCTGACTGCAATATTTTTGCTGCAACATCTAAGCTCAAAATCTCTCTTTGGGCATCCGAAATCATCCCGAGACCCTCGGGACCTCAACCAAATGCATAGATATGTCACATTACTTCATTCAAACATGCTCGCAACATAAAAACACCATCATAAACATCAAGATCATCAAATTCTGATGGATTCAAGCCTAAGTTTCACTAAAACTTCTGAAACAAACATTTGATCTAAAACCTGACCTAAACACCTCCGAATGATCTGAAATTTTGCACGCATATCCCAATCACCTAATGGGGCTACTGCAACTCTCGGAATTTCATTCCGAAGCCCGGATCAAAATCTCTCCTACCGTCTGCAATTCGCCAAAATTCAACCTTAGCCAATTCAAGCCGAAATCTACATCGTACCTCCGAATTTGATTCTGATTGCTCTCCTAAGTCGTAAATTATCCCCTGAAACTAGTCGAATCATCATAATTCCATTCCGAGCTGTCTAACTTATTGGTCAACATCTGGTTGACTTTTCCAAACTAACCTTCCCATAAAGAGGTTTATTTCCTCATTTCTAACTGGATTCCATCCGATTTACTGCTAACTCTCCAAACACATATAAATGATCATATTAATTTATATAATGGAGAAAATGGGGCGGTAACTCCCATAACGACGGTTCAGGTCATTTATAAATAAATACAAGATAAAAACTAAAATACAAGGATGAAGTACGGTACCACGAAAGCTAGCGGTCACCTAGTCAACTACCACTATTAGGTCTTATGCCCTGCTAATAACCCGCTAACGGGTGAACTATACCTGCAACTGCATGCAAGGTGCAGGGAGTAAAGTGAGTACTTCCAACTCAGTGGTAATAAAAGAGAAAAATAACTGAGCGATAAGAAAACACATATGGGCTCACCAAAATGCTATACAAGACAGTACAATCCCTTTGAGAAAATCATAATACTGCGAAAATCATTTAGAAAGCTCAAAAATTAGTTTAAAATATCACTTTTGAAAATCTCTTTTACAAATATCCCTTTTTTTTTCTTTTTCAACAGCCAGCGTATGAATACTATATCAGATAGAGCAAGTCAGCTCACAAGTTGGCCCCTTGGACACAGCACTCCTCAACATGTAACATCGGGGTATCTAGTTAACAAGGCAAGTAACAGTATATATACCAATGATATATGAGTGATAATGTCAATGTCGTGCCACGTAGTACAAACATGAGTGAATGCACTACAATGCAATGCAATGCATATGACTGCTGCGGCGTGCAGCCCGATCCATTTGGGTACCCGCGCTCACTGTGGGGGTTCAGACTCCGGAGGGGCTCCTACAGCCCAAGCGCAATAATACTGCAGCGTGCAGTCCGATCCATATACTACTACGACGTGCAATCCGATCTATATACTACTGCGACGTGCAGTCCGATCCATGCAATATGCTACTGCGACGTGCAGTCTGATCCATGCATGTATATGCATATGCACACATAATACTAGAGGCATGAAAGCCTCCTCAACTTATTCCTCGTGCCATCACATATGGCCCTCAGCCCATATCAGTCCAAAATTAGTCAAAAAGCCCTTCGGGCATCAGTAAAACAATAATACTCAGTTCAAATGATAGTTCAAATATCGTTTAAAACTCCAAATTTTGAGTAAGATATAGTTGAGTTCAAAAATAGTGTAAATCACATGGACTAAGTTCAAATCATATTTTAAATAGTGAGGGAAACAATGATGAAAGTTCAAGTTCATAAAGAGTTTAAACAGGCGACAATAAGCCCCAAGTATGGCAATGAGCCCAAATCATAATGATAACAGGAAATTGTTTGCAAATATGCAGTAAAAAACAACAACCGGGATGGACAAAGTCACGATCACCAATGGTGCTCTACCCACGCTCAGGTTCAGCGTGCAAGTCACCTCAACACAACACTAAGATGTGCAAATTCGGGGTTTCAAACCCTCAGGATAACATTCCCATGTATTACTCACCTCGAACCGACGACAAGTCAAGCCCGCGGCACCTTTGCTCCTCAAACCGGCCTTCGCGCGCGTCTAAATTAGTTAAAATGAGTACAAATGTATCATAATAGGCTAATGGAACAACACCCAAACGAAAATAATCGAAATATGATGAAAATCTCGAAACTAGCAAAACCCAAACCCCGGGCCCGCTTCTCGAAAAATTATGAAACTCATATATTCGGAATTCGTCTCTCGCCATGAGTCCATACATATAAAATTATCCAAATCGGAGTTCAAATGTGCCACCAAATCCCAATTTTATATGGCAAAAATCAAAGCCCTAACTTCTTCAATTTATACTCAAATTCAAAGATTTAATGGAAGATTCTTTGATTAAATGATGTATTAAGACCATAAGACTTACCTCCAATCACTTCCCGATGAAATCCCCTTGAAATTTTATCTATTCACTCTCAATATAGTGCAAAAATGGTGGAAATAATGAGGGGTTCGCGTCTTTAATGTTTCTTAAAGCCATTCTGTTCCACCCAGTTATACTCTATGCGATCGCAGCCCCAGGCATGCGATCGCGATGAACAAAATATATTAAGCTCAAAAATCCTTCTATGTGATCGTGTCTTGACCTATGCGATTGCAGCAAACAATTATCCAACCCTACGCGATCGCGTCCTTCACTATGCGATCGCGTAGTACAAAAATCACATCCCCTAGATTTCCTCTTACGCGAACACGGAGACACCGATGTGATCACGATTCACTGCTGCCTAGCCCTATGCGATCGCAACAAGGCCTATGCGATCGCATAGGCTTAATTTCCTCTGGAATTTTCTGCTAAAATCTTATCTCCTAACATAAAAATTAGTCCGTTTAACCACCCGAAATTAGCCCGAGGCCCCCGGGACCTCAACCAAAACCACCAACATACTTTAAAATATGATACAAACTTGTTCCAATCATAAAAACATGTCCTTAAACACAAATATCATCAGATTAAGTTTCAACTATAACATCTGAAACCAACATTCAATCAAAAACCCGACGAAACGATGTTCGAATGACCTGAAAATTTGTAGACATATCCAAAATCACCTAATGAAGCTACTGCAACTCACGGAATTCCATTCTGACTTCCGGATCAAAATCTCACCTATCAACAGTATTTTGCCAAAATTGCAACTTCGCCAATTCAAGGCTATTTCTGCACCGAACCTCTAAATTAAAATTCGGATAGCTCTCCTGAGTCATAAATCATCCCCCGAAGATGACCGAACCAGCACAATTCATATCTGAACCCTCTAACCACATAGACAACTTTCGGTTGACTTTTCTAAAACAAGCTTCCTTCTAAGAGGTTATGTGCCTTATTTTCAACCAAAACCAATTCAATTACACCCGATCAACTCTAATACTGATACAAAAACATGAAGCAACATAATATGGGAGAAATGGGGCGGTGACTCACGTGACGACGGGCCGGGTCGTCACACTCATGTGCTGGTAAGTGCCTGGCCTATCCCGGCGAAGTAGTGACAAGGCTAGGACCAGACACCCACATAAACATGCGCAGTTACAATATATACATATATATAGAGACACACACACACATACATACACACACACACACCCACCAAATAGCAAAAAAACAATATTGAATATTTATAGGAAAAGAACATGCTCTGGTACAGCAGCAAAATTTAATATCAGAAAAATAATATGAACAATGGAATAAAATGCACATTCAAGTCTCAATTCACCTTTGTTACGTCATGAAATCCGATCCCATTTTATTTCATATCTTGTGGTGGGCGTACCACTCGCTCCCATTTCAGTAAAATCTCATTTCTCAATAGGCTACCGGCAACTATGGCCGATACCAACAATACATAATAGGCTACCAGCAACTATGGCCAATGCCAACAATCACTTAAATTGTGGTAGGCGTACCACTCGCTCCCATTTCAATGTAATCTCAATTCTCAATAGGCTACCGGCAACTATGGCCAATGCCAACAATACATAATAGGCTATCGGCAACTATGGCAAATGCCAACAATCAAATAAATTGTGGTAGGCGTACCACTCGCTCTCATTTCAATATAATCTCATTTCACAACAGGCTACCCTCACCTATGACCAATGCCAACAATCATCATATGTTACTGATGCGGCGTAGATCCCAACCCTCTCGATATGTCATCGGCATCTATGGCCAATAACAATAATCATGCAATATATTACCGACAGAAAACCAATAACAATTAATCAACAATTTATATATATTAACGGTGTGAAACCAATAATTTTTAATCAACATTATATATATATATATATAAATATATATATATATATATATATATATATATATATATATATATATATATATATATATATATACTATGTTGGAATCAATAATTTTTAATATATATATATATATATATATATATATATATATATATATATATATATTACCGATATTAAACAAATAATTTTTATATATATATATATATATATATATATATATATATATATATATATATATATATATATATATATATATATATATATATATATATCTTACCGGTGTCAAATTAATAATAATTCCTTTCATATATCACATAAGATTAATAGGAATTTAATCTATTTAAGACCTACAATCATACTCGACCCCAACATATAGACACTCGTCACCATACCTATACGTCGGACTCCACACATAGCAATTAGCACATAAACTCAACTCATATTCCCTCAAGCTAGGATAGATCAAACACTTACCTCAAAAGTCTACGGCAAACTCAATCCTTAGCAATGCCTTTTCCTTTCGAATTTGGCTCCAATTCAATCGTATCTATACACAATTGATTCAATATCATCAATACTACTTAACAAACTAGTTCAAATGACTAAATATAATTTTTACAACATTCTACCTGGAATAGTGAAAATCGACCCCAGGCCCACATGATCGAAACACGGGGTTCAAACCAAAATAAATTCACCCATCCTTCCACGAGTTTAAATATGTAATTTGTTCTTAAATTCGACCCCAAAACGAGGCCAAAATCGCAAATTCTTTGAAAACCCTAACTCTACCCAATTCTCTTATTTTCTACCTATTTTCACATGTTTAGGCCTATGAATTCGAATAATATCGATGGAAGATGAAGAAAACAAGTCAAGAATCACTTACCCAACAAGTTTGATGAAGAATCACCCAAGAACCGCCCAAAACGTTGTGGAGAAGAAAGAGTTTGAGAAATAGGATTTTTATCCCGTTTCTGTTCTGTTTCAGAACTTAATTCGCTCGGCAGGACAATTGCTCTATGTGATCACAGGGTCAGGGATGCGATCGCATAGAAGAAAAGAAGAGGGGCTAATATTTTCTCTATGTGATCACATGGGAAGGAATGTGATCGCATAGAAGAAATAGTGGGCCTCAACATTTACTTTATGCGATCGCAGGGAAGCAATGCGAGCGCATTGAAGGATCAGGCAAAGTTGTGCAATCACATTATGACGACCCGGCCCGTCGTCACGGGAATTACCACCCTGTTATGTTGTAATTACATGTTTTATGCCTTTATATCAGTGTTAGAGTCTATCGGGTGAGTTAGGAGTGAATTGGATTGAAAATGAGGCGTATAGCCTTTTTGAAGGAAACGTGAATAAGGAAAGTCAACCCGGAGTTGACTTAGAGGGCTCGGAATTGGATTTTGATGATTTGGTTAGTTCCAGGAGGTGATTTGGGACTTAGGGGAGCAATCGGAATTGAATTTGGAGGTCCGGTGTAGAAATAGGCTTGAATTGGCTAAGGTTGAATTTTGGCGAAATACGAACGGTAGGTGAGATTTTGATCCGGGGGTCAGAATAGAATTCCGACAATTCCTGTAGCTTCGTTATGTGATTTTGGATATCTCCACAAAATTTCAGGTCATTCAGATGTCGTTTAGTCGGGGTTTTGATAGATTGTGTAATTCGGAATGTTTTAAGGAATTTAGGCTTGAATTCGATGTGAATTATGGGTTTTTATGTTATTAGACGTGTTTTCAGGATTGGAAAAAGTTCGAATAACGTATTAGGATGTGTTGGTGTGTTTGGATGAGGTCTCGGGGGCCTCGAGGTGTTTTCGGATGGCTAAACGGGAGAAAACATGGAAAAATTGCAGGTTTGTGATTCTGTTCTGTTGTTTTCGCTCCTGCGGAAATGGGAGCGCAGGAGCGAGTCCGCAGGAGCGGACAAGAAGGCGCAGAAGCGGAGGCGACTGCTGAAGCGGAGCCTGGCCCGTAGGGGTGGCTTCGCTGGTGCGAGAGGGCGATCGCAGAAGCGGTATGGAGGCATGATGGAGGAGTCCGCAGAAGCGGATAGTTAATCGTATAGGAGAGTCCGCAGGAGCGGACTCTTGTCTGCAGAAGTGGGAAAGACCGCAGGGGTGGAGGGGATTCCGCAGGAGCGGACCGTAGGATCGGTCCTTGGATCGCAGGTGCGGAAATGGCCAAATAGGCCTGGGTTCGCAGAAGCGACCAATCGGTTGCAGAAGCGGTTCCGCAGGGGCGGAAAATGGTCCGCAGAAGCGAAAATCGCAGTGAGTTAAGTGTATCAGAAGGTTTAAAATTTCAGAAACATTTCACACATTTGGGTCTCGGCTTAAGGAGGCGATTTGGGCGATTTTGAAGAGAAACTCAAGGGAAATCATCAGGTAATCAACTATGGACTTATAAAGATTAGTATTGGTAATATTATGCAATTATATCATGAAAATGGAGGAATTTGGGGTAATTTATGGAGGTTTTAGCCCAAGGCTTGAACTTTAGAAAATCAAGGTTTTGAATGGGCAAATGGAGTCTGAATTTGGTAAATCTTATATGCTTAGACTCGTATCGAGATGAGAGTTTCCGAATATGTGACTTTTGTAATTTTTCGAGAAGCGTACCGAAAGTCGGGTTTTGGCAACTTTGCCATTTTTGGTGTAAATCGAATTGTATTGATTGGGTGTCGTCCCATTGGCCTAATTTGTTGTATTTCTACCGTATTTGACCAGATTCTACGCGTGGGGAGCTTGATTCTCGTGGCAAGGGCATTGCGGAGTAGCCGTCACGCGGTATTGAGGTGAGTAATAGATGTGGGTGATGACCAGCGGGTTCGAAACCCCGGTATACCACTTTGTGACGCTGTATAGCGGCGAGACACGTACTCTCTTGTGAGTGCGGGGTCGATTGTGATTGGGGACTATGGCTTAGTCCGACTTTTTGGCACTGTGTTATGATATTAGGCTATTCTTGAGCCGTCGAACCTCCCTCTCGGATGGTTGCATACTATATTGTGATATTGGCTAATTTTGCACCGTTGAACCTCCTTCTTGGACGGTTGAGTATACTTGTGGGCTGTGAGCCAGTTATTGGATCCCGCGAGGATAGTTATCATTGTCTTATGATATTGACATGCTAGTTTACTACCAGTCCGCAGCTATTTCTGTTATCATGCTATTTCCAATCTCTGGAACTTGATATTACTGTTTTTCCAACTGAAAAATGATAAAAGAGTTTTCAAAAACTACTTTTGAGCCTGCGAGGCTGTATTGCATTCTAGCTGATTGGTAGTGGATCGGGCTGCACGCCGCAGCGGTATATATATTGGATCGGACTGCATGCCGCAGTAATATTGTGCTTGGGCTGTAGGAGCCCCTCCGGAGTCTGACCCTCACAGTGAGCACGGGTACCCAAATTGGATCGGGCTACGCACCATAGCGGTCATATCATGCATTGCATTGCATTTAGCTACATCTGCTAGCTGTTATACTGTTTTGCTGGTACTTGTTGGTACGTGTACAATCGATATTGATTTTGTGACAGGGTATTTGATTACATCTTTACATAGTGCTTTATTGCGGATTTCTTATCTGCGCTGTCTTACCCATATTTATTACCACTGAGTCTGGCAGTACTCATTTTACTCCCTGCACCTTGTGTGTAGATCCAGATACCTCTCAGCAGTGATCAGGTAGCTGTTCGAGGCGACATCTGTGGGATATTCGAGGTAGCTGCAGAGTCCGCAGGACCCGATATTCCTTCTTACTGTCTTTTGATTTTGTATTGATATCTCTTTCCGCACTTGGTATCTTGTAAACCATTATTACACTATGTTCATTAAAGGCTCATGACTCTTGACCCTTCGGCCTATGGGAGTTGGTATATTTTGGGACTTGGTTCCCCATTTTCGATATATCTATCACTGTTGAATTATTCCGTTATTCTTAAATTGGATAAAGTGAGCTTATGGCTCCGTGATTGTTGTTAATTGGTCAGGATGGCCTAGCAGTGTGCTGGGCGCCATCACGATCGGATTTGGGATCGTTACAAGTTGGTATCAGAGCCTAGGTTTACTAGGCCTCATGAGTCTTGAGTCGGTTGGTAGAGTCTTGTGGATCGGTACGGGGATGCTTGTACTTATCCTCGGGAGGTTGCGAACCTTTAGGAAACACTTCGCTTTTCTTGAACTCTGTCGTGCGATCTTGTTGTTCTGAGAACTGAACTTCTATATTCTATTCTCTCGCAAATGGCGAGAACGCGAGCATTAGGACGAGGTGGACGACCTCCATTGCCACCTGCTAGAGGCCGTGGGCGCGGTCGTGCTAGAGGTAGAGGTAGGGCAGCTGAGGCAGTGCCAGCTGACTTGCCCGTTGTACTAGTTCAGGAGTAGCCCCCAGTGGTTGATGCTCCAGCAGCCCCAGTTCAGGGCAAGACTATATCTATTAGTATTCCTGGTCTTCAAGAGATTGTTGCTCAGATATTATCGGTGTGTTTCGGTTTGGCTCAGGTAGTTTCAGCTACCGCTACTGCAGTGACATCTCAGACAGGGGGTGGTCAGCAGACCCCTGCAGCTCGCACACCTGAGCAGGTTGTTCAGGGACTTCAAATGCCAGAGGCGGTCCCCGCTCAGGTGGTTGCACCAGTTATTCCTCCAGCTGCACCAGCTCCAGAGTATATGGTTCGAGCTATGCCCGACGACGAGCAGCGTCGTCATGAGAGATTTGGTAGACTTCAGCCACCCCATTTCAGTGGCGTTGAGGGCGAGGATGCCCAGGGTTTCTTGGATAAGTGTCGGAGGATGTTGCGGACGGCTGGTATTCTTGAGTCCAGCGGAGTTTCGTTTACTACCTTTCAGTTCACTGGTCCCGCATTTGATTGGTGGGAAGAGTTTGAGAGGCGTAGGCCTGCAGTTCTCTACTCTCTTTCTAGAGAAATATGCACCTCAGTCTCGTCGCGAGGAGCTACGTCGCCAGTTCGAGTGGTTGGTTCAGGGCGACATGTCTGTGACCCAGTATGAGCTTAGATTCACACAGTTGGCTAGGCATGCCACATTCATGATCCCTACTGATAGGGAGAGGATCAGGAGGTTCATTGATGGCCTCAACTACTCTATTCGCATTCTTATGACCAGAGATAGAGTTTTGTCATCATCATTCGAGCAGGTTGTGGACATGGCATGCTCCATTGAGGCGGATCATCGCCGAGAGAGAGAGGAGTGGGAGGCCAAGAGGCCTCGTGGTTCTGGCAGTTTCAGTGGTGCTCCATCTAGAGGGTATTCCGAGCAGAGCAGAGGTCGCTCATCTAGACCTTCTCATTCAGGTCGCCCTGAGTAGAGCAGAGCTTCTTCTGGTCGTGGTCGACAGGGATTCCAGCAGGGCCAGTCTTCACTTAGTGCCCTCCCATCCCAGAGTGCAGCACCTACTACTTCTTCCGCCCAGGGTTCGTTCGCGGCGAGGGGTTCCATTCGGTCCCCTTCTCCAACACCAGGTAGCTGTTTTGAGTGTGGCGAGTTTGGCCACATGAGGAGGCAGTGCCCTCGACTTCGTAGGGACATGACTCAGCAGAGGGATCAGCCCTCCTCTTCAGCACCATCTCAGGCTAGTAGAGGTGGAGGTCAGTCTTCTCGTGGTTGACCTAGAGGCGAGGAGAGATGTGGTGGAGGACAGGCACGGTTCTATGCACTTCCTGACAGGCGTGATGCAGTTGCCTCCGATGCAGTGATTACAGGTATCATTTCTGTCTGTCACAGAGATGCCTCTGTTCTATTTGATCCAGGGTCCACAAATTCTTACGTGTCCTCTTATTTCACACATCATTTGGGTGCGACTCGTGGTAGTCTTGATTTACCGGTTCATGTATCCACCCCTGTGGGTGATACGATTGTTGTGGATCATGTCTATAGATCCTGTGTTATATCTATTGGGGGTCTGGAGACCCAGGCAGATTTGCTATTGTTGGGGATGGTGGACTTTGATGTTATATTGGGTATAGACTGGTTGTCTCCGTACCATGCTATATTGGACTGTCATGCTAAGATAGTTACATTGGCCATTCCTGGTATTTCTCATATTGAGTGGCGGGGTTCGACTGATTTCGTCCCTAGCCGTGTCATTTTATTCTTAAAAGCTCAGAAGATGGTTGAAAAAGGGTGTCTATCGTACTTAGCTTTTGTGAGAGATATGGGAGCTAAGTCTCCTAGCATTGATTCTGTACCTATTGTGAGGGACTTTCCAGATGTATTTCCCTCAGACCTGCCGGGCATGCCGCCGGACAGGGATATTGATTTTGGCATTGACTTGGTGCCGGGCACTCAGCCCATATCCATTCCTCCTTATCGGATGGCACCAGCTGAGTTGAAAGAACTGAAAGAGCAGCTTCAGGAGCTTCTGGATAAGGGTTTCATCCGCCCTAGTGTGTCCCCGTGGGGTGCGCCGGTGTTATTTGTTAAAAAGAAAGATGGTTCCATGCGGATGTGTATTGATTATAGGCAATTGAACAAGTGCCCTCTGTCGCGCATCGATGATTTTTTTGATCAGTTATAGGGTGCGAGGGTGTTTTCTAAGATTGATCTTCATTCAGGCTATCATCAGCTGAAGATCTGGGACTCGGATATTATGAAGACTACATTCAGGACCCGATATGGTCATTATGAGTTTCTTGTGATGTCTTTTGGGCTGACCAACGCCCCAGCAGCATTTATGCATCTGATGAACAGTGTGTTCATGCCCTATTTGGATTCATTTGTGATTGTGTTCATTGATGACATTCTAGTCTACTCCCGTAGTCAGGAGGAGCATGCTCAGCATTTGAGTATTGTGTTGCAGAGATCGAGGGAGGAGAAGCTATATGCTAAATTCTCCAAGTGCGAGTTTTGGCTCGAGTCCGTAGCATTTCTGTGACATATGGTGTCTCGTGATGGTATTCAGGTTGATCCGAAGAAGATAGAGGCGGTGCAGAGTTGGCCCAGATCGTCCTCAGCTACAGAGATTAGGAGCTTTCTTAGCTTGGCGGGATATTATCGCCGGTTTGTTCAAGGATTTTCATCCATTGCTTCTTCATTGACTAGATTGACCCAGAAGGGTGCACCATTCGTGTGGTCGGATGAGTGCGAGGAGAGCTTTCAGAAGCTCAAGACAGCTTTGACCACAGCTCCAGTGTTAGTATTGCCATCAGCTTTAGGTTCATATACTATTTATTGTGATGCCTCGAGAGTGGGGATAGGTTGTGTGTTGATTCAAGAAGGTAAGGTGATTGCTTATGCTTCTCGGCAGTTGAAGCCACATGAGAAGAACTATCCCGTTCATGATTTGGAACTAGCCGCCATTGTTCATGCCTTGAAGATTTGGAGGCACTATTTGTACGGCATGTCTTGTGAGGTGTATACCGGCCATCGTAGTCTCCAGCACTTGTTCAAATAGAAATATCTTAATTTGAGACAGCGGAGATGGCTTGAGTTGCTTAACGATTATGACATCACTATTTTATACCATCCGGGGAAGGCCCATGTGGTGGTCGATACTTTGAGCCGGAAGGCGGTCAGTATGGGAAGCTTGGCATATATTCCAGCTGAGGAGAGGCCATTTGCCTATGATGTTCAGGTGCTAGCCAATCGGCTAGTGAGGTTAGATATTTCGGAGCCCAGCCGGGTATTGGCTTGTGTTGTATCTCGGTCATCTCTATATGATCGTATTCGTGAGCACCAGTATTATGATCCATATTTGGCTGTCTTTAGGGACAGAGATTCAGCATGATGATGCTAGAGATGTCACCATTGATAGTGACGGCATATTGAGGATGCGGGGCCGGATATGTGTGCCCAATGTTGATGGCCTTCGTGAGTTGATTCTGGAGGAGGCCCATAGCTCGCGGTATTCTTTCCATCTAGGAGCCGCAAAGATGTATCAAGATTTAAAACAACACTATTGGTGGAGAAAGATGAAGATGGACATTGTCCGACATGTAGCACGGTGCCTCAACTGTCAGCAGGTTAAGTACGAGCATCAGAGGCCCGGTGGTGTATTTCAGCGCATTGATATTCCTGAGTGGAAATGGGAGAGGATCACTATGGACTTTGTTACTGGACTCCCTCGGACAGCGAGGAAGTTCGATTCTGTTTGGGTGATTGTGGATAGGCTAACCAAGTCAGCTCACTTTATTCCAGTTAGTACTACCTACTCATCGGAGCGGTTGGCAGCAATCTTTATTCGAGAGATTGTCCGGTTGCATGGGGTCCCAGTGTCTATCATATCTGACAGGGGCACTCAGTTCACTTCTCAGTTTTAGAGAGCATTTCAGCGAGAGACGGGTACGCGGGTTGAGTTGAGCACCGCATTTCACCCCCAGACAGACGGACAGTCTGAGTGCACTTTTCAGATTCTGGAGGATATGTTGCGAGCATGTGTGATTACCTTTGGTGGTTCGTGGGATGAGTTCTTACCACTTGCCGAGTTTGCCTACAACAACAGTTACCAGTCGAGTATTCAGATGGACCATACGAGGCATTGTATGGCAGACGGTGTAGATCCCCCGTGGGATAGTTTGAGCCTGGTGAGGATACATTGATAGGGATGGAGTTAGTCCAGGATGCTCTGGATAGAGCGAAGTTGATCTAGGAGAGGCTTCGTACAGCACAGTCTCGCTAGAAGAGTTATGCAGACCGTAGAGCTCGAGAGTTGTCTTTCATGGTTGGTGACAGAGTATTGTTGAAGGTTTCACCTATGAAGGGTGTCATGAGGTTGGG
Source organism: Nicotiana noctiflora (assembly GCA_032618575.1). Classification (NCBI taxonomy): domain Eukaryota; kingdom Viridiplantae; phylum Streptophyta; class Magnoliopsida; order Solanales; family Solanaceae; genus Nicotiana; species Nicotiana noctiflora. The sequence continues at coordinate 112,087 of JASVEL010011887.1, read as the reverse complement.
GAAGAAAGGGAAGTTGAGTCCTAGGTACATTGGTCCTTTTGAGATACTCGGGAGGGTTGGAGAGGTGGCATATGAGTTGGCCTTGCCGCCCAGCTTATCCAGCGTTCATCCAGTATTCCATGTGTCTATGCTCCAGAAGTACATTGGGGATCCGTCTCATGTGTTGGACTTTAGTACCATTCAGCTTGATGGTGATTTATCATATGATGTGGAGCCTATTGCTATTTTGGGTCGTCAGGTGAGAAAATTGAGGTCTAAGGAGATTGCATCAGTTAAGGTCCAGTGGAGAGGTCGACCCGTGGAGGAGGCCACTTGGGAGATCGAGTGAGAGATACGGAGCAGATATTCTCACTTGTTTGAGACTTCAGGTATGTTTCTTGACCCGCTCGAGGATGAGCGTTTGCTTAAGAGGGGGAGAATGTGACGACCCGGCCCGTCGTCATGGGAATTACCACCCCGTTATGTTGTAATTACATGTTTTTTGCTTTTATGTCAGTGTTAGAGTCTATCGGGTGAGTTAGGAGTGAATTGGATTGAAAATGAGGCGTATAGCCTTTTTGAAGGAAAAGTGAATAAGAAAAGTCAACCCGGAGTTGACTATTTGGTTAGAGGGCTCATAATTGGATTCTGATGATTTGGTTAGTTCCGGGAGGTGATTTGTGACTTAGGGGAGCAATCAGAATTGAATTTGGAGGTCCGGTGTAGAAATAGGCTTGAATTGGCTAAGGTTGAATTTTGGCGAAATCTAAACGGTAGGTGAGATTTTGATCCGGGGGTCGGAATGGAATTCCGACAATTCCTGTAGCTTCGTTATGTGATTTTGGATATGTCCGTAAAATTTCAGGTCATTCGGACGTCGTTTAGTCGGGTTTTTGATGGATTGTGTAATTCGGATTGTTTTAAGGAATTTAGGCTTGAATTCGATGTGAATTATGGGTTTTTGTGTTATTAGACATGTTTTGAGGATTGGAACAAGTTTGAATAAGGTATTAGGATGTGTTGGTATGTTTGGATGAGGTCCCGGGGGCCTCGAGGTGTTTTCGGATGGCTAAACGGGAGAAAACATGGAAAAATTGCAGGTTTGTGATTCTGTTCTGTTGTTTTCGCTCCTGCGGAAATGGGAGCGCAGGAGCGAGTCCGCAGGAGCGGACAAGAAGGCGCAGAAGCGGAGGCGACCGCTGAAGCGGAGCCTGGCCCGAAGGGGCAGCTTCGCTGGTGCGAGAGGGTGATCGCAGAAGCGGTATGGAGGCGTGATGGAGGAGTCCGCAGAAGCGGATAGTTGATCGCATAGGCGAGTCTGCAGGAGCGGACTCTTGTCCGTAGAAGCGGGAAAGACCGCAGGGGCGGATGGGATTCTGCAGGAGCGGACCCGTAGGAGCGGTCCTTGGATCGCAGAAGCGGAATTGACCGGCTAGGCCTGGAATCGCAGAAGCGACCATCTGGTCGCGGATACGGACTCGCAGGAGCGGAATTCTATCCGCAGAAGCGAAAATCGCAGTGAGTTAATTGTATCGAAGTTAGAAAATTTCAGAAACATTTCACACATTTGGGTCTCGGCTTAAGGAGGCGATTTGGGCGATTTTGAAGAGAAACTCAAGGGAAATCATCAGGTAATCAACTATGGACTTATACTAAGATTAGTATTGGTAATATTATGCAATTATATCATGAAAATGGAGGAATTTGGGGTAATTTATGGAGGATTTAGCCCTAGGCTTGAACTTTAGAAAATCAAGGTTTTGAATGGGCAAATGGAGTCCGAATTTGGTAAATCTTATATGCTTAGACCCGTATCGAGATGAGGGTTAAGAATATGTGACTTTCGTGATTTTTTGAGAAGCGTACCGAAAGTCGGGTTTTGGCAACTTTGCCATTTATGGTGTAAATCGAATTGTATTGATTGGGTGTCGTCCCATTGGCCTAGTTTGTTGTATTTCTACTGTATTTGACCAGATTCTACGCGTGCGAAGCTTGATTCTCGTGGAAAGGGCATTGCGGAGTAGTCATCGCGCTGTATTGAGGTGAGTAATAGATGTGGGTGATGACCAGCGGGTTTGAAACCCCGGTATACCACTTTGTGACGCTGTATAGCAGCGAGACACATACTCTTTTGTGAGTGCGGGGTCGATTGTGATTGGGGACTATGGCTTAGTCCGACTTGTTGGCACTGTGTTATGATATTAGGCTATTCTTGAGCCGTGGAACCTCCTTCTCGGATGGTTGCATAGTATATTGTGATATTGGCTAATCTTGCGCCGTTGAACCTCCTTCTTGGACGGTTGAGTATACTTGTGGGCTATGAGCCAGTTATTGGAACCCACGAGGATCGTTATCATTGTCTTATGATATTGACATGCTAGTTTACTACCAGTCCGCAGCTATTTCTGTTTTCATGCTATTTCCAATCTCTAGAACTTGATATTACTGTTTTCCAACTGAAAAATGATAAAAAGGTTTTCAAAACTACTTTTGAGCCTGCGAGGCTGTATTTGCATATTAGCCGACTGGTAGTGGATCGGGTTGCGCGCCGCAGCAGTATATATGTTGGATCGGACTGCACGCCGCAGTGATATTGTGCTTGGGCTGTAGGAGCCCCTCCGGAGTCTGAACCCCCACAGTGAGCACGGGTACCCAAATTGGATCGGGCTACGTGCCGTAGCGGTCATATCATACATTGCATTGCATTTAGCTACATCTGCTAGCTGTTATACTATTTTGCTGGTACTCGTTGGTACGTGTACAGTTGATATTGATTTTGTGATAGGGTATTTGATTACAGCTTTACATAGTGCTTTATTGTGGATTTCTTATCTATGCTGTCTTACCCATGTTCATTACCACTGAGTCTGGCAGTACTCATTTTACTCCGTGCACCTTGTGTGCGGATCCAGGTACCTCTCATCAGACCTGATCCGGTAGCTGTTCGAGGCGACTTCTGTAGGATATTCGAGGTAGCTGCAGAGTCCGCAGGACCCGATATTCCTTCTTACTGTCTTTTGATTTGTATTGATATCTCTTTCCGCACTTGTTATCTTGTAAACCATTATTACACTATGTTCATTAGAGGCTCATGACTCTTGACCCTTCGGTCTATGGGAGTTGGTATATTTTGGGACTTGGTTCCCCGTTTTCGATATATCTATCACTGTTGAATTATTCCGTTATGCTTAAATTGGATAAAGTGAGCTTATGGCTCCGTGATTGTTGTTAATTGGTCGGTCTGGCCTAGCAGTGTGCTGGGCGCCATCACGACCGGATTTGGGGTCGTGACACACATGGATATTATTGCGATCGCATAGAACAAAACGGGGTAATAAAAAATTTACTCTATGCGATTGCGGAGGCTCTTATGTGATCGCATAGAGTAAAGTACCAGATACAAAAAACCAGAAAAACACCAGAGTTTTTGAAGTCTAAAACACTCTGACACCTATCCAAAACTCACCCGAGCCCTCGAAGCTCCAAACTAAATATGTAAACTGACTCAAAAACATCATACGAACTTGCTCGAGCGATCAAATCACCAAAATAACATAAAAATCAATGAATTGAGCCTTAAAACTCAATAATCCTTTCAAATTTTCAAAACTTTCAAATTTTCCAATTTAAGGCCGAAACACGTCGAACGACTTCCGTTTTCAACCAAATTTTACAGGAAGCGCTTAACCAATATATATGACATGTACCGGGCGTCGAAACTAAAATAAGAGCTCGATACCATTACTTTTTGATCAAATTTAGTTTTATTTTCCTTAAACATTTTCATAAAACAATTTAACAGAAAAATTCTTTACCGGGGTTCTGGACCTCGGATTTCGATTTCGGGTATACGCCCGAGTTCCATATTTTCTAAGAATTTTTTTAGACTGTCAAATCACGGGTCCGGGTCCGTTTACAAAAAATGTTGACCAAAGTCAACCATATCAATATTAATATCAAAATTCTTCAAATTTTTCACATAACTCATATATTTCAACATAAAAATTTTCTAGCATCGAGCCAAACTGCACACATAAATCGACGCAACTATAAATGATGTTTTCAAGGCCTTAGAAGCTCGAAATGATTGAGAAAACAAGTGATGACCCTTTGGGTCGTCACACTTTGGGGAATGATTTGTGACTAAGGAGTGTGATCGAAAGTGGTTTTGGAGGTCCGGTGTAGAATTATGCTTGAATTGGCGAAGTTAGTATTTTGGTAATGTCCGGTCGATAGGTGAGATTTTTATCTGATGGTCGAAATGGGATTTCGAGAGTTGATAAAGCTTCGTTATATGATTTGGGATGTGTGTGTAAGATTTTAGGTCACTCAGAGATGATTTGGTTGGGTTTTTGATCAAATGCGTATTTCCGAAGTTTTAGAAGAACTTAGGCTTGAATTCGATGTAATTTGATGGTTTTAGTGTCGTTTGAGGTGTTTTGATGATTGGAGCAAGTTTGAATGATGGTTTAGGATGCATTTGGTATTTGTGGTTGAGGTCTCGGGGGACTCGGGATGATTTTGGATGGTTAATGGGGAGTTTTGAGCCTTGTGCAAAGTTGCAGGCCTGTTGTTTCTGGTATTTCCACTTCTGCGGAATTGGAACCGCAGGAGTGGTCTCGCAAGTGTGAAAGATACACATGTGCGGTTTTTGTGTAGGCTCGTCGGGACCGCAGATGCGGAGTGGGGACCGTAGATGTGGAGTTGGAGATGCAACTTTTTGACCGCAGATGCGGGATTTGAGGCATTAGTGGAATTCCACATATGCTGAGAGTTTGACCGTAGAAGCGATCCTGTAAAAGCGATTAATGGACTGCAGATGCGGTTTCAACTGGGCAAAAGGGTTTTAAAACATTTTTGTTCCACGAGGTTAAGTCATTTTCCAACATTATTGAGCATTGTGAGAGCATTTTTGGAGGAATTGAAGAAGAATTCGTAGAGGAGTGATTGGAGGTAAGTCCGGTGAACTAAAATCACGATTATTATGTGAAATTAACCTTGAAATTCATGGAAACTTAGCTAAAATAGGAAGAGTTAGGGCTTGAAATTTTGAAATTTTAATTGGGATTTGAAGGGCCATTTGAGCTCAGATTTGAAAGTTCTTGATATGAATAGACTCATGGCAAGATAAGGAACCCGTTGATGTGAAAATTTCTGAGATTCGAGAAGTGGGCTCGGGGCTCGAGTTTGCTAATTTCGAGATTTTGGGTATTTTTCAACTGTTTCGATTGGGTATTATTTCCTTAGCATATTGTGACGCATTTATTGTGGTTTTGATTAGATTCAATGCGTGAGGAGGTTGATTTGAGAGGCAAGGGCATAGCGAGCTAAAGTTTAGTCGTCTTGAGGTGAGCAATGACAATAAATGATGTCCTGAGGGTTTGAAACCCCGGATTTGTAAAATATAGTGCTATGTTGAGGTGAGACATACGTTGCATGATGAGCGTGGGGTCCAGTACTATTGGGGATTTGGGACATGGTCCATCCTGATTGATGATTTCTTTTTTGTATTTTGATTGAGATTTAATTATTATCATTATCATTTGGGCTAGTTGCCATGTTTGAGGCATTGTGCCGACATGTAGAACCCTTACGAGCATTTTTACTGATTGACCTTACTTTACTTGTTAAAAAGCATACCCTCAGTCATGTTTCTAACTGTTTAATTCAATATGAAATGGCTTTTGAAATAGCTAATCCGGATTGAAAATAATATGTGGGTTGAGATCCCTATCTTATACTAGTATGTCTGAGAGGCTATGTTTATATTGACTAGGAGGAATTGAGAACCCAATACTGAAGATATTTTATATGATAAGAATCAGGATGTACGTCGCAACAATATATTTATATGGGTCGGGTTATACGTTGCAGCAAATGTATATTTATATATATATGAATCCGGCTGCATACCACAGCAATGTAGCGCTTGGGCTATAGGAGTCCCTCAAGAGTCTGTACACCCCTAGTGAGCACAGTTCACTATTATTATGGATCGAGTTGTGCGCCACAACAATATAAGGATCGGGCTGCACGCTGCATCATTATAGCTATGATTTTAGTTATTGTGAAAAGTATATGAGTTGAGTACTAGTTTTAAAGAATTTTGTCTGACTTCTGCATTATTTGCTGTTCAAATGTTCTTACTGCTTTGATATAGAACTTCTTAGTGTTTTTACGAGATTTCAATCCGTCAGTCATTATTTATTATTATTATTACTTGCTAGGTCAGAGTACTCACATTACTCCCTGCACCAAGTGTGCAGATCCAGGTGTTCCTAAGGCGTAGTTCGATCTATTCTGTAGTACAAATTTCACCGGAGTTATCGAGGTAGTTGCATGACTTTTGCAGACCCAATTTCTCCCTCTATATTTCTTTATTTCTCTGCATTTTTAGACTGTTCTTGTATTAGACTATTGAACTCATGTACTAGAGGCTTTTGACTCGTGACACCGTATCAGTGGGCTTTTGTAGAGATTATTATTATGGTTTCCGTACATTTCATCTTTATTTCTGTCACGACCCTAGTTCACCAATCGTGAACCTGTCATGACGGCACCCAGTCTTCGTTACTAGGTAAGCCTAACACAATGCGAAACATACGAATTCATGAACAAAAGATAAGGTAACAGCGGAATAATGTAAATGAAATGTAATAAGTGTCGCTCGGCACATACACTTTACCAAATACCACATGGCAACATACTACCAAGACCCGGAAACCCACGGGCAACACAGACTAAGAAAGAGTACAACGGTGGCTCTATATATCAAGAATCTTTAAACAACGAGAATAAGGGAAATAATTGATATCACTAATGAGAATAGAAGGGGACTCTCCGAATCCGCGGACGTAGCAGTTCATACCTCAAGTCTCCTGAAAGTGCTGCTAAATCACCTTAAATGTGCCTGATCTGATGTACCTGGATCTGCACAACAAAAGTGTGCAGAAGAGTAGTATGAGTACACCATGGCGGTACTCAGGCCAAGCCTAACCTCGATGGACTAGCAACGAGGAAGGTCAGGGCCTTACCGAGAGATAATAATATAATGATAATAATAATACCGAGCAGTTTGAATAAGTATAAGACTGAAATAACAGCAACAAAGTAAATACTACAACTGTCTACAATTAAGCTAACATGAGTAACAAACACAACCAAAAAACAAATCAACGAGTCCAGGATCTTCGGGAAATGAACCCGCAGTCCCCCTCTATATTCAACAACTTAGGATCTGCGAGAATCGAACCCGTAGTCCATATCTCAATAATTCTGGGTCTCCGGGAATCGAACCTGCAGCCCTCGGATCTACGAGAATTGAACCCGTAGTCCGTATCTAAATATCTCAAGATCTCCGGGAATCGAACCCGCAGTCTGTATCTCAATAGCTCAGGATCTCCGAGCATTGAACCCACAATATGTATCTCAATAAACTCCGGGTCTCCGGGAAACGAACCCACAGCCCTTGGATCTCCGGGAATCGAACCCGCAATCCACAAACACTACAGCTTCGGGTCTCCGGGAATAGAACCCGCAGCCCTTGGATCTCCGGGAATTGAACCCGTAGTCCACAAACACAAACAATAAGAGGAAACACAGATAAATATGAAATACATAACTACAATTATACCAAAACAAGTATCAACAAGTCTCAAGAAGTTCAAGTAAGACAAGCAGGCACTTAGTCAGATAATCCTTTCTAACCATGTTTTTCTAACGAATATCAGGTAAATGTTACACTGTAATCAACTAAATAACAAGAATATCAAGATTTGAACAGTTCAAGTAAGGTGGTTTCCAACAATCTGCGTGTGTACACGCCCGTCACCTCGCGTACAAGGCATTTAAATTAACACATAATATCCTAGGGGAGAAGGTTCCCCCACGCGAGGTTAGACAAGTCACTTTCCTCAATTCCGGTACGAAACTGCTAAGAGACAACTCTCTTGCCACGAGTATCGGCCTCCACATGTGTAGAATCTGATCAAAATCAATGGAAATACATCAAAATAGGCCAATTGGGCATTACCCAATCGAAACAATTCAAATTACACTAAAAACCACAAAGTTTCCAAAACTCGACTTTCGGTACGCTTCTCAAAAAATTACGAAAGTTACATTTTAGGGTTCCTTATCTCAACACGAGTTCATACATATAAAATTTATCAAAATCGGACTCTGTTTGCTCATTCAAATTGATGATTTACCATAACCCAGGCTTAGGGCAAAAACCCCTCATTAATTCTCCCATTTACAGTAAAATAATTGAAGATTTTAAGATAAAAATCACGTATTTGGGCCATAAAACTTACCTCCGATGACTACCTGGTGAAATCCCTGCAATTTCCCGTCACTTTTCTCTCTAAGAACTCAACAATGGGGGTTTTGAGTAAATGGGTCACGGGTGATATGTTCTGAACTTAAACTTACTGCAAGGCCTGGATACCCTACGCGATCGCAGCCATTAGCACGCGATCGCAGAGCACAAAGTTCTGGGGCCTGATTTTCCTTCTACGCGATCGCAGCCCTTGGCCCGCGATCGCAGTGAACAGCTTAACACCCATATGCGATCGCAACACGTGCCCCACGATCGCACTGCGTCTAGACTTGACCTTATGTGATCGCGACACTGGCCATGCGATCGCATTGCTTCCGAACATTACCCTACGCGATCGCAGACGGTCCCTCGCGATCGCGATGTACACCAAACTGCCTCTTACGCGATCGCATGAATCACTTTGCGATCGCGAAAAGAAAAATATCTGCTCTTTTATTGCAGCAGAACAGCAGTGCCTTTGGCACAAAATGGTCTATTTGGACCCCCGGATTCATCCCGAGGCCCCCGGGACCCCAACGAAAACCACCAACTTACTCTAAAATACGATACAAACTTGTTCCAATCATAACAACACACCCTTAAACATGAAAATCACCAAATCAAAGCGAATTCAAGCCTAAGCTTCATGCAAAACCTCCGAAACCTACATGATATCAAAAACCCGACCAAACGATGTCCGAATGACCTGAAAATTTGCATACATATACAAAATCACCTAACGAAGCTACTACGACTATCAGAATTCCATTCCGACTCCCGAATTAAAATCTCACCAATCGATCGGTTTTCCAAAAATTTCAAACTTCGGCATTTCAAGCCCAATTGAGCTACAGACCTCCAAAATACATTCCGAATGCGCTCCCAACCCCGAAATCACCTAACGGAGCTAATGGAACCATCAGATTTCCGTTACAAGGTCGTCTTAACACTATTCTAAATACGGGCCATTTTTCAACTATAAAGCTCTCAGTTAGGGACTAAGTGTCCCAAAACACTCCAAATTCTAGAACCGAAGGGGAACAGTTAAATTGGGAATCATGACATAAATTTCAAAAATGACCGGCCGGGTCGTTACATCTTCCCACACTTAAAAGATTCGTTCGTCCTCAAACGAGCATAGAAAACATACCTAGAGTGGTGAAGAGATGAGGGTATTGGCTGCGCATATCCTGCTCGGTCTCCCAAGGCGCCTCCTCGGCCAGCTGACCCCGCCACTGGACCTTTACTGAAGCGATGTTCTTTGAGCTTAGCTTCCTGATTTGCCCGTCCAGAATAGCCACTGGCTCCTCAACATAAGACAGATCCTCGTCTAGCTGAACTGAAGTGAAATCCAACATGTGCGACGGGTCACCATGGTATCTCCGGAGCATAGAGACATGAAATACGGGATGGACTCTGGCTAGGCTGGGAGGCAAGGCCAACTTATAAGCAACCTCCCCAACACGCCTTAATATCTCAAAAGGGCCAATGAATCTAGGACTCAGCTTCCCCTTCTTCCCAAACCTCTGGACGCCCTTCATGGGCGAGACCCGAAGCAGAACCCGCTCGCCAACCATAAAAGCCACATCGCGGACCTTCTTGTCCGCCATAACTCTTCTGTCTAGACTGGGCTGCACGGAGTCTGTCATGAATCACCTTGACCTTGTCCATTGCATCCTGGACCATCTCGGTACCTAGCAGCCTGGCCTCGCCCGGCTCGAACCAACCTACAGGGGACCTGCACCTCATATAGGGCCTCATACGGTGCCATCTGAATACTGGATTGATAACTGTTGTTATAGGCAAACTCCACCAGTGGCAAGAAATGATCCCAAGAACCTCCAAACTCAATCATGCACGCACGGAGCATATCCTCCAGAATCTGAATAGTGGGCTCGGACTGGCCATTGGTTTGGGGGTGAAACGTTGTGCTCAACTCCACCCGAGTGTCTAACTGTTGCTGCACGGATCTCCAGAACCGTGAAGTGAACTGAGTACCCCTATCTTAAATGATGGAAACTGGAATACCATACAGCTGGACTATCTCCCTAATGTAGATCTCCGCCAATCGCTCCGATGAGTAAGTAGTGCTCACCGGTATGAAATCGGCGGACTTGGTCAGCCGATCCACAATGACCCAAATGGAATCAAACTTCCTCACAGTCCGTGGAAGTCCATATACAAAGTCTATGGTGATGCGCTCCCATTTCCACTCTGGGATCTCAATCTGCTGCATTAACCCACCCTGACGCTGATGCTCATACTTCACCTGCTGGCAGTTGAGGCACCTAGAAACATAGTCAACTATATCCTTCTTCATCCGCCTCCACCAATAGTGCTGCCTCAAGTCGTGATACATCTTCGCAGCACCCAGATGGATGGAATACCGCGAGCTATAGGCCTCTGCTAGAATTAGCTCTCGAAGATCATCTACATTGGGCACACAAATACACCCCTGTATCCTCATAACTCCATCATCCCCGATGGTAACATCTCAAGCATCACCACGCCGAACTCTATCTTGGAGGACAAGAAAATGAGGGTCATCGAACTGACGCTCCCTGATGCGATGAAATAGAGAAGTCCGAGAAACCACACAGGCTAGAACCCGGCTGGGCTCCGAAATATCCAGTCTAACAAACTGCCTGGCTAAAGCCTGAACATCCATCACCATAGGCCTCTTCGAAGCTGGTAAACATGCCAAACTCCCTAAACTCTCCGCCCGGCGACTCAAGGCATCGGCAACTACATTGGCCTTGCCCGGATGATAGAGAATAGTAATATCATAGTCCTTCAACAGCTACAGCCATCTCCTCTGACACATGTTCAGGTCTTTCTGCTTAAGCAAGTGCTGCAAGCTCCGATGATTAGTGTAGATATCACAAGGAACCCCATACAAGTAATGACGCCAAATCTTCAAGGCGTGAACAATGGCAGCTAGCTCAAGGTCGTGAACAGGGTAGTTCTTTTCATGTACCTTCAGTTGTCATAACGCTTAGGCAATCACCCTACTATCCTACATCAATACTGCACCGAGTCCAACTCGTGAGGCGTAACAATTTACTGTATAGGAACCTGAACATGTAGGCAACATCAAGATAGGGGCCGAAGTCTAAGCTATCTTGAACTTTTGAAAGCTAGCCTCACACTCCTTTGTCAACTGGAAAGGGGCACTCTTTTGGGTCAACCTGGTCATAGGTTTTGTGATCGAAGAGAACCCCTCTACGAAGCGACGGTAATAACCCGACAGGCCAAGGAAACTACAAATCTCAGTTGCTGAGGAGGGTCTGGGTCAACTCTGCACGGCCTCCACCTTCCTCGGATCCACTCGAATACCATTGCTCAACACCACATGGCCTAGAAATGCCACTGAACTTAGCCAAAATTCACATTTAGAGAACTTTGCATATAATTGCTTCTCCCTCAGAGTCTGAAGCATTATCCTCAGATGCTGCTCGTGCTCTTCCCAACTCCGGGAATATACCAAAATATCATCAATGAAAATAATCACGAACAAGTCCATATTTGTCCTGAACACACTGTGCATCAAATGCATAAAAGCTGCTGGGGCATTAGTCAGCCCGAAAGACATGACGAGGAACTCGTAGTGGCCATACCAAATCCTGAAGGCAGTGTTCGGGATATCTGGCTCCCGAATCTTCAGCTGATGATAACCAGAGCACAAATCAAACTTGGAGAATACCTGTGCACCCTGTAGCTGGTCAAATAAATCATCAATACATGGTAAAGGATATCGGTTCTTCACTGCAACTTTGTTCAACTGACGATAGTCAATACACATATGCATAGAACCGTCCTTTTTCTTCACAAACAACACGGGAGCACCCCAAGGCGAAACACTGGGTCAAATGAAACCCTTACCCAATAACTCCTGTAACTGATCCTTCAACTCCTTCAACTCAGGAGGAGCCATATGGTACGGTAGAATAGAAATGGACTGAGTGACCGGCAATAAGTCAATACCAAAATCAATATCTCTGTCGAGCGGCATGCCCGGGAGATCAACTAGAAATACATCAAAGAAATCACGTACCACGGGAACGGAATCAATAAAAGGAGTGTCAATACTAACATCCTGCACATAAGCTAGATAAGCAGCACACCCCTTCTCAACCATATGCTGAGCTTTGAGAAAGGAAATAACACGGCAGGGGGTGTAATCTAGAGTTCCACTCCACTCAATACGTGGAATGACTGGCATAGATAGCGTCACGGTCTTGGCATGACAATCAAGAATTGCATAATGGGGTGACAACCAGTCCATGCCCAGAATAATATCAAAATCAACCATCCCGAGCAATAATAGATCCGCTCTGGTTTCAAAACCACAAATAGTGACCAAACACGACCGATACACACGGTCTACAACCAAAGAATCTCCCGCCGGAGTAGAAACATAAATTGGGGCACTCAAAGAATCCCGAGGAACACCCAGATGTGAAGCAAAATAAGATGACACATATGAAAAAGTGGAACCATGATCGAATTGAACCGATGCCTCTCTGTGACTAACTAAAATAATACCTATGATACCCGAATCAGAGGCAACAGCTACAGCACGATCTGGAATAGCATAAAATCTAGCCTGACCCCTCTCTCGAGGAAGGCCTTTAGCACCCTGATCCCCGCCCCTAACTGGCTAGGCAGGTGGAGTGGCAGTTGGGCCTGGATGGCTTGTTGACCATGTGAACCACGCTGAGGTTGCAAAGTCTGTGGAGGTGCTCCTCTCCTATGCCTGGAGCACTCCCTAACCAGATGGCAAGTATCCCCGCACTCAAAATAGGCTCTGGGAGGACGCGGTGGCTGTGACTGACCGGCCTCGCCCCCGCTGGTCTGACCCCTGGAGGTACCCCGCACAGGAAGCGCACTGGAAACTGGGGGAGCATAATAAGGCTCCTGAGGTGCTGGAAGAGCTGGAGTATTACTGGTTACTGGCAATGCTGAATGAACTGGATGACCGAAATAACCCCTGCCAAAACGACCGGCTACTGAAGTGTGGGCACCAGAGAAATGGCCCAACTCACGAGACCTCTTGGCCTCCCTCTCCCCTCGCTCTTTAGGGAGCATACTCTCATTCCTCCTGGCAATGCTCACCGCCTGCTGATACGGAATATCTGTCTCCAATTTTCTAGCCATGCTAGACCGGATCGGCGGAATAAGGCCCTCAATAAATCTCCGCACTCTCTCCCGGACCGTGGCTATCAAGGCCGGTGCATGCCTGCCTAGGCGAGTGAAACTAATAGTATACTCTGATACTGTCATGGAGCCCTGATGCAACCGCTCAAACTCCAATCGCCAAGAATCCCTAAGGCTCTAGGGAACAATCTCCCTAAAAAATATATCAGAAAACTGCGTCCAGGTCAACAAGGCAAACTCATCTGGACTATCCAACTCATACGTGCGCCACCAATCATAAGCAGCCCCACGAAGTTGAAAAGCAGTGAAGGAAACCCCGCTGGTCTCCACTATCCCCATAGTACGGAGGATACGATGACACTCATCCAGAAAGCCCAATGCATCATTTGTAGCCAAACCACTGAACATTGGAGGATCATATTTCTTGAACCTCTCTAATCTATGCTGCTCATCCTTAGAGGCAGCCGGCCCACCTCCGGGTGATACTGAGGTGGCATGAGGCATAGTAATAATATCTAGGACCTGCCCCACGGGCACTCGCTGCTTAGGTGTAGCGGCTGCGGTAGTCTGGGCCCCTCCCCTGGCCTGAGATGTAGCAGTAGTGAGAGGAAGTAACCCTGCCTGAGCTAAAGTAGTATACATGCTTATGAACTGGGCCAGGGTCTCTTGGTGTGCTGGAGTAGTAGCACTTATAGTCGGCTTACCAGGTGCCTGCGCTCCAACCTGATCTACTGGTGGTGCCTCAGCGGTATCGTGCACGGGTGCTGTGGCTGCACCTCAGGCACGTCCTCGTCCTCTACCATGGCCCCGGCCTCTGGCGGCGGCAGCAGGGGGCACGTGTGCCTGATCCTCACGAGTAGCACGTGTCCTCACCATCTGTGAGAGAATAAAAAGCAGAAGTTTAGATTTGGTTCCAAAATATCACACGACAAGGAATCCAAAAGAAATGAAGAGTTTCCTAAACAGTTACATAGCCTGTCGTAGATAAATACAAACGTCTCCGTATCAATCAGCGAGAATCTAAGTAACCGGTCTGTTTCCCATGACTCCTATGAACCTAGAGCTCTGATACCAACTTGTCACGAACCTAGTTCACCAATCGTAAACCTGTCATGACGGCACCGAGTCTTCGCGACTAGGTAAGCCTAACACGATGTGGAATATACAAAATCATGAACAAAAGATAAGGTAACAGCAGAATAATGTAAATGAAATGTAATAAGAGCCGCTCGGCACATGCACTTCTCCAAATACCACTAAGCAACATACTACCAAGACCCGAAAACCCATGGGCAACACAGACTAAGAAAGAGTACAACTGTGGCTCTATACTTCAAGAATGTCTATACAATGAGAATAAAGGAAATAACTGATATCACTAATGAGAAGAGAAGGGGACTCTCCGGATCCGCGGACGTAGCAGAATCAAGCCTCTTGAAAGTGCTGCTAAATCACCTAAAATGTGACTGATATAATGTACCTGGATCTGCACAAGAAAAGTGTGCAGAAGAGTAGTATGAGTACACCACGGCGATACTCAGTAAGTGCCAAGGCTAACCTCGATGGAGTAGTGACGAGAAAGGTCA
Organism: Nicotiana noctiflora; assembly: GCA_032618575.1. Lineage (NCBI taxonomy): Eukaryota > Viridiplantae > Streptophyta > Magnoliopsida > Solanales > Solanaceae > Nicotiana > Nicotiana noctiflora. Next base: position 97,045 of record JASVEL010011887.1, on the reverse strand, counting down.
GGGCCCTACCGAGAGATAATAACAAAATGATAATAATAATACCGAGCAGTTCGAATAAGTATAAGATTGAAATAACAGCAACAAAGTAAATACTATAATCGTGTACAATTAAGCTAACATGAGTAACAAACACAACCAAAAATACAAATCAATGAGTCCAGGATCTCCGGGAAATGAATCCGTAGTCCCCCTCTATATTGAACAACTCATGATCTCTGGGAATCAAACCCGCAGTCCATATCTCAATAACTCTGGGTCTCCGGGAATCAAACCCGCAGCCCTGGATCTCCGGGAATTGAACTTGCAGTCCGTATCTAAATATCTCAAGATCTACGGGAATCGAACCCGTAGTTTGTATCTCAATAGCTCAGGATCTCCGAGAATTGTACCCGCAGTTTGTATCTCAATAATCTCTGGGTCTCCGGGAATCGAACCCGCAGCCCTTGGATCTCCAAGAATCGAACTCGCAGTCCACAAACACCAGAACTCCGGGTCTCCGGGAATCAAACCACAACCCTTGGATCTCTCGGAATTGAACCTGCAGTCCACAAACACAAACAATAAGAGCAAACACATAGAAATATGAAATACATAACTACAATTACACCAAAACCAGTATCAATAAGTCTCAAGAAGTTCAAGTAAGACAAGTAGGCACTTAGACAGATAATCATATCTAACCATGTTTTTCTAACGAACATCAGGTAAATGTTACACTTTAATCAACTAAATAACAAGAATATCAAGATTTGAACAGTTCAAGTAAGGTGGTTTCCAACAATCTGCGGGTGTACACACCCGTCACCTCGCGTACAAGGCATTTACACATAATATCATAGGGGAGAAGGTTCGCCCACGCGAGGTTAGACGAGTCACTTACCTTAATTCCGGTACGAAACCGCTAAGAGACAACTCTCTTGTCATGAGTATCAGCCTCCATAGGTGTAGAATCTGACCAAAATCAATAGAAATACATCAAAATAGGCCAATTGGGCATTACCCAATTGAAACAATTTGAATTACACCAAAAACCACAAAGTTGCCAAAACTTGACTTTTGGTACGCTTCTCAAAAAATTTCGAAAGTTACATTTTCGGGTTCCTTATCTCAACATGAGTCCATGCATATAAAATTTACCAAAATCGGACTCCAATTGCCCATTCAAATCGATGATTTATCATAACCCAGGCTTAGGGCAAAAACCTCTCATTAATTCTCCCATTTACAGTGAAATAATTGAAGATTTTAAGATAAAATCACGTATTTGGGCCATAAAACTTACCTCTGATGATTACCCGGTGAAATCCCTGCAATTTCCCGTCACTTTTCTCTCTAAGAACTCAACAATGGGGGTTTTGAGTAAATGGGTCGCGGGTGATATGTTCTGAACTTAAACTTACTGCCAGGCCTGGATACCCTACGCGATCGCAGCCATTGGCATGCGATCGCAGGGCAAATAATTCTGGGGCCTGATTTCGCTTCTACGCGATCGCAGCCTTTGGCCCACTATCGCAGTGAACAGCTTAACACCCCTACGCGATCGCAACACGTGCCCCGCGATCGCGACACTGGCCACGCGATCGCATTGCTTTCGGACATTACCCTACGCGATCGCAGATGGTCCCTCGCAATCGCGATGTACACCAAACTGCCTCTTACGCGATCGCATGAATCACTTCGCTATCGCGAAGAGCAAAATATCTGCTCTTTTATTGCAGCAGAACAGTAGTGCCTTTAGGCACAAAATGATCCGTTTGGACCCCCGGATTCATCTCGAGGCCCCCGGGACCCCAACGAAAACCACCAACCTACTCCAAAACATGATACAAACTTGTTTCAATCATAAAAACACACCCTTAAACACGGAAATCACCAAATCAAAGCGAATTCAAGCCTAAGTTTCATCCAAAACTTCTGAAACCTACATGCTATCCAAAACCCGACCAAACGATGTCCGAATTACCTGAAAATTTGCAGACATATCCAAAATCACCTAACAAAGCTACTACAACTATCGGAATTCCATTCCGAATCCCGTATCAAAATCTCACCTATCGATCGGATTTTCAAAAATTTCAAACATCGGCATTTCAAGCCTAATTAAGCTACAGACCTCCAAAATACATTTCGAATGCGCTCCCAACCCCGAAATCACCTAACGGAGCTAATGGAACTAACGGATTTCTATTCCGAGGTCATCTTAAAATTGTTTCAAATACAGACCATTTTTCAACTATAAAGCTCTCATTTAGGGACTATGTATCCCAAAATACTCCAAATTCTAGAACCGAACCTCCCGGGAAGCTACAATAGCAGAAATGAACTTAGGGGAACAGTTAAATTGGGGATCGGGGCGTAAATTCCAAAAACGACCGGCCGGGTCTTTACAATTTCAGACTTCTATTAACATACATTTGGTAATTAAATCCTATAAATTGGCATTGAGTTTTTTATAAAAAGAGATTGAGTGTTGAATTGGTCGGGCTTGCCTAGTATGGTGTTGGGCGCATCACGATCGGGGTTGGGGTCGTGACAATATGCTCAATAGTCACTTCTGCCTCTCGTCATGTTGTGCATTATTTGTCGATATTGATACCAATATAAGCTCAATGGAATCTTGTAGGGGAGTTCATTGTGGAAAAACTGCCATAAAAAATATTTTATCTTGTTGGGGCAATTTATTTTTCAGATCTATTTAAAGTTTTTCCCACTATGTTGAAGATTACTAATGATGGTGTAGCAAGAAGTTGTGTTGAAATAACCACTTCCATTATTTTTGCATATAGCAATATCTTTGTGGTTTTAGTTTAAAGAGAGGAATGGTATTAACCAGTCTTTGGATGTGATATGAAAGGTGGAAAGATAATTTGCTTAGGTTCCATGTATTATTAGCAGAAAGATCAGTTATTTTGATGGAGAGAACACCTTTGTTGAGGGGACCTTCTATACAATTTCTAAGACATGAATATATGGTATCTATATGGAATTCCATATGTCAATGTTATAATTCTTGTTAGGAATCCAAAGAATGCCTTTATTACAGTAATAACATCCCTTGTGGGCACTTTTTCATACAAATGAGGTATAGGTTGTGGACCAATGTTTTAAAGGTTTTTCTGGGACTCGCCCCAGGGCGGGACACTATCAAAACGCCTTGAGACTTATGTGTGGGGCTTAGTTCTCTGAGGCTTACGCCCCAAGCACCCAACAGTATGCCTTAAAAAGGCTCAACGCTCAGGACTCGCCCCACAGTTCCTATGCAAATTATGTGTTGAATTCACTAATTTACACTGTTAACTCTATAAATTCTTTAACAAATGAATGATTAAAGTTCTTTTTATCTATCAAAATATAAAATTTGGGAATAACTCAATTAATGAATATATTATTACATACTTACTAATTGAGAACATCCTGAGGGTGAATATCATTTGAATATTTCTTCTAAAAATAGATATAAAATTTATATCTCTACTTGATAGATCTTCAAATCTTGGTTTTATGCCTCCCAAAATTATCTTAATTTTTTTATTTAATTATTTAAAGATAATTTTATATTTACTCATGAAGGAGTAATATTTTAAATTACAGTATGGAAAATTTTATTGTGTATTTACTTTTAAAGAGGTAAAATATGTTGTTTGATATATTTTGTAAGAAATTTTAATTTTTAATTGTTTGAAAATTAAGAGGTTGAAGTTAATTTATACATCATAGTAACTTTAACACTATTGTATTATTTATGCTTGTAACACATGCTAAATATTTTGTTTTATATGAGTTTCTTTAATTCTTTTTAGTATTCTTGAACTTTTAATGTAACTTATATATTTTATTGTGTTATAATGTTATATTATTAATTTATAAATTTAAAAAATTAAAGATCTGTAGGGCTTACACCCCATGTCTCGAGGCTTTTGCCTCACCTGTATTAAGTAAAGCGTCCTGCCTCACGCCCTCATCTTTTAAAACACTATTGTGTGCTAGCATGAGGAATAGGAGCAGGCCAGTGTTTTGGCCCAAGGAGAGTTGATTGTAAGATTAGGCGCCAAGAGAGACCCATTAACAAAGCTAAATTCTTATCTTTTGATGGCCTTATCCCAAGCCAACCAAATTCCTTAGACATGGTGTTGTTTTTCCATTTAATGAGGTGAAGTTTTTTCTTTTCTTTAGTAGATCGCCAAATAAAGTCCCGCTGAATTTTATCTATCTGCTTATGGATCTTATTGGGAAGTAATTTATATTGCATAATGTAGTTAGAGATGACATTAAGAGTAGAGTGGGCCAATATAATTCTCCCCGTAATATTAAAAAAATTAGCTTTCCAACTAGCAATCTTGGTTTGCATGTTATCAATAATAAATTGAAAATCCTATGGTTTGGGATGGTGATGGGGCATAGTAAAACCAATACATTTACCAAAATTCTTTGATATTTTAATTAGGGCAGTTGTTTGAAAAAATAATTTTGGACTTATTATAGTTATTTGTTTGACCTGATAATTTTTTTTTTAAGAAAACAGAGATACATGCGCAGCTTTTGTTATTAGCCTTTGAAATCAAGGTTAGGTCATCGGCAAAGAAGAGATTGGATAAGGATAAGGTTTTATTTTTTTTATACTATCGGGTTCCCAACAAAGTTGTATCAACTTTATGGAAAATCATACGAGAGAGCATTTCTAGAAAAAGGATGAAAATATAGGGAGATAGAGGGTTTCCTTGTCTAATTCCCTTACTAATGCTAAAAAGTTGTGACACTCTCATTAACTAAAACTGTTATGTTGCTAGTGGAGATAGTATTCATAATGAGATGAGTTATTAAAGGGGGAAAGTTGAAGAAGCGACGAGTACGATAGATGGACCATTTTAAACGGTCAAAGGCCTTTTCAAGATCAATTTTTAAGATCATATTAATTTTGAACCCTTTCATAGTACGAAAATAATAAAAGAGTTCTTGAATAATAATAGTATTATCACAAGCTCTCCTATTTTTTGTGAAACTGGATTGGAAAGGGCTGATGATGTGTGGGCGGAAGGGTTTGATCTTGTTTGCTATGATCTTAGCAATGGGTTTATAGCTAGTATTACACAATCCTATTGGTCTAAGTTTTTTGATGTTATTAGCATTGAAAATTTTTGGGGTTAATCATAATAGGGTGTTATTAACATAGATACGAGTAACTTGTGTGTGAAAAGTATTGTGGTAGAATTGGAGTACTGAGGGGCCAACAATGTCCCAATATTTCTAATAAAATAAGGGGACTAAACTATCCGACCCATGAGCCTTGAAAGGTTTAAAAGAAAATCCATAACTTCTTTCGTGCATAGAGTGAAAACATAATTTTGAATGGAGACTTTATCCTTAATGAAAAAATACATAAGTTGCCACCTGACCTATGACACAAATTCTCCTTACACACTTTCTGCGAACAAAAATATGCAACATTTCTAAAGTGTGTCTAAGGCACACTGCTTTATTTCTTGACCAGATTTTTAAAATATGTGTAAGGTCACGCATCAATAAGGTCGTGATATATGCCTAACTCAAGAAAAAAAATACTAAATTTACACCAATTGATAATATTTAAAAGAAAACTAACACAAAATAAACATAGTCCCCCCCCCATACCCACACGTGTCACGACCCTAGTTCACCAATCGTGAACATGTCGTGATGGCACCCAGTCCCCACGACTAGGTAAGCCTAACACGTTGCGGATTATACAAGTTTATGAACATTTAATAAGAATTAGAAGAAGAAAATAATAAAGGAATGTAATCCGTGCCGCTTGGCACATACATCCGTCAAATACACTGTATAAAATACCACCAAGACCCGGAATCCCACGGGTAACACAGACTAAAAGAGAATATACAACTGTGGCTCTATGTGTAAAGAGTATCTAACAACGAAATGAAGGAAAATGTCAACTAATACTATCAGAATAGAAGGAAAGCCTCCGGATCCGCGGACGTAGCGGATCATACCTCGAGGTCTCCCAAAAAGCTGCGAAATCACCTAGTACGAGCCTATCCTGATGTACCTGGATCTGCACAACAAAAGTGTGCAGAAGAGTAGCATGAGTACACCACGGCGGTACTCAGTAAGTGCCAAGTCTAACCTCGATGGAGTAGTGACGAGGAAGGTCAGGGCCCTACTGAGAGAAATCAATAATAAAATGACAATAATAATAATGAGCGGTTTAAATGACAATAATCTTTAAATAACAATAATAAAGTGATTACTGCAACCGTCTACAATTAAACCAACAACAAGTAGCAACTCAATTAACAAGTCCAGGACCTGTGGGAAATGAACCCACAGTACCATTAACAGTACCCCTGGGTCTCCGGGAATCGAACCCGCAGCCCATGTCTCAATAATATATCAATAACTCAGGATCTCCGGGAATCGAACCCGCAGTCCCTACAAATAACTCAAGATCTCGGGAATCGAACCCGCAGTCCCTACCAATAACTCAGGATCTCGGGAATCGAACCCGCAGTCCCTACCAATAACTCGGGATCTCGGGAATCGAACTCGCAGTCCCTACCAATAACTCATGATCTCGGGAATCGAACCCGTAGTCCCTACCAATAACTCAGGATCTCGGGAATCGAACCCGTAGTGCCCTGGGATCTCCAGGAATTGAACCCGCAGTCCACAAAAATGCACAAAGAGAACATAATATGCTTAACTACAACTTCACCGAGGACTAGTGCCAACAATTATCGAGAAGTTCAAGTAAGACAATTAGGCAATTATGCAGATAAAATCCTATCTGACCATGCTTCCCTAACGAATACCAGGTAATTATCAAAATTTAATAAACTAAGAACAGAAATATCACGAATTGGACAATTCAAGTAAAGTGAGTTACAACAACCAGCGCATGTACACGCCCGTCACCTCGCGTACAAGGCATTTAAACTATCACATAATATCCTAGGGGTAAAAATTCCCCCACACGAGGTTAGACAAGCCACTTACCTCAACTCCGGTACAAAACCGCTAAGAAACAACTCTCTTGCCGCGAACGTCGGCCTCCACAAGTGTAGTATCTGATAAAAATCAATAGAATCACATCAAAATAGGCCAATTGGGCATTACCCAATCAAAACAACTCCAAATACACCAAAACCCACAAGTTGCCAAAACCCGACTTTCGGTACGCTTATCGAAAAATCACGAAAATTATATATATTCGGGTTCCTTATCTCAATACGAGTCCGTGCATATAAAATTTATCGAAATCAAACTCCGTTTGTCCATCCAAATCAAAGATTTTCTAAAGATTAGGCCTAGGGCTCAAACCCACCTTAAGTCTTCCATTTTCAGTGAAATAATCAAGGATTTAATGATAAACTAACGAATTAAGGTCAAGAAACTTACCCCCGATGATTTCCCGATGATATCCCAGCGTTTCCCCTTCAAAATCCTCTCTTGGAGCTCAAAAATGGCGTTTTTTGTATATGGGGTCGCGGCTGTTATGTTCTGAACTTAAACTCACTGCCAGACCCCAATGCTCTACGCGTCCGCGAAGGTACTCACGCGTCCGCGAAGGTCTGCTCAAATTACCCTTCGCGAACGCGATGCTCCCCACGCGTCCGCGATGCACAAAATTCCCCGGCGCCAGATTCCACCTCTACGCGAACGCGACAGCAAACCACGCGAACGCGATGCTGACTCTCCCCCTTCTACGCGTTCGCGAACCCAGGTCACGCGAACGCGAAGCATCACACCACACCACCTACGCGAACGCGTAGGTCTTAATGCGAACGCGATGCCTTGGCATGACTGGCCTACGCGAACGGGGCCATCTTCACGCGAACGCGAAGGCCAAATCCCTGCTGCACTGACCTGCAATATTCTGCAGGTTTTCAAGGCTTCAAAATGCCCGTTTGATGGTCCAAATTCATCCCCAGGCCCCCGGGACCCCAACAAAAATCACCCATATACTCCAAAACACGATACGAACTTGTTCCAATCATAAAAACACCATCCTAAACATCAAAATCACCATTTACACACGGATTCAAGCCTAAGTTTCTTAAAACTTTCCGAATTGCACATTCAATCTAAAACCCAACCAAACGACGTCCGAATGACCTAAAAATTTTCGAACATATCCAAAATCATATAACGGAGCTACAGAAATTGTCGGAATTCCGTTCCGACCCCCGGATCAAAATCTCACCTATCGTTCGAATTCGCCAAAATTTCAAACTTCGGCATTTCAAGCCTAATTGAGCTACGGACCTCCAAAATACATTCCGAACGCGCTCCCAACATAAGATAGATCCTTGTCTAGCTGAATGGAAGTGAAATCCAGCACATGCGACGGGTCACCATGGTATCTCCGGAGCATGGAGACATGAAATACGGGGTGAACTCCGGCTAGGCCGGGAGGTAAGGCCAACTCATAAGCAACCTCCCCAACACGCCTCAAAATCTCAAAAGGACCAATAAACCTAGGACTCAGCTTTCCTTTCTTCCCAAACCTCATAACGCTCTTCATGGGCGAGACTCGAAGCAGAACCCGCTCACCAACCATAAAAGCCACATCGCGAACCTTCTTGTCCGCATAACTCTTCTCTCTAGACTGGGCTGCACGAAGTCTGTCCTGAATCACCTTGACCTTGTCCATTGCATCCTGAACCATATCAGTACCTAGCAGCCTGGCCTCGCCCGGCTCGAACCAACCCACGGGAGACCTGCACCTCCTACCATATAGGGCCTCATACGGTGCCATCTGAATATTGGATTGGTAGCTGTTATTATAAGCAAACTCCGCCACTGGCAAGAAGTGATCCCAATTACCTCCAAACTCAATCACACACGCACGGAGCATATCCTCCAAAATCTGAATAGTGTGCTCGGACTGACCATCAGTCTGGGGATGAAACGCTGTGCTCAGCTCCACCCGAGTACCTAACTCCTGCTGTACGGCTCTCCAGAATCGTGAAGTGAACTGAGTGCCTCTATCTGAAAAGATGGAAACTGGAATACCATGCAGCCGAACTATCTCCCGGATATAGATCTCTGCTAGTCGCTCCGATGAATAAGTAGTGCTCACCGGTATAAAATGGGCGGACTTGGTCGGCCGATCCATAATAACCCAAATGGAATCAAACTTCCTAACAGTCCGTGGAAGCCCAGATACAAAGTCCATGGTGATGCGCTCCCATTTCCACTCTGGAATCTCAATCTGCTGCATTAATCCACCCGGACGCTGATGTTCATACTTCACCTGCTGGCAGTTGAGGCATCTGGAAACATAATCAACTATATCCCTCTTCATCCGCCTCCACCAGTAATGTTGTCTCAAGTTCTGATATATCTTCGCGGCTCCCGGATGGATAGAATACCGCGAGCTATGGGCCTCTGCTAGAATCAGCTCTCGAAGATCATCTACATTGGGCACACAGATACCCTGCATCCTCATAACTCCATCATCCCCGATGGTAACATCGCGAGCATCACCTCGCCAAACTCTATCCTGAAGGACCAGCAAATGAGGGTCGTCGAACTGACGCTCCCTGATGCGGTCAAATAGGGAAGACCGAGAAACCACACAAGCCAGAACCCGGATGGGCTCCGAAAGATCCAGTCTAACAAACTGCCTGGCTAAAGCCTGAACATCCATCGCCATAGGCCTCTCCGAAGCTTGGTAGATACGCCAAACTCCCCAAACTCTCTGTTCGACGACTCAAGGCATCGGCAACCACATTAGCCTTGCCCGGATGATAGAGAATAGTAATATCATAGTCCTTTAGTAGCTCCAACCATCTCCTCTGACGCATATTCAGGTCCTTTTTGCATAAGCAAGTGCTGCAAACTCCGGTGATCGGTGTAGATCTCACAAGGAACCCCATACAAGTAATGACGCCAAATCTTCAAGGCGTGAACAATGGCAGCTAGCTCCAAATCATGAACATGATAGTTCTTCTCGTGCACCTTCAGTTGTCTGGACGCGTAGGCAATCACCCTACCATCCTTCATCAATACTGCGCCGAGTCCAACTTGTGAGGCATGACAATATACTGTATAGGACCCCGAGCTGTAGGCAACATCAATATAGGGGCCGAAGTCAAAGCTGTCTTGAGCTTCTGAAAGCTCGCCTCACACTCATCTGTCCACTGAAAAGGGGCACCCTTTTGGGTCAATCTGGTCATAGGTGCTGCAATCGAAGAGAACCCCTCTACGAAACGACGGTAATAGCCCACCAAACCAAGGAAACTGCGAATCTCAGTAGCGGAGGAGGGTCTGGGCCAACTCTGCACGGCCTCCACCTTCCTCGGATCTACTCGAATACCATCACTCGACACCACGTGGCCTAAAAATGCCACTGAACTCAACCAGAATTCACATTTAGAGAACTTGGCATATAGCTGCTTCTCCCTCAAAATCTGAAGCACTATCCTTAAATGCTGCTCGTGCTCTTCCCGAATCTGGGAATATACTAGAATATCATCAATGAAGATAATCACGAGCGAGTCTAGATAAGGCCTGAACACATTGTGCATCAAATGCATAAAGGATGTTGGAGCATTAGTCATCCCAAAAGACATCACGAAGAACTCATAGTGGCCATACCGAGTCCTGAAGGCAGTCTTCGGGATATCTGGCTCCCGAATCTTCAGCTGGTGATACCCAGAGCGCAAATCAATCTTAGAAAACACCTGTGCGCCCTGTAGCTGGTCAAATAAATCATCAATGCGGGGCAAAGGATACCGGTTCTTCACTGTAACCTTGTTCAGCTGACGATAGTCAATACACATACGCATAGAATCGTCCTTTTTCTTCACAAACAATACAGGAGCACCCCAAGGCGAAACACTGGGTCGAATGAAACCCTTACCCAATAACTCCTGTAACTGATCCTTCAACTCCTTCAACTCGGGAGGAGCCATACGGTACGGTGGAATAGAAATGGGATGAGTGCCCGGCAACAAGTCAATAGTAAAGTTAATATCTCTATCGGGCGGCATGCCCGGGAGATCAGCTGGAAATACATCAGCAAAGTCACGTACCACAGGAACAAAATCAATAGAGGGAGTGTCAATACTGAGGTCCCGCACATAAGCTAAATAAGCAGCACACCCCTTCTCAACCATACGCCGAGCTCTGAGGAAGGAAATGACACGGCTAGGGGATCTAGAGTACCACTCTACTCAATACGTGGAATGCCTGGCATAGCCAGCTTCACGGTCTTGGCGTGACAATCAAGAATAGCATAATGGGGCGACAACCAGTCCATGCCCAGAATAATATCAAAATCGACCATCCCGAGCAACAATAGATCCGCTCTGGTCTCAAAATCACAAATGGTAACCAAACACGACCGATATACACGGTCCACAACCAAAGAATCACCCACCGGAGTGGAAACATAAATGGGGGCACTCAAAGAATCCCGAGGCACACCCAGATGAGAAGCAAAGTAAGAAGACACATATGAAAAAGTGGAACCAGGGTCGAATAGAACTGATGCCTCCCTGTGACTAACCAGGATAATACCTGTGATAACAGAATCGGATGCAACAGCCGTAGCGCGATCGGGAATAGCATAAAATCAGGCCTGTCCCCCCTCTCGAGGGCGGCCTCTGGTACCCTGAACCCCGCCCCTAGCTGAATGGGTAGGTGGAGTGGCAGCTGGAGCTGGAATGATAGCCTGCTTGCCTTGAGAACCATGTTGAGGCTGCGAAGACTGATGAGGCACTCCCCTCCTACGCCTGGGGCACTCCCTAACCAGATGGCGAGTATCCCCGCACTCAAAGCAAGCTCTGGGAGGACGCGGTGGCTGTGATTGACCGGCTTCACCCCCACTAGTCTGACCCCTGGAGGTACCCCGCGCAGGAGGTGCACTGGAAACTGGGGGAGCATAATAAGGCTCCTAAGGTGCTGGAAGAGCAGGAGTACTACTGGCTGCTGGCAATGCCGAGTGAACTGGCCGACCGGAATAACCCCTGCCAAAACGACCGGCTGCTGAAGTGCGGGCACTAGAGAAATGGCCCGACTCACGAGACCTCTTGGCCTCTCTCTCTCCCTTCTCTCTAGGGAGCATACTCTCAATCCTCCCGGCAATGCTCATGGCCTGCTGATAAGATATATATGTCTCTATCTCTCTGGCCATGCTGTATCAGATCGGCGGAATAAGGCCCTCAATAAATCTCCGCACTCTCTCCCGAACCGTGGCTACCAAAGCCGGTGCATGCCTGGCTAGACGGGTGAAACTGACAGCATACTCCGATACTGACATGGAGCCCTGTCGCAACCGCTCAAACTCCAAGCGCCAAGAATCCCTAAGGCTCTGGGGAACAAACTCCCTCAAAAACAGATCCGAAAACTGCGTCCAGGTCAATGAAGCAGACTCCTCCGGACTATCCAACTCATACGTGCGCCACCAATCATAAGCGACCCCACGAAACTGAAAAGCAGTGAAGGAAATCCCGCTGGTCTCCACAATCCCCACAGTTCGAAGAATCCGATGACACTCCTCTAGAAAACCCAATGCATCATCTGAAGCCAAACTACTGAACACTGGAGGGTCATATTTCTTGAACCTCTCCAATCTACGCTGCTCGTCCTCAGAGGCAGCTGGTCCACCTCCGGGTTGTGCTGGGGCGGCAGGAGGCATAACCAAAACCTCTGGAACCTGTCCCACTGGCACACGCTGCTCAGGTGTAACGGCTGCGGGAGTCTGGGCCCCTCCCCCGACTTGGGATGTAGCTGCGACGAGAGGAAACAGTCCTGCCTGAGCTAAAGTAGTATACATACTCATGAACTGGGCCAGGGTCTCCTGTAGTGCTGGAGTAGTAGCAGCTGTAGTCGGTGTACCAGGTGCTTGCGCTCCAACCAGGTCTACCTATGGCACCTCAGCGGCGGTGCGCGTGGGTGCTGTGGCTGCACCTCGGGCGCGTCCTCCTCCTCTACCTCGGCCCCGGCCTCTGACGACGGCAATAGGGGGCGCGGGTGCCTGATCGTCGTGAGTAGCACGTGTCCTTACCATCTGTGAGAGAATAGAAAGCAATAGTTTAGATTTGGTGCCAAAAATGTCGCACGACAAGGAATTCAAAAGAAATGAAGAGTTTCCTAAACAGTTACATAGCCCCTCGTAGAAAAATACAGACGTCTCCGTATCGATCAGCGAGACTCTAAGTAACCGGTCTGTGTCCCGTGACTCCTATGAACCTAGAGCTCCGATACCAACTTGTCACGACCCTAGTTCACCAATCGTGAACATGTCGTGATGGCACCCAGTCCCCACGACTAGGTAAGCCTAACACGTTGCGGATTATACAAGTTTATGAACATTTAATAAGAATTAGCAGAAGAAAATAATAAAGGAATGTAATCCGTGCCGCTTGGCACATACATCCATCAAATACACTATATAAAACACCACCAAGACCCAGAATCCCACGGGTAACACAGACTAAAAGAGAATATACAACTGTGGCTCTATGTGTAAAGAGTATCTAACAATGAAATGAAGGAAAATGTCAACTAATACTATCAGAATAGAAGGAAAGCCTCCGGATCCGCGGACGTAGCAGATCATACCTCGAGGTCTCCCAAAAAGCTGCATAATCACCTAGTACGAGTCTGTCCTGATGTACCTGGATCTGCACAACAAAAGTGTGCAGACGAGTAGCATGGGTACACCACAGCGGTACTCACTAAGTGCCAAGCCTAACCTCGATGGAGTAGTGACGAGGAAGGTCAGGGCCCTACTGAGGGAAATCAATAATAAAATGACAATAATAATAATGAGCAGTTTAAATGACAATAATAAAGTGATTACTACAACCGTCTACAATTAAACCAACAACAAGTAGCAACTCAATTAACAAGTCCAGAACCTGTGGGAATTGAACCCACAATCCCATTAATAGTACCCCTGGGTCTCCGAGAATTGAACCCGCAGCTCATGTCTCAATAATATATCAATAACTCAGGATCTCCGAGAATCGAACCTGCAGTCCCTACAAATAGCTCAGGATCTCGAGAATCGAACCCGCAGTCCCTACCAATAACGCAGGATCTCGGGAATCAAACCCGCAGTCCCTATCAATAACTCAAGATCTCGGGAATCGAACCTGCAGTCCCTACCAATAACTCAGGATCTCGGGAATCGAACCCACAGTCCCTACCAATAACTTCGGGTCTCTAGGAATCGAACCCACAGCCCTGGGATCTCCGAGAATTGAACCCGCAGTCCACCAAAACGCACAAAGAAAACATAATATGCTTAACTACAACTTCACCGAGGACTAGTGCCAACAGTTAACGAGAAGTTCAAGTAAGACAATTAGGCAATTAGGCAGATAAAATCCTATCTAACCATGCTTCCCTAACGAATACCAGGTAATTATCACAATTTAATAAACTAAAAACAGAAATATCACGAATTGGACAATTCAAGTAAAGTGAGTTACAACAACCAGCGCATGTACACGCCCGTCTCCTCGCGTACAAGGCATTTAAACTATCACATAATATCCTAGGGGTAAAAATTCCCCCACACGAGGTTAGACAAGCCACTTACCTCAACTCCGGTACAAAACCGCTAAGAAACAACTCTCTTGCCGCGAACGTCAGCCTTCACAAGTGTAGTATCTAATAAAAATCAATAGAATCACATCAAAATAGGCCAATGGGGCATTACCCAACCAAAACAACTCCAAATACACCAAAACCCACAAGTTTCCAAAACCCGACTTTCGATACGCTTATCGAAAAATCATGAAAATTATATATATTCAGGTTCCTTATCTCAATACGAGTCCGTGCATATAAAATTTATCAAAATTGGACTCCGTTTGCCCATCCAAATCAAAGATTTTCTAAAATTTAGGCCTAGGGCTCAAACCTACCTTAAATCTTCCATTTTCAGTGAAATAATCACGGATTTCATGATAAACTAACGAATTACAAGAAACTTACCCCCGATGATTTCCCGATGATATCCCAGTGTTTCCCCTTCAAACTCCTCCCTTGGAGCTCAAAAATGGCGTTTTTGTTTATGGGGGTCGCGGTTGTTATGTTCTGAACTTAAACTCACTGCCAGACCCCAGTGCTCTACGCGTCCACGAAGGTACTCACACATCCGCGAAGGTCTGCTCAAATTACCCTTCGCGAATGCGACGCTCCCCACACGTCCGCGAAGCACAAAATTCCCCGGCGCCAGATTCCACCTCTACGCGAACGCGACAGCAAACCACGCGAACGCGATGCTGTCTCTCCCCCTTCTACGCATTCGCGAACCCAGGTCACGCGAACGCGAAGCATCACAACACACCACCTACGCGAACACGTAGGTCTTAACGCGAACGCGTTGCCTTGGCATGACTGGCCTACGCGAACGCGGCCATCTTCACGCGAACGCGAAGGCCAAATCTCTGCTGCACTGACCTGCAATTTTCTGCAGGTTTTCAAGGCTTCAAAATGCCCGTTTGATGGTCTGAATTCATCCCGAGGCCCCCGGGACCCCAACGAAAACCACCAATATACTCCAAAATACGATACAAACTTGTTCCAATCATAAAAACACCATCCTAAACATCAAAATCACCATTTACACACGGATTCAAGCCTAAGTTTCTTAAAACTTTCCGAATTGCTCATTCAATCTAAAACCCGACCAAACAACGTCCGAATGACCTGAAAATTTGCGAACATATCCAACATCACATAACGGAGCTACAGAAATTGTTAGAATTCGGTTCCGACCCCCGGATCAAAATCTCACCTATCGTTCGGATTCGTCAAAATTTCAAACTTCGGCATTTCAAGCCTAATTGAGCTACGGACCCCCAAAATACATTCTGAATGCGCTCCCAACCCCGAAATCACCAAACGGAGCTAATGGAACCATCGGATTTCCGTTCTGAGGTTGTCTTAACATTGTTCCGGTTATGGACCATTTTTTAACTTGAAAGCTCTCATTTAGGGACTAAGTATCCCAAAATACTCCAAATTTCAAAACCGGCTCTCCGGGCAAACCACAATAGCAGAAATGAACTTAGGGGAACAGTTAAATTTGGGATTGGGGCATAATTTCTAAAACGACCGGCCGGGTCGTTACAACACGTTTCTCATCTTCTTCTTCTTCTGATGACCTCACATACCCATCTACTTTCTCCTCTAAATTCCAACAGCCATGGAAAATCCTCAACAGAACAAAATATTGAATCAAGCACCTATCCATACTATTGAAGCATCCAAACTATCAAATTTTAAAATTTTTATTTACCAAAATCAAAATCCGCAACTTTAGATTCTCATTCAAGTTTAAAATGCACAAAAATGCTAGCTTTTTGCTGGAATAATTAACAACAAGAGATTGATTGAATAATACCTTGAGAAAAGAAAATGGTTTCATTGTATACATCTACAGAATACAAATTGGGTTCGTAATAAGACTCTCTTGGTGAGACCCATCAACAACGTTAGGTAAACAATATACTAATGGAAATTGAAGATGAAAGAAATGGTGTTGTGAAATTGCATAGTTTCAGTCATTTTTGAGATATAAAAGAAAAAAAATTATTTATGTAAATTAAATTTTAATGGTATAAAAAGAATCAATTTTTTTTGTTGTTATACATTCTTAAAGAAAATTTACAGCAAGTTATATTAATTTCATTTGATGGGTTTGGTAAATTAATTTATTACATGATAAGAAGATGAAAGGGGGGAGGGACTTAGAAAACAAAAATTGGGGATGAGGAACAAGGAAGAAGAAGAATAGAGAGACATTTTTGGTGAAAAGAAAAAGATAAAAAGAAAAGAATTATGTAGGTCGTCAGATCAAATTAATGAAATCTGAGCCGTTCGAAAAATGATGCACATGAGCATGTTGACAAAACATGTATAGATCTAACGCGCTCACTTTTATTTGTTAAACACACGCCTCCCATCTAACAAAAATAGTGTGTCAGACACACTTTAGAAAGGTTACGTGTGTAAAGTAATTTTTGTTCGCAGAAAGTGTGTAAGGGGGATTTGGGTCATAAGTCAGGTGGAAACTAATGTATTTTGAAAAGAGACTATTTTATTCCTTCTCCTTCTATTGATAGTGGATATGTGAAAATTTTAGTATTAGCGTCACCCTCATTGATCCAAAGAATCCTAGACCGTAATTTTCAATATTCGTCTTCCATTCGGAGGATAATGTTGTATTCCTCTTTTAGTTGGACCTCTAGGATTTGTAGAAAATTGCTATAAGGATAATTAGGGGATTGTTCGATCCCCTAGAGTCTAGCAAGAATCTTTTCTTTTTTTTAAATATCATCAAAAGAGTGAGACTTTCAAGATCGTATTTTATTAGTTTAGGTATCTGTAGCACTGCATAAATTGTTATTCGTCTGGATCTCCCTAACAATGTTTCTAAATTGAGGGTGGCTACACCAAACTATTTCTAGTTTAAAGGGTTTGGAGAGTTGGGAAGTAGTTTAAGGGATAAGCTCTACTAAGAGTAGGTTATGATCTGAATAAGTTTTAGGTAAATGAATAATGGAGACTTTAGGGAATAAACTGAGCCACTCTTCAATAACAAATATTTTATCAAGGTGTTCTAAACCTTTGCTACTTTTCCTATGGTTGGGCCAAGTGTATTTTCGTCCCTTAAAGCCTAGGTCCATAAAATGATAATTATTTAAACTATTCCATAGAAAATTAGAACGTTTTCAATTTATAGGATTTCCACCAAATTTTTCTTTTACTGACATAACATCATTAAAGTCGCCTCTTAGTAACTAAGGACCTTTATAGTTTTCAAAAGTCGATTGAAGATTATTCCAAAGAATGTTACGGAAGGACCTATTAGTACTAGCATAAATGGAAGTAAATAATCAGATTCTACGTAAAGGGAGTACCTCTATCATTGCATGAATTTCTTGATCCCTTCTAACAAAGCTATACACAGTGACGATGGTGTAATCCCAATAAACCACCATACCTCTTGCCTCACCCTCCGCTTGAACTTTGATCATATCGGTAAAACCAAAATCATTTAGGAGAGGGAGATGAAAAGACATCATGGTTTCAAGAAGTGTAGCCATGCATGGTTTGTGGGGGTCAACCAACTCCCTAAAGTTTCTGAGGAAGTTATTAATGTTACCCCCTAATGTTCCAGATTATAAAATTAGCGGCTCGATTCATATTGATATTCATGGCTGGATGATACCCTCTTTCCATTACTGTCCTCCTCTTTACTGGGTTCCTCTTTAGGAAGGGAACATAGATCAGATGCGGATTCAGGAATTTAACTTTATGGGTTCAAGATTTTGAACTCTAGCACATTCCTCAAGTTACTATACTATATATATATATATATATATATATATATATATATATATATATATATATGTATATATATATGTATCGAACCATCTAACATAATACATATTCAATAAATATCACCATTACAATTGTACCCTACAAATTGTCATGCATTGAAATGATCAATAATCGCATCATTAGATCCACTTTCAAATACTTCATCTTCTATATAACAAACTAAACATTCATTCCAAAATTCGTCACCAATTCTGCTACGCAAGTCATTTTTGATGTACTTCATTGAAAAAAAAGCTCTTTTTACCACTGCAGTAGAGACATGCAATATCGGACTTAACTTCACAAGCAAAAAAATAAGTCTCCAAGTTTTGTACAAATCTATTTCAGCTAGTGTTTCTGAAAGATATCCAAGTCCTTTCAAGTTAGAGAAATTCGTTGTCTTCTTGCACAAAGAGAATATAGTTGTCAAACTCGTAATTGAGATCATCAAGATTTGAACTAAACTCACGAGGATAAAGTATAACAAGTTTCATAATTCTTTCTTTATCATAATTTATAAAACATTCATCCGGACTCAAACTAGCCATACCAAGAAGTATATTACTATTCAACAACAAAACGACTGTTAAGCTCTTAAAGTTGAAAATCAATAACAATATTAAAAACTTCGACACGTAAGTAATGAGAATATGTAACACGTGCACTCCTACGCTTTGACTTTCCAAGATGATAGTTCTTATCCATTTCATGGATCACAATATCAGGCTTGGAACAAAATGAAAAGGCATCATTTATGAAAGATTCCTAATTAGATTCGCTCGTCCCTTGCAATTGCCTCTTGGCGAAATCAACAAGCTTCATAGCACCTGATCTTTTCTTTGCAAATCCATATTCAAATTATTTGTAATTTCCAATAATTTTAAAATCAGGTGTATCATATGAACAAACTCAAAAGATCCTATGTCATTCACCAAAACTTTTTGACACTGATCTCTCTAGATAATTTGCACCATCACTTTCAAGGAACTCAAGTACATTAATGATAGACGAGAATAATGTAATAAAGTTACGTACTATCTTAAAATGAGAACCCCATCGGGTATCACCTGGCCTTTAGAGTCCAAGTTCTTGATTTAGTCCACTTCCCGTATGAACTTCACCAAGCACTTGTAGCTCCTCTAAATTTTTTTTCCTAATCCTCTCAAAGCATATCCCTACGCTTAAAAGAACTTCCAACAATATTCAAGACATTAGCAACAACATAAAAAATTGATCTACATTACAATATCTTTTTGCAAGGACTACATGAGTTAGTTGAAATTGATGGCAAAAGCATTGTATATAATATGCCGAAGGATTATCTTTCAAAATTAAAATTTTAGGACCATTGATTTCTCTTTGCATGTTACTATCTCCATCATAACTTTGTCCCCATATTTGAGATGGACTCAACGAGTGCTCTAAAAGCAAATCATAGATTACTTTTTGCAATGATGATGAAGTTGTTTTTTTAACATGAACAATACTAAGGAATCACTCAATAAGTTTGCCTTCTTTATTGACATACTGTAGAATAAGAGCCATTTGTTCCATATGAGAGACATCTTTAGATTCATCAACCAAAATTCTAAAATAATCTTTATTCAAATCTTCAACTACTGATGTTATTATTTCTTTCTCACAAGTATTCACGATCTCTTTTTGGATATTTGAAGCAATCATTTTGTGGAGCACTTTGTAGCATAATTTTTTTCACTTCATCATCCCTATCTGCAGATTATTATAAGAGTTCTACAAAGTTTTCTGTTTTAGTAGAAGTTTCACCTTCATCATGGACCCGAGACATTCCTTGTTTAAAAGAAATATTGCCACATCAATCGAAGCATTCAACTGAACTCGATAATCGCTTTTAATTTTTTCAGACTGTTTGTCAAAAGAGGTTATAATTGATTGTTCTTGATTAATTAAATCTCTCTTCACCTTACAACACCGATTGTAAAGACTACTCACCTCTCTAATATGTGCGTTAAACCTTTCTATAGCTTTATTCCAAGCTTTAAATCCACTCTTTGTGCAAGAATCCCCAACTTTTCCATGTTCTCCATGCTCATTTTTAAACAAGTAACAACATAAGCAAAATATTGCATCAACTTTAACACTATATTCTAACCATCTAGAGTATGAAGTTTTAAATCATTTAAGATTAAATTGATGCATAAATCTACCAAAATCTCGTTTTGGAAACATACAATTAAAAGGTTTACAAGGACCTTGTTTAATATAATGTCTCCTTGCTCGGTCACGTAAATTCGAAAGATACTCTAAAATTTTATTTCTTTCTGTAGGATCGGGTTCAAGATTTAAATTCAATATTTTTTCTTTGTTTAATAGTGCCAAAGGATCGATATTGTCATGAATAGTTGGACTTGGATAAGAACTCGACGTAGGAGGACTAGAACTAGAACCAGAACCAGAAGTTTGAGGAGTTGGAATAGCCTTGAAAGATTTCGTAATCATATCCACCCTCACTAAAAATATCCTACAAAAAAAAAAATTACACTCCAACAGAGGTACTTTAATCTTGTTAGATTGAGTGGAAGGAGCTAACTAGTTATCCAAACAAAAGTAAATAATTGCTAGACATGGAACTTAATGACAAAACTCAGAAGCGTACCAATTTCTTATAAGGAACCAAAATGCAAGAACTAAGAACGGGTGCAGATTCTTTAACTTATAATTAATAAATATTAAATTATTATTGAGAAAGAGCCATGGAGTCATACCAGCATAATAAAGAGAATTGATTGCAGTTTATGTCCAAGAAGAAGAGCCTTTACTTTGATTCTTTTGAAATCCTAACTTTAAAAATTTGGGAAAGAAGAACCTTCTGAAAAGTGAATCTTTTTTATCTCTTAAAGCTTTGTGAATACCAAGAAAATAATAAAGAAACCTCAACTTTTTATAATTATTAAAAATCCCCATAAGAAGTATACAACAAAAGAATAATATTAGTTAGGTGGGTCCTCGTCTTTTAAGGATAAGAAACAGGCCTCTTTAAATGGGAAGGGACAAAAGAAGTCCAAAAGTAACAAAGAAGTTGAACAATAACTTAAATAAAAATGCAATAAAATATGTAGACTCAGGATTTGAACTCCAGTGCTCGTTGTAATAAGCAACACTCTGCCTAGCACTTTTAACACTGAACTCAAAGCCTAATTTAGTCTCTAGGTTCAAACACTAATATATGACCATATATCAGTAATTTTTCCTAGTATATTCTTGGGTTCTATGAAAGTTATTGGTTCAATTGAACCCGTATTCATTACATTAGATCCGCCCCTGATCATTGCATGGAATCCTACAGTTGGATCTTAAGGGGGACGGATGTCCATTGAGCATTTGTAGAGTATAGGTGGGCAGCTGAGAATTTGCCTTTGCTCTTGTATCTCCGTGAAGAGAAAAACTTTTGCTTCGTTTAGGTTTATAACTACAACTATTGATTCCGGTATCAAGTTAACAATATCTTCTTGTTCTTCCACCATTGATACTTCTGGGCCTTGTTCTGGCACAAATGATGGAGGTGAGTGAATTGGTGGTTGTTGAGCCATTGGTGGCGGATGATGAGGCATGGGTGAGTGCTATGGTGTCATTTAAAGGGGTAGGCAGTGCTTGGGACTCTATTGTTCTAGGATTCCTAAGGTATGAACACAGGTTGAGGATGGTTATCTCCTCTGGAGGAAAGAAGGGCATGTCCGTGGACATGTGTCGCTGGAAAATGGGATTGAAGCGGTGTGGAAGGTTCCATTGGCCTTTCATCGTGTAGATCATATCTGCATTCATGTTTGATGCTAGAGGGTTGACAACATTCTTGATCCAAACGTGGTTCAAGAAGTTATTCATTGCAAGTTCCATACTCTCTTATACTAGTTGACTTAAGTAATTGGGGTTCTGAAGGACAATAAATGTCTCTTGAACTTCTATGATCATGTTGAGATACTTATCTAAGTTGGCATCGAAAATACAAACTATTATACCTGTAGGAGATTTAGCTTCTTGAGTTGTTGGGATGGAGTTGCTCTTTTAAGAGATTGGCCCTTCCTTTTATTCCTGAAGCTGGCATTATGCCATTCTTCAGCCATTGGGATTGGTTTAGATGGGGAAGTAGTAGTAGTAGTTTCCTCCAAATTAGTTGAAACTTTAGAGTTGTCTTGTTGGGTAATTAATTTATGTTGATATTGTCCTGTTGAGTGGTCTAGGATGCCACACGATTTGCAAGAGTAGATTCTTCCCTTCATAGAAAATTAATTATTTATGATTTTCTATGTAAAAGAAGGGCTGGACAGGATGGTAAAGAGATAACTCTACACACAAACGTGCATATCTTCCCCATACTGCAGTAAAGGTGCAGACATCAACTTTTAATACTCTGTCTATCACATTTCCTATCTTTTGAAGTACAGACTATCATAAAACTCCGTTGGCAATTGCGGTAACCTTACCCAAATGGCTGTGTAAAGTTGTTTCGCTTCTGAGGCCACAAAATTGGGTTCCCAATGTTGGACAGATAAAAAATGACCAAAGATGAACCAAGGGCCATTGTGCATAGCTTTAGTCATATTCTCTTCCTTAAAAAATTTGACAATGAAGTAGTCGTCTCCAAGATCAATAAAGCGGAAGTTTTTGTTAGGATTCTATAGCTCTGTGGTTTTTCGGTGAATGTGTTGGTGGAGAATGTGTTTCCTCGGTATATTGATTATAAGTGCCATGGTTGGTAGAGCCTATATAGGTCTGCAGAGGATAATTGAACTTGGCTTATGGGAGGATTGCTTTTTGAATATTGTGGGGACGGAGACTCTTGGTCTTCTAAGTCCATAGGGGAAGAGTAAACGGTGGGGGGCCAAGGAAATAAATGATTCTTGTTCAATTGATAAGAGTTTGTCTCCGAAAGAGATTTTTGTGGATTGGAGCGATGTCGATTCAATAGGTATCAATATTTTAAAAGGCGGAGGTGTGAGGTGAGGCGATTTACCTCTGACGAGGCGAGGCGTAAGTTTTGAGACATGTGGCGTAAGTCCCACGGATCTTTACATTTTACTAATTTCAAGAATTTTAAGATAGTATAAAATAAAAAATAATTATAACAATTACATCAAAATCATAAAATTATAACAAATAATATATTTATAATATTTACCAATTATAATTTGACTATGAATAATACTAAAAGTATGACATATATCATAATAAGCAAATTAGTTGCAACGTCGTTACAACTCAAACATCAAAAGTAATGTATCCGATATGAAATCTTATATGTATCTCTTAAAGAGTAATAAATCATGAAAGAATTTAAATATTATAATTTAATATTTTACTTAAACTACTACTTTTATTTAATACGCTTTCAATGTAAAAGAGATTATATAAAAACATAATTCACAAATTAAATATGATTCTCTAGCATCATCTATTTTTAAGTTTCAACAAGTTAATAAACTAACACATAATTTATCATATAATATCACGCTAATTATTTGTAAATAGCTACTAGCTAATACTGAGATATTAAATTAATAAGTATTGTATCTTGTAAACTTAAAAAATAAAAATTTAGAATAATACGTATAAAAAAATTATAGACTATTATATAGTAAAGACAAAACAAAAGTTAATAAATAAATACTTTTAAAATGAAAGATTTATCTAAAATTTACTATCATAGCAGTCTTAGCGGATAAGTGCTTTTATATTAATTATGACATTAAATACTCTCAACTTAATGATTTATGATTAAAAAAAAGTAATTTTGAATAGTCAATGATTTGTTAAGAAAATTTGAGGATTTACAAGGTTAGTTACATACAATTGCATAAAGTCCTATTAGGCAAGCCCAGTATCTTGGGCGTTGGGCGTGTCCAGGGCGTAAGCCCCGGTGGCTGACTTAAGCCCCGGTGGCTGAGACGTAAGTCTCACGGAACTAAGCCCCCTACATAAGTCCAGGGACGTTTTATGAATGCTCCGCCCCGGAGCGAGTTCCGAACGAATTCCAAATTCGTCTTTTAAAACAGAGATAGGTATTGATATGTCTGGTGGTTTTGGTGGAATGGTATTAGCATTAGAAGTGGCAGACATGGTGGAACTTTTTTTTTTTTTTTTTTTTTTTTTTTTTTTTTCTCCCAAATTAGGAGGATCTATAGTGTTTCCACACTTCCCCTCCATGGTGACTCGAACCCAAGACCTGACGGTCGTAGGTGGAGGTGCTTACCAACTGAGCAAGCCTCACTTGTCGACATGGTGGAACTTGGGTTGATGTTATTGGGAGTTTTGGTGAGAAGGAGGACCGTTTCTCTCTAGCCCGTACGTCTTGTCATTGTTAATTTCCTAAGCTGAGTTCCATGTGGAATTTGGATGCTACTTGTTATGTGAGTTGATTTATGAATATAGAAAAATAAAATTTCAATGTGACTGCTCATTTATAGGGGGACATCACAAATTGCGATGCAATGGATGTCTTATTGCTGCTCATTCTATTTTATTAGCAATGAATAGTATAAATAAATGAGAGTTATAAGTATGTTTAATATGACTTATAAATTCATAGAACCGACATATAAACACATTCTTAAAATGCGATTTATAAAACACATTCTTAAAATGCGATTTACAAAACACATACTTGTATAATCGTGTTGGCCTAGAGTACAAATAGTTTTCTACAAATCGTATTGGGGGAGCGCGACTGAAAGTTGCTTTCCTTATATGCGACTTAAAAGTTGCATCCCTTATGAAACTTATAAATCGCATGCCCCATAGACTTATAAATTGTTGGGACCAGAAAAATCAGGTGTCATGCGGAAACTAGTAACGCAACACTTGAACGACGATAAATCATACAATAAAGTGAAATATACCAAAATATCATGAGTGGTGCTTTCTCTTAGCCAAAACCCACTCAAAATAGGAATAAATCGAATCCAATTCCAAATAGGAATGGAAACCAAAAGAGAATATGATTAGGCCATGAGGCCAATAAACTCCCCCTCCTGCCAAGGGGCCAAATGTATCTTCAAGTAGAGGATTATTGGCATGCTTCATGCCTGCTAATTTTCTGCAAAATTCATGTTTATCTGCAACCATCGCTTTTGTCGGCATATCCGAAGGATTTTCATCAGTGTGTATCTTCTCAACCTCAAATAATTTCTCTTTCCACTGCCATTCTATCCAATAATACTTTCTATTTATATGCTTGGTCTCAGAATGAAAATTGGAGTGCTTGGTGTGACAGATAACACTCTGATTATGACAAAATAAGAAGTACCTTGGCTACTCAAAGCCAATATCATTAATATACTCCTTCATCCATAATAGTTCTTTGATACCTTCTGTGACAATAATATATTCGGCTTCAGTTGTGGATAGAGCTATGCACTTCTATAGTCTAGATAGACTTCCAAGAAACAGCCCCTCCGCAAAAGTGATCAAATAACCCGAAGTAGATCTTGAATTATTAAGATTGCCTCCTAAATCAGAGTCTGTGTAACAAACAAGTTCAGGCTTGCCATTGCCAAAGCACATCTTCAAATCTGCAGTACCTTTTAAATACCTTAATATCTATTTTATTGCATCACAATATATTTTTCAGGATTAGAAAGGAATCTACTAACAGTACGAACGACATATGCAACATCTGGTCTAGTGCAAACCATAACATCATCAAGCTACCAACGACAGAAGAGTAAGGAATACGAGACATCACTTTTTTCTTCACCACTAGATGGACTCTGACTAATAAAGTGTTTAGCAAGAGGAGTACTAACCACTTTTGCATATTTTATGTTGAACATCTTGATTATCTTCTCAATGTATTGCTTTTGGGACATAAATAACTTCTTTCTGTCTCTATGTTGGTGGATTTGAACGTCCAAGATTTTCTTTGCTGGGCTCAAGTCCATCATATCAAACAATTTGCTCAAATGCTTCTTAAGGACTGCGTTTCTAGATTTATTCTTGCCACAATAAGCTTGTCATCCACATAAAATAATAAAATCATCATCGGAGGATTTCTAGAAGAATTCATAATGGCATGAAGAAGTTTTCACTTTCGATTTGAAAGGTTTTTCACGTTATTTGGGGTTCTTTATCTTCTTTATTTTCGGGTTTGTCTCTTTCGCGACATAACATAAATCGTATTCCTTATAAGCGACTTATAAATTGAATTCGCTTAACTCACCTGGCTGACAAATCCAATTCGGCTGCATTTTGCGTATTTGCTATCATCATCATGAAAGAGGAACAACGTAGGTCAGTAATTGCCCTGATTATGCTTCAACCAATTCAGTTGAGTCTGATTCATCCCCCCGAGCTTAAGACGGAGACAATAAAGAAGTTTCCTCATTTCTTGTTGATTGTCTGATCATTTTCTGGAATGTATCTTGTCTTGTCTTCCTATTGTTAAATGTAAAAAAAAAACCCCGTTGTTGTAGTGTCTCATTGTAATTTTCTTTCATTGCATTCCATCTTGAATTCTATGTGTGATTTCATATATAACAAACAATATACAAAAAAGGGATTTGCTGCCTGACCTTCCACAAAACGCAAAACGCCGACAGTTAGAGGGACCTATATTTGGAGTAAAGGGGTCACCCCTGTTAACTTCGGCAATATTTTTGGATATGTATATATGTGCATATATATTTGAAAACAATTATATATGTTATTTGAAACTCTCGAGATCAAAAGTAAGATAGGACACTCCTTGAATAGTCGCTAATCTGATTCTGTGTCTGCTAACAGTTTAGAAATCAAATTTAAAATGCTCATAGCCAGTTTGATAACACGATGTACAAAATATTGCAAGGCAGATGTAGGGTTGTGCATGGATCGGATTGAATCAGATTTAATACATTCCATATTTGGATTTTGATTACGGATTCTACAAATGCGATCCGAATTAATATCAGATCGGATCAGATTTTAAAGTTTGAATTGGATCGAACTTTCGGATTTCGGATCGAATTATTATGCCTCAAAGTTGCAAACTCATATGCATATTTTCTTTGTAAAAGAGGTGTCACGACCCCAAAAAACCCGGTCGTGATGGCGCCCAGCACATTGCTAGGCCAGTCCGACCAACCATTCATAACACAGAGCTATCAGCTCTCACTTTACGCTTTTTAGGCATAAACAACAATAATATAATGAAATGACATCTAGCACATCGGTGATAGATATCCCAAAACCAGTATAAACCTCCCACCGAATCAGGAGTCATAAATCATGAGCCTCTACCAGAATTTATAAACTGTGATAGTGTATACAACTGTGCACAAGTGTGGGATAGACAGAACAAAATAAAGATAAACTGGAGAGTTAGGTCCTGCGGACGCTGGCAACTACCTCGACTGTCCAAATGCACTCCCGAGCATCCATAAAATCAGCTCTGCTGTGATGTACCTAGATTTGCACACAAGGTGCAGGGAGTCGGGTGTGAGTACTTCCACCTCAGCGGTAATAAAACTAAATAATGCTGAAGAAAAGAAAACAACGCAAAGCACTGTCTCATGCTACACAATACAGAACTATCTTTAAACTTCAAAACACTATCATTTTATTTCCTTTCAGCATATGTGGGTAGATTTTTTAGAAATCTCATTTTTAGTTTTCTTTCCTTCATGATAACATACCATTACCTAGGTACAATCTCAAGCAGTGCAAGTCTGCACTCAAATCAGCCCCTTGGGCTCAACACTCCTTAACAATTACCACCAGGGGATCTGGTCAATACGGCAAATAAAGCATGCATGCCAATAATATATGAGTGTTATATGTTATGCCACGTAGTACAAAGAAACCAATGTATATATGCAATACAATGCATATGACGTTGTGGCGTACAACCCGATCCATGCAAAGGCGCCCGCGCTCACTGTGGGGGTTCAGACTCCGGAGGGGCTCCTACAGCTCAAGCGCAATATCAATATCACACCTGCTGCGGCGCGCAGCCCGTTCCATATAGCACTGCGGCGTGTAGTCTAATCCATGCATGTGTATGCATATGCTCACATAAATCGTCATGCCCTAACATATGGCACTCGGCCCCAATTAGTCTAACAAATAATCAAGAAAAGCCCCTCGGGCAACAGTATCATATTAGCTCACAGCTAAAAATGTCATTAAGACCTTGTTAAGTTTTTTCATAACCTTATAAAAATGCTGAATAGCAAAATACCATTTAAAACAATAGGTTGAGACAAAATATGCACAGTGTTATCAAGACAATAATACCAATCCTGAAGGATTCAGATAATCGGCACGAAGCCCAAGCATGATAATGAGTCCAATTCATGATAATTAATAACTTTTATTAGGATGTCAATTCAATTTCAAGCAATTAGGTAGTACTTTTATTAAGCGGGACGGACCGAGTCACAATCCCCAATGGTGCTCTACCCCACGCCTGTTATCTGGCGTGCAAGTCACCTCAATACAGCACTAGGATGTGCAAGTCCGGGGTTTACTAACCCTCAAGACATCATTTACAAGTATTACCCACCTCGAACCGGCGAGAATTCTAGTCCGGAGGCCTTTGCTCCTCAACCGGCCTCCTCGCGCTTCCAATCTATCCAAATTCATACAAACATCGATGAAGCTCAATTTTTAAAAGATGGGATTTTAGCCATACATATCTGAAATTCGTCCCTTAATGATACTACAATGATCTAATACAGTTATTTAACTTCAATCTACAATACAACATTCAATAGGGCCAATATTAGTCATAAATCCCATCATTTGTGCCATCTAGGCCTATTATCAAACATCTTGTAGGCATAAATATTTACACCTCTTAACTATAGCATTGTATCCTCCAACTATCACCATTAACCAATAATTCATCTCACTATCATTCTTTAGCAATTTATACTCCTAACATCACGTGTGTGACCAACCATTCACACCCACGCCAACAAAATTCCAATGAATATACACATTTAAATCCCTACCATGTTCATGTATTTAAATTGGGGATTTATAGATTCCAACAACCATACTATAAGTTGTAATACTTGATTCATACTCATATTCCCATAATAACACCATATGTGTAAGTCTAAGGTGTAGGATTACCTCTTGTAGATCAAATCTTGAAAGACAACTTTGGGGTGTTCTTGAGATTTTGAAGAAATCCTATGAAATCCAACCAAAATCATGTTGTAACTAGTGATTGAGAAAAGAAATTACCATGAAAACACACTTAAAAGCTTACCTTAGGAGTCCAATTGAGTGCCTTGGTCGAATTGGGGGTGTTGGGGAAGCCCTAGGCTTGAGAAATGACTCAAGTTCTATCATTTCCAGTCCTTAGGTATATTTAGGGGCCTGCTACTAGCGCGCCTGCTCTAATGGCTGCGCTAGTGAGGTAGAATATAACCCAATTAGCGCGGGCTACTAGCGCTCCCGTGCTAAGGCCGTGCTACTGACACATGCCCAGTAAAATGGTAATAACTTTCTGTATACACCTCCAAATGACGCACGGTTCATTGCGTTGGAAACTAGACTCAAAAGGATTTAATTTGATAGGTTGTGAGTTACACAACTCCTTATATATCGGGAGATATAATCATTTAAAGTGAGGTCTTGTGCACACTTATTGACATCTTCGCCTATTATGAAGTTTTCCAACTTCAAAAGTTCCCGTTAACCATCCGAAATCACCCTGAGGCCCCCGGGACCTCAAACAAAAATACCAACACCTCCTAAAATATCATACCAACTTGATCCAATCATCGACATGCATAAAATAATGCCAAGACAATCAAATTACATCGAATTCAACCCTAAGTTCTTCTAAAACTCCCAAAACACGCATTTAATAAAAAACCCAACCAAACCACGTCTGAATGACCTGAAATTTTGTACACATATCCCAAATCTTCTAACAAAGCTACAGAAACTCTCGAAATTCCATTCAGATACTTGGATCAAAATCTCACCTATCAACCAGAAGTCTCCAAAATACTAACTTCGCCAAAATAGGCTAACTTCTTCACCGAACTTCCAAAATTACTTCCGATTGCGGTCCTAAGCCTTAAATCATCTTCCGGAGCTAACCAAATCGTTGGAATTCAATTACGAGCCTTCTAACTCACAAGTGAACATCCGATTGACTTTTCCAACTTAAGTTTTCTTAAAAGAGGCTAAGTGTCTCATTTCTTAACAAAATTACTCCAATTAAATTCTAACGCACCCAAAACTGATAATGAAACATAAGGCAACACAATGTGGGAAACACGGGGCAGTAACACCTGACAACGGGTAGGGTCGTCACATTCTCCCCAACTTAAACAAATGCTCGTCCTCGAGCGGACCCAGAGTTGTTCTAGAAATTCACCAATAGTTGAATAACATTACCAAGCATATACTCGGGGTGATACCACTTCACCCTATCTATCATAAGTCCGATAACACAGTATAGCTGAATTTCCACAGTCTATCTAAATCATAAACCACATTGCACTTTCCGAAATCATATCCCTAATCACAAAAATTGGCCACAATAACCAAATACTAGTAGAAAAACCTTTCTCATTAGATAGAGTCTTATTCCAACACCTTCATATCATGCCCACGGCAACCAAACACGTGATATATCGAACCCATCTCTCAGGTCAACCATTCATGAATCCATTTTCCTTTTAACTGATACCATAACAGATTTCGGAGCCAAATCTCGATATTATCTTTCTAACTAACTGATATCACATATGCTCCCACTCCTTAATGACTCAAATGATCATTTCGGTTATAACACACCGCACTCATGATATGACACCTCAACACCGGCCTAAGTCGTGACGAGCAAAACACAGGCTCCATAAGAAACATCTGAACAACTCAAATCATGACAGTTGACTCGAACAACAGAGCTGTAATTCAATTCCTCTGTACCATCATAACATAGAATTGAGATCTCGTCTCACATCATAGGAATATAGTGCATGACTCTTTCTCGAAAGGTCGTAACATCATGTGGCCTTTCCATGTCTCATGATTCTATCCAAACACTATTACTCACGAAGCACCTTAAGTCACCATGCTCAGAAAGGTCAGACACGCACAGATCTAGGTCTGAACCCAAGCGATCAATCTCACCCACGGTGAAACAATTAATATTTGCTATCAAATCCTAAAAGGACACAACCGATGTGCTACTCGTCGAGTGATACCCAATACGGACTTTTCCTCAGAAGCCAGGAAATATTGTATACAAGGTAACATATAACTAAGTCTATTTTCACATTACACTGTTACAGCGTGCAACCCGTCCCAGTGACATACCCGTGGCGGCATTGCCACCCGATCCAAATACCATACCTGTGGTGGCGTGCCACCCGATCCTAATACCATACATGTGGCGGCGTGCCACCCGATCCAGATATTATACCTAGCAAAAGAGAACGCACATCGGGTTAAGTTGCTCAATACAACAAACATATATATAGCCTCAAGCTCGGCCACATGAAACGCATCCGATAAAGTTCCTCAATACTGAAACTGAATCAATGGTAGATACCTCTACATTGACATCCGCCACAAAGGCCCAACTGACGAAGAAATACCTACCAGCTGTCTGCTGGTCCTAGGGTACATCTACCCTGCTGGAGCATGATCTGATGTTCTCTTCCATGCAGTTTGTGACATATTTCTGACATAGTTCATATCACACGGTCTAGACAACCTGACTTATGAAAACCAGTCTGCAATCATATATCATTATTCAAATTCACCATATCAAGTATCGAGAGAGCCACTAGTGCTTCCAATTTCCAACAATCGCTAAACGGTGTCGATACACGTGATATACCACCACTGCGTAGGCGGATTACGAGAACTTCTAGTCTCCAACACATATATAACACATGAATCACTATGCCTGATTCTACACTCCACCGTACGAATACATAACACACATCAAGTATCCATTCATACCACGAAAGCCATTCAGAAATTTCCCTATGCCATCAACAACTCAATCATCACCGTCAATCCAACAAGAGGATACCATAATACCACTAGATATTATCAGTTTACATTACCTAGCCCTTTTGACCATATACTCTTCCAAATCACTAGAATAACAGTACCATTTTCCTTAATCACCAGAATGATTGATTCTCAAATAATTTGCAGCTACCCACGCTGCTTTAGGATTTTAATGACTTCCCATATAGAAGAAAAATCATTACACATTCCATGCTTCGTATACCGACAGGAAATATACTCATTTTCGAACAACGGTAAAACACATCACAACTCTTTCTTCCAATTAATTGCATAAGTTTAACTGCCAGCACTCAAGAGCTTTGTTGCACCATTTCTGCAAAACTCATTACTTCGAACACATACCAGAAATTAATCGTATCCTTATCATACCATTTCGATTCATTATCAAGCTGTTCCATTTACCCAATTCCTTTCTGATTCATCTTTAATTTAATATTCTCCTTTACTGAAGGATCACAATACCTCAACTCATGTTACCACACCAGATTCATACACAAGGCCACACGGTTTAAGGCTCACGGGCCGCTGAATACTCTCTCAAATGTTTCCCAGAGTACCACCTTCTACAAAACTTTATTTTGATGAACTTCCTGCGATATTTGAATTTGTTATCATTACCTTTCAATACGGATACATAGAATCCCATGATTCACATAATATAACACAAGTCTTGATCTTTTCTAGCGAAACCACCACCATTGACCACATACACAATTCTTAAGGCACCTCACTGTTACAAGCAAAATCTTGAACACTACAAACCATTCTCGAGCGTCATGCACCCTTATTTAGCTGTAGTTCAACTGTCTTATTGAACAAAACCACTCGTGCCCTTGTTAGAACTCTGACATTGCAGAACATGATTACCTACAGATATAATTAGCTATCTTTCTTTTCTATACACCGAACATTCTTTACCAATAGCAGTTCAAAACATCCTAGTACTTCTTCACATCTACGAATCACCATAACATTTGTCAGAATTTTCACAACATACTTAAAGACAGAACCAACATAGCACACAATTGTCACGACCCTAGTTCACCAATCGTGAACCTGTCATGACAGCACCTGGTCTCCGCGACTAGGTAAGCCTAACACTATACTACTAAGACCCGGAATCCCACGGGTAACACAGACTAAAAAGGAGAAATACAACTGTGGCTCTATACATCAAGAGTGTCTAAAACAACGAAATGAGGGAAAATAACTACTATCACTATGAGAATAGAAGGAGGGCCTCCGGATCCGCGGACGTAGCAGATCATACCTCGAGGTCTCCGGATGTGCTGCGGAATCACCTAGGATGAGCCTGTCCTGATGTACCTGGATCTGCACAACAAAAGTGTACAGTAGAGTAGCATGAGTACACCATGGCGGTACTCAGTAAGTGCCAAGCCTAACCTCGATGGAGTAGTGACGAGGAAGGTCAGGGACCTACCGAGAGAAACAATAACATAATGATCAAAACAGTAAAAAAGCAGGAATAAGTAAGAATGAATCTGAAATAATCAACAATAAAGTAATTACTACAACCGACTACGATTAACTAGCTATAAGTAACCAACACAATACAAACTCAAACCAGCAAGTCCAGGACCTGTGGGAATTGAACCCACAGTCCCTGTCTATATCCAACAACTCAGGGGCTACGGGAATTTAACCCGCAGTCCCAATATCAGTATCTCCGGATTTCTGGGAATCGAACCTGCAGCCCGTGTCTCAATATCTCAGGATCTCCGGGAATCGAACCCGCAGTCCATATCTCAATAATTATATCAATAACTCTGGGTCTCCGGAAATCAAACCCGCAGCCCTTGGATATCCCGGAATCGAACCCGCAGTCCACAAATAATACCACTCCGGGTCTCTGGGAATCGAACCCACAGCCTTGGGTACTCCGGAATCGAACCTGCAGTCCACCAACACAAACAATAAAAGAAACGCAAGAGAGAAAATATAATATGCTTAACTACAACTTCACCAAAGCCGTGCCAACAATTATCAAGAAGTTCAAGTAAGACAATTAGGCAATTATACAGATAACTCCTATCTAATCATGCTTTCTGATTCACGTTCAAGCAACGGTCGTAGTCAATATAACTTGGTCTAATAAGTCCAAGATCGATCCCACGGGGAATTAACCTACCAATTACAACTTTCACAACCCAAGAGTACTTCCGAATCAAGTTCCCAAACTTTTGAGTATATTTTGTGAGATTTTCGAACCACTACTTTGCAATAAAAAAAGTCTTAAAAGAAAGAATTGAATGTTGGTAAAATAATATGGAGAATGACTAAGGTATTGATTTCCCTATTGATGGAATCCCTTATCGTTATGCTCATACAAATTGTTAATATATTCTATCAATCATGAACGCTATTTGTATCGTAACCCTCTCCCGAGCAATTACAATAATTTACTAGTGCACTCTCCCGAGCTACCCTAGCTAGCTTTAATTTGAATAGTTCACTTAAGATTGCACCCAAGACTTCGTTATTCCTAACCCCGCCTTTGCGCCTAAAGTTATAGATTCCTCAAATAACCTAGGTGTGGTGTTGTTCAACAATATACCTAAATATGCACTTTTTTACAAATTACGCACACTAAATAGGCACCGCTAATTGGGAGCTCTACCAATTAACTACATGTCACGACCCGGATTTTCACCCAACATCGGGATCGTGATGGCGCCTACTCGTGGTAGCTAGGCAAGCCACTTTATTCACACTATCCTGTTTTTAACAATATTTCATATTCAATTTAGCAACCAAAACCAATACCTTAATTAACAAGTGCAGAAGACTTTATACAAATAGCGATAAGCAGTTTCAAGGTAAAATAATACTGAAATCCTCTACCCAAGACGTGGAGTCACCAGCTCACGAACTACTACATGAATACTACACATAAAGGTCCGAAAGAAATATAACATAATCTGTTTGTCTCGGAACAAGGAGACTACAACTAATGGAATAAATAAAAGGAAGAGACGCCGGGCCTACGGACACCTGCAAGCTACCTCGGTCTCAAATATGATCAACTCCCACACAAAAGGTCTACTGCTGCTGCTCCTGATCGAAACCTAGACCTGTGCAAAAATGCACAGAAGTGCAGTATCAGCACAACCGACCCCATGTACTGGTAAGTGCCTGGCCTATCCCGGCGAAGTAGTGACAAGCCTAGGACCAGACACCCACATAAACCTGTGCAGTTCTATATATACATGTATACTACAAGATAACGAGAAATAAACAAGTAATAACGCAATAAGGAATAACTCAAAAGAACTCAACAATTAACAAAAGTTAATAAGTCCACAAGGAAAACAAAGTATAATGGAAAAATAATTAATATCAAGTCAAGGAATAGCAAGTAGTTGCACGGCATCACCCTTCGTGCTTTTACTCTCATCCTCACCAAATAAGCAAATAAAGTGCACGACATCACCCTTCGTGCTTTTACTCTTATCCTCACATCCATGGTACGGCATGATCCTTCGTACATGGTTCAATAACAAGGCAATAACAAGGCACGACATGATCCTTCGTGCATAATCAATAACATGGCACAGCATTAACCTTCGTGCATAATCAATAACATGGCACGGCATTAACCTTCGTGCATAATCAATAAAACATGGCACGGCATTAACCTTCGTGCATAAATAATAAATCAAGGCACGTCATCACCCTTCGTGCATTATCACTCTTCCTCACCCAAATAACAATCACAGTTAAGGGCAAAGAATGAAACAGTAAATCATAAACCGTCCCAGCAAGGGCAATCAATAATCATCTTCACAACAAGTCCCGACAAGGGAGAACAATAACAATTCTACAACCCGGCAAGGGTTGAACAATTTATCTTCAAATATGTCTCACAATAAGTATTAACAACGACTCACGGTCATACTAGACGCCAGTGTATGGATGCTCGTCACCACAGCCCATACACCGCACTCGATCACATAACACATAGCACATAATCCTATTCCCTCAAGCTAGGATAGAAGAAACACTTACCTCGAATGTTTACGAACAATTCAATCCGTGGCAATGCCTTTTCCTTTCAAATTTGGCTCCAATCCAATCGTATCTATACATAATTGATTTAATATCATCAATACTACTCAACAAACTAATTCATAAGGCCAATTAAAACTTTTACAACATTCTGCCCGGAATAGTGAATTTCGACCCCAGGCCCACATGGTCGGAACTCGGGGTTCGGACCAAAATCCGGTTACCCATTCCCCCACGAGTTCAAGTATATGATTTGTTTCAAAATCGGATCTCAATTCGAGGTCCAATTTCCCAATTCATGAAAAACCATGTATTCTATCAAAAACAAGAAATTATACCATGAAAACCTTTGATTTCTATTGAAAAAAATGTTTAATGTTGTTAGGAATTGAAAGAATTAAGTAAAACGTGACTTACAACTGCTTAGAAGAAAAGGGAGTTCATGAAGAATCGCCAATGGGTTTTTTTGGGTTGTGAAATGTGAAAAATGAAGCTGGAAATCGTGATTTACAGGTCTCTGTGTTCGCATTTGCGAACATGGGTTCGCAATTGCGAACCCCGACCAATTGCGAAACCAAGGCAAATGCTGGGGTGTTCGCATTTGCGACGTAATGCTCGCATTTGCGAACAAGACTGGCTTCAAGGGACCTTCGCAATTGCGAAGAATGCTTCGCATTTGCGAAGCCTGGCTTAACACTGAAGGCCTCGCATTTGCGAGGTTGTGTTCGCATTTGCGAACCCAAGCAGTCCTGGATGCCCTTCGCATTTGCGATCAAGGGTTCGCATTTGCGAACCCTGCCTTGATCTGCCACCTTCGCATTTGCGATCAAGGGTTCGCATTTGCGAACCCTGCCTTGATCTGCCACCTTCGCAATTGCGAGAAATGCTTCGCAATTGCGAAGCCAACAGCTGGGTGAAAAACCAGCAGTGCAAAAATTCAGAATTTGATCCAACGGCCTATCAAATCTTTACCCGAGCCCCCGGGATCCAAACCAAACATGTACACAACATCAAAAACACATTACGAACTTGTTCGTGCGATCACATCGCCAATATCACATCGTTTTTATCAAATCAAGCCTCAAGTTCATGATTTTCATACTTTTGGTTTTCAAAACTTACAAACTTGGAACTCAAGGTCCAAAACATATCAAACGACATCCGAATGTCATCAAACTTTGCAGAAAGCACATATATAATATTGTACCGGGCGTCGGAACCAAAATACAAGCCCGATACCAAGGTCAATTAATTCATTTTCCTTTAACAATTACATCAAAAACAATTTCACAAAAAAATTCATAACTTGGGCTCTAGGCCTCAGGAATTCGACTCCGGACGCATGTCCAAGTCCCATATTTTCCTACGGACATTTAGGGACCATCCAATCTCGGATTATAAAGCTAGGGTAGGGGTCCGGGTCCGTTTACCAAAAATGTTGACCGAAGTCAACCATATCAATATTAATATCATTTTTCTCCAAATTTCTTATAGAATTCATATTTTCTATCACAAAAACTTTCCGGCCACATGCCCGGATCGTGCACGTAAATCGAGGCAACATAGAATGAGGTTTTCAAGGCCTCAGAAGCTCGAAATGATTAATAAAACAAGTGATGACCCTTTGGGTCGTCACAATCTCCACCTCTAAAACAACCGTTCGTCCTCGAACGGACAAGAGAAGGAAGTACCTGAGTCGGGGAACAAATGTGGGTAGCGGCTCCGCATATCAGACTCGGACTCCCAGGTCGATGCCTCAGGAGGCTGACCTTTCCACTGAACACGCACAGAAGGAAAACACATGTGTGGGATCGCCGGTCTAGAATGGCCACCGGCTCCTCCTCGTAAGATAGTTCATTGTCCAATTGGACAGTGCTGAAGTCTAATACATGTGTGGGATCTCTGTGGTACCTCTGAAGCATAGATACATGAAAAACTGGATGCACGGCTGATAAGCTAGGCGGCAAATCTAGTCTGTAAGCCACCCCTCCCACTCTGTCTAGAATTTCAAATGGACCAATATACCTAGGGCCGAGCTTGCCCTTCTTCCCGAACCTCATCACGCCCTTCATAGGCGACACTCGGAGCAATACTCGTTCACCAACCATGAAATCTACATCTCGAACTTTACGATCCGCATAAGTCTTCTGCCTGGACTGAGCTGAACGCAATCTCTCCCGAATAGTCTTGACCTTATCCAAGGCCTCCTGAACTAAGTTTGTACCCAACAACCGAGCCTCTCCCGGTTCAAACCATCCAACCGGAGATCGACATCGCCTACCATACAATGCCTCATACGGGGCCATCCGGATGCTAGACTGGTAGCTGTTGTTGTAGGCGAACTCTGCTAATGGCAGAAACCGGTCCCACGAGCCTCCGAAATCAATAACACAGGGCTCGAAGCATGTCCTTTAGAATCTGAATAGTCCTCTCGGACCGGCCATCCGTTTGGGGATGAAATGCTGTACTCAACTGAACCTGGGTACCTAACTCCTGCTGGACCACTCTCCAGAACCGCGAGGTAAACGGCGTACCCCGATCAGAAATAATAGATACTGGCACTCCATGAAGACGAACAATCTCCCTAATGTAAATCTCCGCTAACCTCTCTGACAAGTAGGAGACAGATACTGGAATAAAGTGTGCTGACTTGGTCAGCCTATCAACAATGGCCCAAATAGCATCAAATTTCCTCCGAGTCAAAGGAAGTCCAGTAACGAAGTCCATAGTGATTCGCTCCCATTTCCACTCGGGAATTTCAATCCTCTGGAATACACCACCAGGTCTCTAGTGCTCATTTTTCACCTGCTGACAATTTAGGCACCGAGCGACATACGCAACGAAATCTTTCTTCATTCTGCGCCACCAATAGTGCTGCCGTAAGTCCTGGTACATCTTCGCGGCGCCTGGGTGAATAGAATACCGCGAACTGTGGGCCTCCGCTAATAACAACTCTCGAATCGCTTCGACATTGGGCACATAAACTCGACCCTGCAATCTCAATACCCCATCCTCATCTAGATTTACCTTTGTGGCACCTCTCCGCTGTACTATATCTCTCAAATCACGCAAATAAGGATTATCAAATTGCCTCTCATGGATACGCTCTAATAGAGAAGAACGAGCGACCGTGCAGGCTAACACCCTGCTAGGCTCAGAAATGTCTAATCTCACGAACCGGTTGGCTAAGGCCCGGACATCTAGAGCTAATGGTCTCTGATTGACCGGAATATATGCAAGACTACCCATGCTGGCATACTTTCTACTCAATGCATCGGCCACCACATTGGCCTTACCTGGGTGATATAAGATAGTAATATCATAGTCTTTTAGCAACTCTAACCATCTCCGCTGTCGTAGATTTAGCTCCTTTTGCTTGAACAAGTATTGTAGGCTTTTGTGATCAGTGTACACCTCACATGTCACACCATATAGATAATGCCTCCGGATCTTTAAGGCATGAACCACTGCTGCTAACTCAAGATCATGAACCGGATAATTCTTCTCATGTATTTTTAACTGCCTCGAAGCGTAAGCAATAACCTTACCATCCCGCATCAATACCGCTCCAAGCCCCGTACGGGATGCATCACAGTAAACTGTATAAGGCCCTGTACCCGTAGGTAGTATCAACACCGGTGCGGTGGTCAAGGCCGTCTTGAGCTTCTGAAAGCTCGCCTCACACTCCTCTGACCACTGGAACTGGACACCCTTCTGGGTCAACCTGGTCATCGGGGCTGCAATAGAAGAAAACCCCTCTACAAATTGACGGTAGTAACCTGCCAATCCCGAGAAACTCCGGATCTCTGTCACTGAAGCTGGTCGAGGCCAATTCTGGACTGCCTCGATCTTCTTTGGGTCCGCCTGAATACCTTCCACTGATACAATGTGACCCAGAAATGCTACCGAACTCAGCCAGAACTCACATTTCGAAAATTTGGCGTATAGCTGGTTATCCTTCAGAGTCTGAAGAACCACTCTAAGGTGCTGCTCGTGCTCTTCCTGGCTGCGGGAGTATACCAGGATGTCATCTATAAAGACTATCACGAACAGATCTAAGTAAGGCCTGAATACCCGATTCATCAACTTCATGAATGTTGTTGGGGCATTGGTCAATCCGAAGAACATGACCAAGAACTCATAATGCCCATATCTAGTGCGAAATGCTGTCTTAGGAATGTCAGCCGCCCTGATCTTCAGCTGATGGTAGCCTGACCTCAAGTCTATCTTTGAGAATACCCTCGCTCCCTGGAGCTGGTCAAACAAATCATCAATCCTCGGCAGTGGATACTTATTCTTTATTGTCACTTTGTTCAATTACCGGTAATCAATACACATCCGCATCGAGCCATCTTTCTTCTTTACAAATAATACAGGTGCTCCCCAGGGGGAAACACTGGGCCTGATAAAGCCCTTCTCAAGAAGGTCTTGCAACTGATCTTTCAATTCTTTTAATTCCGGCGGGGCCATACGATAAGGTGGAATAGATATGGGCTGAGTGCCCGGTGCCAGATCAATACAGAAATCAATATCCCTGTCGGGTGGCATGCCCGGCAGGTCTGAAGGGAAAACCTCAGGAAACTCCCGTACAATGGGGACTGACTCAATAGAAGGAACCTCTGCGCTGGAATCACGAACATAAGCCAGATAAGCTAGACACCCCTTCTCGACCATGCGTCGAGCCTTAACATAGGAAATAACAGTGCGAACGGAGTGGCTTGAGGTACCTTTCCACTCTAGCCGGGGTGATTCTGGCAAGGCTAAGGTCACAGTCTTAGCATGACAATCTAGAATAGCATGGTATGGGGACAACCAGTCCATCCCCAATATGACATCAAAATCCACCATATCCAAAAGTAACAGATCAACACGGGTCTCAAGACCCCCAAATATAACTACACACGAACGATGCACTCGGTCGACTACAATGGAGTCTCCCACCGGTGTAGACACATAAACTGGAATATCCAGAGCATAGCTGGGCACGGCCAAATACGGTGCAAAGTAGGAAGACACATATGAATATGTAGATCCGGGGTCAAATAATACTGAAGCACCTCTGCCACACACAAGAATAGTACCTACAATCACGGCATCTGATGCCTCTGCCTCTGGCCTGGCTGGTAAAGCATAGAATCGGGGATCTGCACCTCCCCTCTGAGCTACGTCTCTAGGACGGCCATCAACTGGCTGACCTCTACCTCTGGCCGGACGGTCTCCACCTCTACGGTCTCGACCTCCACCTCTATAATCTCTACCCCCACTTCTGGCTGGCTGGGCAGGCTGAGGGTCAGCTGGGGCCCGAATCATAGGACGAGGGCCCCACTGCTGAGTGTTGCCCATCGCTCGAGGGTAGAACCTGACAAAATGACCTGGGTCACCACAACCATAGCAACTCATAGGCTGATGGGGCCGCTGGCCCTGACGACCTGAATGGCTTCCACGAACACTCTGAAGAGGCTGAGCATTAATAGGAGGCTGATCTGAATAATGCCTACGAAACCCACGATCACCTGGTCCACCCTGTGAAGCCTGAAGGGCGGAATGGAAAGGCCTGGAAGACTGGCCTCTGTCAAAAGATTCTCTGCCACCAGAAGAAGAACCACTAAACCTGCCTGAATGACGAGGCCTCTTGTCCGAAGAATAACCACCTCCCCGAGCAAGAGCCATCTCAACCCTGCGTGCTGCATTAGCTGCCTCCTGAAATGATATGTCACTCCTCATTCCCATCGCCATCTAAAGTCTAATTGGCTGATTAAGCCCATCTATGAACCTGCGGACCCTCTCCCGCTCTGTAGGAAGTATCACCACTGCATAACGAGCCAAATCAACAAATCTCGTCTCATATTGAGTGGCCGTCATAGTGCCCTGATGGAGGCGCTCAAACTACCTCTGAAGTGCATCCCCCTGAGTAGCAGGGAGAAACTTCTCCAGAAATAGCTCTGCAAACTGATCCCATAATAAAGCTGGGGACCCTGCTGGTCGAATCAAGCAATAATCCCTCCACCAAGTCTTGGCGGATCCTGAAAGCCTGAATGTACAGAAGTCAACTCCATTGGACTCCACGATCCACATAGTCTTGAGAATCTCATGGCAACTGAATAAGAAATCCTCAGGATCCTCTGATGTGGCACCGCTGAAAATAGTGGTAAACATCTTGGAGAACCGATCAAGTCTCCATAAAGAATCAGAAGTCATGGCCGCTCCATCTCCGGCATGAGCCGTGGTACCTGACTGAGTGGCCACAGCTGGCTGAACCACCGGTGCCTGAGGCTGAGGAGCTACTGGCTCCGGAGTACGAGCAATAGGAGTCTGAGCCCCTCCTCCAGCCTGAGAAGCGGCTGGTGCAACTGATAATAAGCCCGCTCTGGCAATGCTGTCCATAAATCCCACTATTCTGACCAAAGCATCCCGAAGATCCGGGGTAAATAAAGCCTCTCCTGGGACCTGAGTTGGGCCCATTGGAGCTGCTGGGACTGGAACCTTCTTGTCAATCTCAATATGAGGCTCCACCTCTGGAGTAGCTGCCTGGGGCTGAGCTCTACCCCTATCACGGCCTCTGATACGGCCTCGGCCCCTCACGGGAGCTGCTTGGGGCTCGGGCTGCTGGTCAGCGGAACGAAGAAGCGCGTGTCCTCACCATCTGCGAAAGGACAGAGTAGAAATTCAATCGGTATTTGAGGAACAAATCACACGACAAGAAGGAACAAATGAGAGATTATTTCCTAACTCAATAGACTCTGGAGGACAAGTACCTACATCTCCGTACCTGCCTCTCAAACTCTACTAAGCTTGTTCGTGAGTGGTGAGACCTATGTAACCAAGAGCTCTGATACCAACTTGTCACGACCCGGATTTTCCCCCGACATCGGGATCGTGATGGCGCCTACTCGTGGTAGCTAGGCAAGCCACTTTATTCACACTATCCTGTTTTTAACAATATTTCATATTCAATTTAGCAACCAAAACCAATACCTTAATTAACAAGTGCGGAAGACTTTATACAAATAGCGATAAGCAGTTTCAAGGTAAAATAATACTGAAATCCTCTACCCAAGACGTGGAGTCACCAGCTCACGAACTACTACATGAATACTACACATAAAGTTCTGAAAGAAATATAACATAATCTGTTTTGTCTCGGAACAAGGAGACTACAGCTAATATCACAAATAAAAGGGAGAGACGCCGGGCTTGCGGACGCCTGCAAGCTACCTCGGTCTCAAATATGGTCAACTCCCACGCCAAAGATCTACTGCTGCTGCTCCTGATCGAAACCTATACTTGTGCAAAAATGCACAGAAGTGCAGTATCAGCACAACCGACCCCATGTGCTGGTAAGTGCCTGGCCTATCCCGGCGAAGAAGTGACAAGCCTAGGACCAGACACCCACATAAACCTGTGCAGTTCTAAATATATATGTATACTACAAGATAACAAGAAATAAAAAAGTAATAACGCAATAAGGAATATCTCAAAAGAACTCAACAATTAATAACAGTTAATAAGTCCACAAGGAAAACAAAGTATAATGGAAAAATAATTAATATCAAGTCAAGGAATAGCAAGTAGATGCACGGCATCACCCTTCGTGCTTTTACTCTCATCCTCACCAAATAAGCAAATAAAGTGCACGGCATCACCCTTCGTGCTTTTACTCTCATCCTCACATCCATGGTACGGCATGATCCTTCGTACATGGTTCAATAACAAGGCAATAACAAGGCACGGCATGATCCTTCGTGCATAATCAATAACATGGCACGGCATTAACCTTCGTGCATAATCAATAACATGGCACGACATTAACCTTCGTGCATAATCAATAAAACATGGCACGGCA
Source organism: Nicotiana noctiflora (assembly GCA_032618575.1). Classification (NCBI taxonomy): domain Eukaryota; kingdom Viridiplantae; phylum Streptophyta; class Magnoliopsida; order Solanales; family Solanaceae; genus Nicotiana; species Nicotiana noctiflora. The sequence goes on along the minus strand of JASVEL010011887.1, from coordinate 52,809 downwards.
TTAACCTTCGTGCATAAATAATAAATCAAGGCACGACATCACCCTTTGTGCATTATCACTCTTCCTCACCCAAATAACAATCACAGTTAAGGGCAAAGAATGAAACAGTAAATCATAAACCGTACCAGCAAGGGCAATCAATAATCATCTTCACAACAAGTCCCGACAAGGGAGAACAATAACAACTCTACAACCCGGAAAAGGTTCAACAATTTATCTTCAAATATGTCTCACAATAAGTATTAACAACGACTCACGGTCATACTAGACACTAGTGTATGGATGCTCGTCACCACAGCCCATACACCACACTCGATCACATAACACATATCACATAATCCTATTCCCTCAAGCTAGGATAGAACAAACACTTACCTCGAATGGTTACGAACAATTCAATCCATGGCAATGCCTTTTCCTTTCAAATTTGGCTCCAATCCAATCGTATCTATACACAATTGATTTAATATCATCAATACTACTCAACAAACTAATTCATAAGGCCAATTACAACTTTTACAACATTCTCCCCGGAATAGTGAATTTCGACCCCGGGCCCACATGGTCGGAACTCGGGGTTCGGACCAAAATCCGATTACCCATTCCCCCACGAGTTCAAGTATATGATTTGTTTCAAAATCGGACCTCAATTCGAGGTCCAATTTCCCAATTCATGAAAAACCCTATATTCTATCAAAAACAAGAAATTATACCATGAAAACCTTTGATTTCTATTGAAAAACATGTTTAATGTTGTTAGGAATTGAAAGAATTAAGTAAAAAGTGACTTACAACTGCTTTGAAGAAGAGGGAGTTCGTGAAGAATCGCCAATGGGTGTTTTTGGGTTGTGAAATGTGAAAAATGAAGCTGGAAATCGTGATTTACAGGTCTCTGTGTTCGTATTTGCGAACATGGGTTCGCAATTGCGAACCCCGACCAATTTCTGGAGTTTGAAAAATAAGCTAAGGATGGAAAGTTCGCATTTGCGAACTTTTGTTCGCATTTGCGAAGCCAAGGAAAATGCTGGGGTGTTCGCATTTGCGACATAATATTCGCATTTGCGAACAAGGCTGGCTTCAAGGGACCTTCGCAATTGCGAAGAATGCTTTGCATTTGCGAAGCCTGGCTTAACACTGAAGGCCTCGCATTTGCGTGGTTGTGTTCGCAATTGCGAACCCAAGCAGTCCTGGATGCCCTTCACATTTGCGATCAAGGGTTCGCATTTGCGAACCCTGCCTTGATCTGCCACCTTCGCATTTGCGATCAAGGGTTCGCATTTGCGAACCCTGCCTTGATCTGCCACCTTCGCAATTGCGAGAAATGCTTCGCAATTGCGAAGCTAACAGCTGGGTGAAAAACCAGCAGTGCAAAAATTCAGAATTTGATCCAACGGCCTATCAAATCTTTACCCGAGCCCCCCGGGCTCCAAACCAAACATGTACACAACATCAAAAACATATTACGAACTTGTTCGTGCGATCACATCGCCAATATCACATCGTTTTCATCAAATCAAGCCTCAAGTTCATGATTTTCATACTTTTGGTTTTCAAAACTTACAAACTTGGAACTCAAGGTCCAAAACATATCAAACGACATCCGAATGTCACCAAACTTTGCAAAAAGCACATATATAATATTTAAAACTTGTACCGGCGTCGGAACCAAAATACGAGCCCGATACCAAGGTTAATTAATTCATTTTCCTTTAACAATTACAACAAAAACAATTTCACATAAAAATTCATAACTTGGGCTCTAGGCCTCAGAATTCCACTCCGGACGTATGTCCAAGTCCAATATTTTCCTACGGACCTTTCAGGACCATCCAATCTCGGGTCCGGGTCCGTTTACCAAAATGTTGATCGAAGTCAACCATATCAATATTAATATCATTTTTCTCCAAATTTCCCATAGAATTCATATTTTCTATCACAAAAACTTTCCGGTCACATGCCCGAATCGTGCACGTAAATCGAGGCAACATGGAATGAGGTTTTCAAGGCCTCAAAAGCTCGAAATGATTAATAAAATAAGTGATGACCCCTTTGGGTCGTCACACTACAATAAGAATCTAGCTAACAATTTGTAATCACATAAACGATTAGTTCATCACCCAATAGGTTCCATCAAAACCTTAGAAAATGATTTAGCTACTCAAGCTTAAAGAAACAAGAATAATAATTGAAATCATAAATAAATACTTGATATAAAAGAAAAGACTGAGTTGAGAGGATTCTCTCTTACTAATTATCTTGCAAAAGTAGTGAAAAAATAGACAACATGCCTCTATTGGGCAAACTAGGAGTTTATATAGAGGTTTTATGGCTAAAAAACTAAGTTTGTATACAATTAGGATTGCTGCTGCGGCATCTTCCGCGGTTCGTTCGCGGTTGCGGACGGACCGCAAACAGTAAACTTCAGAGAGCCTCTTTTTTTGGCCGTTCATCCGCGGTCGCGAGTGAACCGCGGATGAACAGTCCGTCTGATTTTTTACTGATTCTTCAAGCTCACTTCACTTTAACTCTTCTCTTGGCCTTTTCATCAACATGAGACTCCAAAATAACTCCTTTTAGCATCCAATGTATCATATATACCTATAACACACAAATAAATACTAATCAAAGCATTTTGTTCTCATAAACAACATTAATTCAGCAACAAAGTGTGATTATTTACGGCATAAGTATAGTCAAATTCACCTATTATCAATACCCCACACTTAAACCTTTGCTCGTCCTCGAGCAACCTTAATCACACTTTAGGCCAATTTTAAGAATGTCTCCCCCAAAATATGTCACAAAAGCCATCTTCCTTATTAACTTAAGATATGCACAATCTTTACCTAACGGTAAACTCTCATGCCAGCACATTATTACTTACTCTATTTATTACCAAAAACTTGCAAATTTACCTTCTTCCTCTTGAGTTACATGCCCTCACAAAATTTATTGAGATAAGTTCCCACACATAAACAATTCGGAACATGGAACTTATAAATATCGAAAAAATTCACTCACTCTCAACAAAGAACATTCATATGCATACAGACACACCATAGGCTTGCCTCTAGTGTAATACTCCACTAATCGAGTTATTCAATCATATATCAATAGGTCTTTAAGGGTTGTAATGTTGGTTACGGGACGGGTAGGATACTTCTGGTTATAGTGACTAACCTCTGTAAGCACTGTTCTTTTCCTTTTTTACAACTTCCCTTTTTTTTCTTCCTTATGTCTCCCCTAAACATTCCTTCACCTTTATTTACTTTGAATCCCCACATTTCTTTTGTTGGTATAATTGACCTTTCTAATTTTCATATATACATTGATATAGCTCTTTTTCTCAGAATATCTTTTTTTTTCTCATTGCTTTGCAACACATTTACATTATTTTGGCCAGTTCACTATTTTCTACCATTCATTCTTGATTTTCCCTTTTTCAATCTCCCTTCACCCCACACTTAGACTTTTGCATATTCATTACAATACAAGTGCTTCTAGGAGGTAAAGTAGAACAATATAATAATTTGAAGAACAAGTAGAACAATATAATAATTTGAAGAACATTCAAGAGTTATAAAAAAAAATAGGCTTTAAGCTCAAAGGGGTTAACTAAGATGTTATGTACGGGTGAATTCATGTCTATTGGTATATAAGGGGTTACACAAAGAAATGCCTCTATCCTTTCTACAACCAATCAACTTCTATTTCGCTTTGCAAACACACAGGGCAAGTTCTAGGCATCATGTAAAGCATACAATGTAAGTAAAACCTCACACACAAATGGCATGCAACTCATTTGGAATCCGGTTCATCTACACTGTCCTATCGATGTTCAAGCAAGCATTATTGTGCAAATTTAAGGCATATTTACATTCTATAGTCAAGCTTAGAAAATACATTCTCAAGTTCAATTTAAGCTTTTGCTAATGTGCATACTCGGGGTTACATGTTACCCCTTTTCCTCTAATCATAAAAAAAATCTACATAACCCGGTTCAAATAAAAACCCTTGGAAAAGAACTGTGGTCAAAAGAAAAATCAAGGGGGAGATGATACACTACCTAGAAAAAGAAAATAAAAGAAAGAAAAATTCCTACGTAGACTGCTTCCCTCAAGAGTACTTGTCCTAAATAGTCCGTCATCAGGAAGAGTCCTCTACTCATATTTTTGTATTTTTTTAAAATTTTCTGATTTTTTTTGTGTTTTTTTTATATTAACCACTACAACTAATATATACATCATATACAAGATAAGTCACCCACGCTACACTTAAAAACATGTCATGTCCCCATGACATCAAGAAAGATAAGGCACAAGAGGGGCGAGAAAACTTACCTGAGACTCACTCGGAGTCGGAGACGGTGGATGGATCGACGTGACATGCTCGTCCAAGTGCTCTAAGCCATACCATAAACCTGTTGTCTGACCGAGCTTGCCTCTGAGACATAGAGTCTAAACGCGTGTGCAAGCCATCAACGGAGGTGCGCAGATCAGCAACATCCTCCTCCATGGACCTAAGCATAGGTCGTGAGGACTCGGACCTAGACATACTCGCTCTACGGTGAGCACGCCTGGAAGGTCCGGCTGAATCAATGGAGTGCCTGGCCCAGCTAACCGGTACAGGGTCGTCCTCCTCATCCAAGTCAATTGGGTTAGTGTCTCGTCCAACCCGGATTTGAGAAGCTCTAAACAGAGCTTTTGGTAGTAGGTCACCATCAGTGGCAGAGACTGAGGTCTGATGGAGGAGACACAGTATAGTGACAAGAGATGGGTAGTAAAAACCCCTGGCAGTGAGGGATCCCCTCAACACCATCTCATCACTAATTAAGCGGGCGATGTCAATGTCCCGCTGTGTTACAAAACACCAAGTTAGAAGTGCCCTATTAAAATTGACATCTATGGTGTTGCTAGAGGGCAAGAGCCGGTTACATATTATGGAAAACCAGCATTTAGCGGTGTGTGTAAAGCAATTAGAATGCAGTGTTTTATTTCTAATCCACACAGGGTTGTCGTCTACACATAAGGCCTCAATTACCATGTCCCATGTGACACCTGGCCTATCATGGCAATAGTCGACATCACTAGTGTGAATTGGCAGTCTAAGTGCCTGCCTAATAGTAGCAGCATGGGCAAAGCCATCCTTACCTCTGACGAATACCATCCTGGCCATCAAGTAAGGAGTATTGGCATAGAATTCCCTGACAAGCATCTTGTTCACTAGAGGAGGTGAGTCAAATAGGAACTCTATTTCGCGTCTGCGAATTTCGTCATATATTTCAGGCTTCTCAGAGCGGAGGGCTATTTGGTCAACTTCAACTTCCTGGAGCTATTTCTTAGCTTCCTTAGTGTCAAACCCAGCCTCCGCCTCTTCGCAGGCGAACCTTGACTCATCATAAGTAGGTTGCCTCAAAGAACTAGCACCATGTCGAGATCTCTTAGGGGCCATGATCCTGCACAAATAAGATAACCAAAAATTTGCAAATTGTTAGTCACCGGTTGGCTACTCAGACTTCGCCATCCGTGGAATATCACAATTGACCATTTTTGTGCAATCACCTCATAACTCCTATACTTATTTTCTTATCTAACGATTTTACACATGCCTATTCAAGCACCCCCACACTTAATTATTTTGGCACTCTAACAATACCCAATCAACCTAAGCCATCCCCATATACAACAACAACCAATTCACTACTTGGGCATTATGTCTCCTAAAAATACATTCATCAATTATTACCAAGGACAATTGCCCAACTTGGCCAACCAACCAACACATATAATCATAACACTTTTGGGTCTCCAAAGCACATATTTAGCATTATAAACTCAATTGGAGACCCAACAACCCAATCTTTACGAAACTTTCAATCATATCACAAGGTTCCTTAAGAAAAAGTCATGGAACATTCAATGTGCAAAAAGAAACCAAGTAATATTCATGAACTACCCTAAACTAACATTATATAATTAAGTCTACAAAATAAACATTCAAGAACTAAGAGAAAAAAATAAAAAAAATGAGAGTAGAGAAACTTACTAGTTAGAGTAATGGAGGAGTATGGTGGAAGAGGGAGATTGATTTGGAGAACAAAAGGGTGGGAGTTTGTAGAGAGAAGGGAGAGAATTTGTGTTAGAGAGAGAGAGGATTTGAGAGATGGGGGGCGGCGGTTTGGGGGATATGGGAAGGGGGGTTATGTTTTAGGGTTTAAAGGGGGGGGGGGAAGAAAATAAAAAAAAAATCTTTTTATTTTTACTGACCGCGGAACTGACCGCGATTGTTCGCAGTTCGTTCGCGGCCGCGGATGGACTATGAACAGTCAATGTTCAGAGGGGTCATATTTTTGCGGTTCGTTCGCGGTCGCGGACGAACCGCGAACAGAGAAAAATTTAGAGAGGTCATTTTTCCGCGGTTCATCCGCGGTCGTGGATGGACCGCGAATAGTGATCCTCTGAAATTTTTCTTCTCCGCTAGTCAGCAATTATTATTTTAATATATACTAACTACAATGAGAATACTTACAACATGTTCGTGGGTTGCCTCCCACGTAGCGCCTGAGTTAACGTCGCGGCACGACTCATCTTAGCGCATTTTAAGGCTCGCTAGACCTTTGAGGTTCATCCAACCGTAATTCTACCTTGTCCTCTATGTCTTCCAAGCCTACATAAGGTTTCAACCGCTGTCCATTAACCTTGAATGTGCGTGATCCATCCATGGTTTGAATTTCCACAGCTCCTGACTCAAATGCCTCAATTACCCGGAAGGGTCCTGACCATCTTGATTTCAATTTACCTGGGAACAACCGTAATCTTGAATTGTATAATAGTACTTTGTCCCCGCTTTTGAAGTTTCCCTCAATGATATTTTGATCATGAATATGCTTCATTCTCTTTTTATATAGTCTAGTGCTTTCAAATGCCAGATACCGAAATTCTTCTAATTCATGCAACCCAATCAGCCTTGATTTCCCCGCTTCGTCCAAGTTGAGATTCAATTGTTTCAGTTCCCACTATGCTTTGTGCTCTAATTCAACCGGTAGGTGACAAGATTTCCCAAACACCAATTTGTATGGTGACATGCCAATTGGTGTCTTGAATGCTGTTCTATAAGCCCATAGTGCGTCATCAAGCTTTCTGGACCAGTCCGTCCTTGTGGCGTTCACTGTTTTAGTCAATACACTCTTTATCTCCCTGTTGAAGACCTCAACTTGCCCGCTGGTCTGCGGGTGATACGGAGTGGCCACACGGTGTTTCACATCATACTTGGCCAATAATTTCTCAAACGCCCGGTTGCAAAAGTGTGTGCCCCCGTCACTGATGATAGCCCTTGGAGTCCCGAAACGGGTGAAAATATTCTTCTTCAAAAACCCCACCACCACCTTAGCATCATTGGTGGGTAATGCTGCAGCTTCCACCCATTTGGACACGTAGTCAATTGTCACAAGTATGTACTTAATGTCGTATGAGCTAATAAAGGGTCCTATGAAGTCTATTCCCCATACATCGAACACTTCAACTTGCTGGATTGGGTTCATTGGCATTTTATGACGCCGGGAGATATTCCCAGTACGTTGACATTCGTTTCAACCGCTCATCCACAAGTGTGCATCTTTAAACACCATTGGTCAATAAAAACCGGCCTCAAGTATTTTGGTAGATGTACGTATTCCTCCAAAGTGACCGCCATATGCTGAAGCGTGACATGCTTGCAAAACAGAAGATTGTTCTATCTCGCAGACGCATCTCCAGATCATGTTATCTAGACATATCCTAAACAAATAGGGTTCATCCCAATAATAAAGCTGACTTTCACGAAAAAATCTTTTCCTCTGGACCGATGAGAGTTTGTGAGGAACAATACCACTGGCTAGGTAATTAGCATAATCAGCATACCATGGTGCTTCAAGGAGAGTAGTGGTGAGCAGCTGCTCGTCTGGAAAGGTTTCCAGAATTTTTCCTCACTCTCTTTGACAATTTCAGCTCCTTCAAGTCGTGACAAATGATCAGCAACTTGATTTTCAGTGCCCTTCCTATCCCTAATCTCGAGGTCGAACTCTTGGAGAAGCAGCACCCAATGAATCAGGCGCGACTTAGAGTCTTTTTTATCAATTAGATATCTTAAAGCTGCATGGTCTGTGTATACAATTACCTTGGATCCTATGAGATAGGACCGGAATTCGTCAAATGCGAACACGACCGCAAGCATCTCCTTTTCTGTCACTGTGTAGTTTATCTGTGGTCCACTCAAGGTTCTACTTGCCGAGTATATTGGATGCATCAGCTTGTCTTTTCTTTGGCCCAGCACTGCCCCCACTGCATAGTCACTTGCATCACACATTAGCTCAAAAGGTTGCTCCCAGTCGGGGGCAATGATGATGGGTGTTGTGACCGACCTCTTCTTCAGTTCCTCAAAAGCAATCCTGCATTCTTCAGAAAAAATAAAAGGGTGATCTTTTTCAAGTAACTTACAGAAAGGGTTTGATATTATGGAGAAGTCCTTGATGAACCTCCGGTAAAAACTAGCGTGCCCAAGAAAGCTTCTTATGGCCTTAACGTATGTTGGTGGAGGTAGCTTTGCAATGACATCAACTTTAGTACGGTCTACCTCAATGCCTTTTCTTGAAATCCGGTGCCCCAATACTATACCTTCTTGTACCATAAAATGGCACTTCTCCCAGTTTAGCACTAAGTTTGTTTCCATGCACTGTTTCAGCACTCTTGTCAAATTGGCAAGGCATTCATCGAATGAATTCCCTACCACTGAGAAATCATCCATGAACACCTCCATAATGTCTTCCACCATATCGGTGAAAATAGCCATCATGCACCTTTGCAATGTGGCAAGTGCATTGCATAGTCCGAATGGCATCCTCCTGAAGGCAAAAATGCCATACGGACATGTGAAGGAGGTCTTCTCTCTATCTTCGGGGGCTATGGAGATTTGATTGTACCCCGAATATCCATCCAGAAAGCAAAAGTGGGACCTCCCTGCCAACCTGTCAAGTATTTGATCAATGAAGGGAAGTGGGAAGTGATCTTTGCGGGTGGCTAGATTCAACTTCCTATAGTCCATGCATATTCTCCATCCGGTGACGGTTCTAGTTGAAATCAATTCATTATTCTCGTTTTTCACTACTGTCATGCCTCCTTTCTTTGGCACACATTGTACCGGGCTAACCCAGCTGCTGTCTGAGATTGGGAAGATGATTCCCGCGTCTAGCCACTTTATTACCTCTTTCTTCACAACTTCCTTCATGTTAGGGTTCAGCCTTCTTTGATGTTCCCTGGAAGGTTTGTGTCCCTCTTCCAGGAGAATTTTATGCATGCAATATGTGGGGTTGATCCCCTTTATGTCTGCCATGGTCCACCCAATGGCAGTCTTGCATTCCTTGAGTACCTGTATAAGCTTTTGGGCCTGCACATCTAACAAACTAGATGAGATAATAACAGGTAAAGTGGAGTTAGGACCTAGAAATTCATACCTGAGATGTGATGGTAGTGGTTTAAGCTCAAGCTTTGGTGGCTCTTCTATGGATGGCTTTGCAGGCGGGGTCTCTCTTTTCTCTAAGTGTAGAGGCTCGAACTCAAGCTCTCTCTGCCAAAATCCCTTGCCTTCCAGAGATAGTACCCATTCAGCTAAACTTTCACCATTTACCTCTTCCATGTTCATCAGGCATGCTTGAAGTGGATTTTCAATGGTTAATTTTGCATCGTCTGTCTCCACTATCACATCAACCGCATCAATAAGAGAGCAGTTTGCGAACTCACTAGGGTGCCTCATGGATTTTTTCACATTGAAGATGATTTCCACATCATTCAACCTCATCTTGAGTTCCCTAGTTTCACAATCAATTATAGCTCTCCCGGTGGCTAGGAATGGTCTTCCTAGGATTATGGGAATTTCTTCGTCGACCTTGCAATCAAGAATAACAAAATCGGTGGGAAACACGAACTTCCCTACCTGGATAAGCACATCATCTATAATACCAAATGGACGCTTAACCGTCCTGTCAGCAAGATGTAATAACATAGAGGTAGGCCTGGCTCTCCCAATGCCTAACCTCTTATAAATGACTAAGGGCATAAGATTAATGCTTGCCCCCAAATCACACAAAGCCTTGGTAAAGGCATAATACCCTATAGTGCATGGGATGGTGAAGCTACCTGGATCAAATAACTTCTCAGCAATGGGTCTGGAGGCCACTGCACTACAAGTCTGGGTAAGTGTTACGGTGGCCAAGTCTTGGAAATAAAATTTCCGTGACATCAAATCTTTCATCATCTTAGCATAACAAGGCATTTCTTTTAAAGCTTCAATTAAAGGAATGTTTACCTGGATTTGCTTGAGCATCTCAAAGAACTTTTTGTATTGTTCTTCTTTCTGGTGTTTGGCCAACCTTTGGGGGAATGGTGGTGGAGGCCTCTTCTTCCCAATGACTTGGGACTTTTCTTTCTATATCACTTTCTCTTCAATCTACTGCTCTACCTGTTCATCTACTTTCTCCGTTCCCTTCTTTGCCTCTTTATTTTCAGCAATTGGCTGGACTATAACTTCTGTCAACCATGTGGATTCCTCCAGTTCAATGGGCAATGGAGGGAGTGTCTCAGCCTGTCTGTCGATTTTCTCACTTTCTTTCTCAGCATCAAGATCTCTACCGCTTCTCAGAGTCACTGCCATCATCTGCTTTGGGACTTGGTCTTTTGGGTTTGTTTGTGTGTCTGCAGGCAATGTCCCTTGAGGACGATTGTTGAGAGACATAGCAATCTGGCCCACCTGTACTTCAATATTCTTGATGACTGCATCATGTGCATCTATCCTCTCATTGGTTTTGGCATTTGACCCAATTATCTGCTGCATCATAGCTTCCAATCTTGCAAACCCATCGTCATGTCTACCCCCATGTGGTGGTGGAGGCGGATGATATCCCTGCTGCTGATTGTTGAAATTCTGAGGTCTAGGATATGGAGCCATGTTGTGTGGTGGCCTCATACCTGCTGCATTAAATTGTGGCTGAGGAGGCCTATACTGCATTGGAGCATGCTGACCCCAACTCTGGTTACCTTGTCGCCGCCCTCCATAGTTAGCCACATAATTCATGTCTTCATGCTGATGATGTTCTTGGTGTGCATCCCATGGATTACCTATGGGTTGGCCAATGCAAGATGTGCATAAACCACCATTGGTAATATCTACAATATGAACCTGCTGCTTGACCCCAGATTCTTCCACCTTCTTTGTTAGAATGCTCATTTGTGTCAATAAGGTTGCCATGTTCTCCTCCATGTGCTGGATGGATTCAGAGGTACAGAGTGTACTACTGGTGTGATAGGAGCATTCCTGGTCGTCCACCCGGAATTTTGAGCCATCTTGTGTAGCAAATTTTGGCCCTCTCTCCAAGTCTTGCTCAGAAAAGTCCCACCTGCTGAAGCATCTACAATATTCTTCATACTATCTTAGAGCCCCATGTAGAACCTTTGACCCAACATCTGCTCGGGAATCCCATGGTGAGGACACATAACAAGCATACCCTTGAATCGGCCCCAAGTTTCATGTAATGTCTCCATTGGTTTCTGCTTGAAGCTCACAATCTCATCAATTTGCTGAGCTGTCTTGTTAGGTGGATGAAACTTGTTGTGGAATTGCTTGACTAACTCATCCCAAGTTGCAATGGAGTTTATGGGGAGTGAGTTTAGCCATATCCGTGCATCTCCTGTAACTAAGAACAGAAAGAGTAATAATCTGATGGCTTCCGGAGTTACATTCGGTTGCCTCTATGTCTTGCATATCGAGAGAAAGTTCTTCAGGTGTTGCTGTGGATCTTCAACCTGAGACCCAGAGAATAATCCTTTGTTTTGCAACAAGTGTAGCATGTTGTTAGTGATCTGGAAAGACTCATCTTGAATTGCTGGCACAACGATGGCAGTTGCCAAATTATCCGTTGTGGGTTGTACCCAGTCAAACAGTGCACCTTCCTGTGCCTCCTGCGCCTCTTGCATATTTAACCTGGCTTGCCGGTTTTGTTCATTTACGTCACCCATGTCGAAGTCTAGTTTGATTGGTTATTGAGATTGCTGAATTTGTTTGATAGCCTTGTTACGTGCCCGGAAAGTTTGCTCGAGGTCTGAGAGTCCTTCAATTAGTTCTCCAGTCCTTACAGATTTTCTAGGCATGCACCTGAGTACCCAAATCAACAACCGTCAAAATATTCAATGTAAAGTGTAGAAAGAACCTGACTACACAAGAATCTTGAAGTTCTGTCAATGGCAATTGATAATTCCGTTAAGTCCTCGGCAACGACACCAAAATTGATTCACGTCCAAGCAACGGTCGTAGTCAATATAACCTGGTCTAATAAGTCCAAGATCGATCCCACAGGGAATTAACCTACCAATTACAACTTTCACAACCCAAGAGTACTTCCGAATCAAGTTCCCAAACTTTTGAGTATATATTGTAAGATTTTCGAATCACTACTTTGCAATAAAAAAAGTCTTAAAAGAAAGAATTGAATATTGGTAAAATAATATGGAGAAGGACTAAGGTATTGATTTCCCCTATTGATGGAATCCCTTATTGTTATGCTCATACAAATTGTTAATATATTCTATCAATCATGAATGCTATTTGTATCGTAATCCTCTCCCGAGCAATTACAATAATTTACTAGTGCACTCTCCCGAGCTACCCTAGCTAGCTTTAATTTGAATAGTTCACTTAAGATTGCACCCAAGACTTCGTTATTCCTAACCCCGCCTTTACGCCTAAAGTTATAGATTCCTCCAATAACCTAGGTGTGGTGTTGTTCAACAATATACCTAAATATGCACTTTTTTCCAAGTTATGCACACTAAATAGGCACTGCTAATTGGGAGCTCTACCAATTAACTACTATAAGAATGGAGTTGAACAAATAGAAATCTAGCTAACAATTTGTAATCACATAAACGATAAGTTCATCACCCAATAGGTTCCATCAAAACCTTAGAAAAGGAATTAGCTACTCATGCTTAAAGAAACAAGAATAATAATTGAAATTATAAATAAATACTTGATATAAAAGAAAAGAATGAGTTGAGAGGATTCTCTCTTACTAATTATCTTGCAAAAGTAGTGAAAAAATAGACAACATGCCTCTATTGGGCAAACTAGGAGTTTATATAGAGGTTTTATAGCTAAAAAACTAAGTTTGTATACAATTAGGATTGCTGCTGCGGTGTCTTCCACGGTTCGTCCGCGGTCGCGGACGGACCGCGAACAGTAAACTTCAGAGAACCTCTTTTTTCGCGGTTCATCTGCGGTCGCGAGTGAACCGCGGATGAACAATCCGTCTGATTTTTCTCTGATTGTTCAAGCTCACTTCACTTTAACTCTTCTCTTGGCCTTTTCATCAACATGTGACTCCAAAATAGCTTATTTTAGCATCCAATGTATCATATGTACCTATAACACACAAATAAACACTAATCAAAGCATTTTGTTCTCATAAACAACATTAATTCAACAACAAAGTGTGATTATTTAGGGCATAATTATAGTCAAAATTCACCTATTATCACTTTCCTAATGAATGTCAAGTAAATGTCACAATTTAATCAACTAAGAACAGGAATATCATGAATTGGACAATTCAAGTAAAGTGAGTTCCAACAATTTGCGCATGTACAAGCCCGTCACCTCGCGTACAAGGCATTTAAATTATCACATAACATCCTAGGGGTAAAGGTTCCCCCACACAAGGTTAGACAAGCCACTTACCTCGACTTCGGTACAAAACCGCTAAGAGACAACTCTTTTGCCACGAATATCGGCCTCCACAGGTGTAATATCTGATCAAAATCAATAGAAATACATCAAAATAGGCCAATTGGGCATTACCCAATTGAAACAATTCAAAATACACCAAATCCACAAGTTGCCAAAACCCTACTTTCGGTACGCTTCTCGTAAAATTACAAAAGTCACATATTCGGAATCCTCGTCTCAACACGAGTCTAAGCATATAAAATTTACCAAATTCGGACTCCATTTGCCCATTCAAATCCTTGGCTTTCTATAATCCAAGCCTAGGGTGAAAAACATCCATAATACACCCTTAATTCCTCTAATTTCATGAGTTAATTGCATAATTATTAGTATAAAACCATAATTTGAGTCCATAGTTGATTACCTTAAGAATCTCCATGAATTTCCCTTCAAAATCGCCCAAATCGCCTCTTTAGTCCGAGCCCTAAATGTTTTAGAATGTTCTGAAATTTCTAACTTCTGATATTATTAATCCTTCTGCGATTTCCGCTTATGCGGACAAAAATCTCGCACATGCGAGTCCGCATCTGCGATCAATTGGTCGTTTCTGCGATTCCAACTCTAGCCGGCCACTTTCGCACCTGCGGACCAGGTCTCGCACCTGCGAGTCCGCATTTGCGGAATCACCTCTGCATCTGCGAAGGTCCACCCAATGACTGCCTATCCGCTTCTGCGACCTACGACTCGCAGAAGCGATTTCGCACCTGCGATGCCCCCTTCCGCTTCTGCGGAAGCTCCTGGACCATCCCCCTTTCACATCTGTGAGCCATCCTCCGCTCCTACGATTCCGTTTTTGTGGTTCCCAATCCACAGAAGCGAAAATGCTGGTGCAAATTATGACAGCAACTCATATAACTCAAAATCCTTCCGTTTAACCTCCCAAACTCATCCCGAGGCCCCCGGGACCCCAACCAAAATTGAAATTATAATCTAAATCACCATACGAACTTGTTCAAATCATAAAAACACGCCTTTAGACACAGAAATCACCAAATCAAAGCGAATTCAAGCCTAAGTTTCATCCAAAACTTCCGAAACCTACATGCTTTCAAAAACCCGACCAAATGATGTCCGAATGACCTGAACATTTGCAGACATATCCAAAATCACCTAACGAAGCTACTGCACTTGTTGGAATTCCATACCGATGCCCGGATCAAAATCTCACCTATCGATCGGATTTCCAAAAATTTCAAACTTCGGCATTTCAAGCCTAATTGAGCTACAGGACCTCCAAAATACATTCCGAACGCGCTCCCAACCCCGAAATCACCTAACAGAGCTAATGGAACCATCAGATTTCCGTTCCGAGGCCGTCTTATTACTGTTCCGAATACAAGCCAATTTTCAACTACAAAGTTCTCATTTAGGGACTAAGTATCCCAAAACACTCCAAATTTCAGAACCGACCCTCCCGGCAAACCACAATAGTAGAAATGAACTTAGGGGAACAGTTAAATTGGGGATCAGGGCGTAAATTTCAAAAATGACCGGTCGGGTCATTACATCAATAGTGTAGTCAGTTAATCAATAACTACCTCCCCAACTTGGCTCGGAGCCATAATCAAAGAACTTTTAGCCACTCGTAGCATCCTTACTCAAGTGACGTCACAATGTTATAGTGAAATTAAACTCAAGTCATTTACAAGCTTTAGCGGAGACTCGAATCATCAGAAATCTTAATTCTTTTGCACTTCTTGTATTCATTCAAACACAATAGTTAAGCCCACTCTTTAGGCGACAAAAATTTTACTAAGTCCCAAATTTTTCAAAAATTTCGGTAGAGTTTCCTTTGTAATTGGGCCTATCCACCTGCCAGAGAATCACCAAAACCATCCTACCAACACGTCTACAACTCGACAAGACATCAGAATGTATATCAACAACATTAATCTCAATACTACACGAATTATATTATCAATACATGGACATGTGTTGCATCTGCTCGAATCATAACATATATCAAATACCTTTCAATTACGCATAAGAATCAGCTCACCTAAGGGCACTCCGCAAGAGATAACCCACATGCATCGCCTCAATTTAGTATTTCAGCACACCTTCCACCATGATACGCATCACGTGGCTATCTAGACGACATTCCCACAATTAGGGACAATACTGAACATATAACTTCATAATACCACCTCATAAAATTAGCACCTTGGTGCTCAAGCCATAAATTCGGCCTCAAGTCCTTCAGACTGACCCAACGTGAAACTTACAGAGATTACATCTCACCCCTCAATCGGGGAATCACAAACCATCAAGGCAATTATATTACTGAGCGCTCGAGTGCGCATACAGACGTGTGAAAGGAATCTCAAGAATTAAACCTCTTGCTGAATCAAGTACGCACGATAAGAATTCCAAGAAAATGTGAAGTGTTTCCTAAAGGTCTGCAGCCTCCCGAGGATAAATACAGGCGTCCCCGTACCGATCCATGAGACTCTACCAACCGGCTCAAGACTCATAAGGCCTAGTAACCTAGGCTTTGATACCAACTTGTCACGACCCTAAAAAACCCGGTCGTGATGGCGCCCAACACATTACTAGGCCAGCCCGACCAAACATTCATAACATAGAGCTATCAGCTCTCACTTTACCCATTTTAGGCATAAACAGCAATAATATAATGAAATGACATCTAGCACATCGGGAATAGATATCCCAAAATGAGTATAAACTTCCCACCGAATCAGGAGTCATAAGTCATGAGCCTCTACCAGAATTTATAAACTGTGATAGTGTATACAACTGTGCACAAGTGTGGGATAGACAGAACAAAATAAAGATAAACTGGAGAGTTAGGTCCTGCGGACGTTAGCAGCTACCTCGACTGTCCAAATGCACTCCCGAGCAGCCATAAAATCAGCTCTGTTGTGATGTTGCTAGATCTGCACACAAGGTGCAACGAGTCGGGTGTGAGTACTTCCAACTCAGCGGTAATAAAAGTAAATAATGCTGAAGAAAAGAAAACCACACAAAGCACTATCTCATGCTACACAATATAGAACTATCTTTAAACTTCAAAACACTATCATTTTATTTCCTTTTAGCATATGTGAGTAGATTATTTAGAAATCTCATTTTTAGCTTTCTTTCCTTCATGATAACATACCAGTACCTGGGTACAATCTCAAGCAGTACAAGTTTGCACTCAAATCAATCCCTTGGGCTCAGCACTCCTTAATAATTACCACCAAGGGATATGGTCAATAAGGCAAATAAATCATGTATGCCAATAATATATAAGTGCTATATGTTATACCATGTAGTACAAAGAAACCAATGTATGTATGCAATACAATGCATATGACGATGTAGCGTACAATCCGATCCATGCAAAGGCACCCGCGCTCACTGTGGAGGTTCAGACTCCGGAGGGGCTCCTACAGCCCAAGCGCAATATCAATATCACACCTGCTGCAGCGCATAGTCCGATCCATATACCACTGTGGCGTGCAGTCCGATCCATGCATGTGTATGCATATGCTCACATAAATCGTCATGCCCTAATATATGGCCCTCGACCCCAATCAGTCTAGCAAATAATCAAGAAAAGCCCCTCGGGCAACAGTATCATATTATCTCACAGCTAAAAATGTCATTAAGACCTTGTTCAAGTTTTTTCATAACCTTATAAAAATGCTAAATAGCAAAATACCATTTAAAACCTTAGGTTGAGACAAAATATGCACAGTGTTATCAAGACAATAATACCAATCCCTGAAGGATTCAGATAATCGACATGAAGCCCAAGCATGATAATGAGTCCAATTCATGATAACTAATATCTTTTATTAGGTTGTCAATTCAATTTCAAGCAATTAGGTAGTATTTTTATTAAGCGGGACAGACCAAGTCACAATCCCCAATGGTGATCTACCCCACGCCTATTATCCGGCGTGCAAGTCACCTCAATACAGCACTAGGATGTGCAAGTCCGGGGTTTACTAACCCTCAGGACATCATTTACAAGTATTACCCACCTCGAAACGGCGAGAAATCTAGTCCGCGACGCCATTGCTCCTCAACCGGCCTCCTCGCGCTTCCAATCTATCCAAAATCATACAAACATCGATGAAGCTCGATTTCTAAAAGATGGGGTTTTAGCCATACATATCTGAAATTCGCCCCTTAATAATACTACAATGATCCAATACAGTATGTAACTTCAATCTACAACACAACATTCAATAGGGCCAATATTAGTCATAAATCCCATAACTTGTGCCATCTAGGCCTATTATCAAACATCTTGTAGGCATAAGTATTTACACCTCTTAACTATAGCATTGGTTCCTCCAACTATCACCATTAACCAATAATTTATCTCACTATCATTCTTTAGCAATTTATACTCCTACCATCACGTGTGTGATTAACCATTAACACCCACACCAATAAAATTCCAACAAATATACACATTTAAGTCCCTACCATGTTCATGTATTTAAATTAGGGATTTATAGCTTCCAACAACCATACTATAAGTTGTAATACTTGATTCAAACTCATATTCCCATAATAACACCATATGTGTATGTCTAAGGTATAGGATTACCTCTTGTAGATCAAATCTTGAAAGACAACTTTGGGGTGTTCTTGAGATTTTGAAGAAATCCTATGAAATCCAACCAAAATCATGTTGTAACTAGTGATTGAGAAGAGAAATTACCATAAAAACACACTTAAAAACTTACCTTAGGAGTGCAATTGAGTGCCTTGGTCGAATTGGGGGTGTTGGGGAAGCCCTAGGCTTGAGAAATGACTCAAGTTCTGTCATTTCCCATCCTTAGGTATATTTAGGGACCTGCTACTAGCGCGCCCGCGCTAATGGCCGCGCTAGTGAGGCAGAATATAACCCAATTAGCGCAGGCTACTAGCGCTCCTGCGCTAAGGCCGCGCTACTGAAACATGCCCAGTAAAATGGTCATAACTTTCTGTATACGCCTCCAAATGACGCACGGTTCATTACGTTGGAAACTAGACTCAAAGGGCTTTAATTTGATAGGTTGTGAGTCACACAAATCTTTATATAACGGGAGATATGATCGTTGAAAGTGAGGTCTTGTGCACACTCATTTACATCTTCGCCTATTATGAAGTTTTTCAACTTCAAAAGTTCCTGTTAACAATCCGAAATCACCCCGAGGCCCCTGGGACCTCAACCAAAAATACAAACACCTCCTAAAACATCATACCAACTTGTTCCAATCATCGACATGCATAAAACAACGCCAAGACCATCAAATTACATCGAATTCAAGCCTAAGTTCTTCTAAAACTCCCAAAACACGCATTTAATCAAAAACCCAACCAAACCACGTCCGAGTGACCTGAAATTTTGTACACATATCCCAAATCACCTAAAGAAGCTACAACAACTCTCGAAATTTCATTCCGACACTCAGATCAAAATCTCACCTATCAACCGGAAGTCGCTAAAATACTAACTTCGCCAAAATATGCTAACTTCTTCACCGAACTTCTAAAATTACTTCCGATTGCGGTCCTAAGCCCTAAATAATCTCCCGGAGCTAACCGAATCATCGGAATTCAATTACGAGCCTTCTAACTCACAAGTCAACATTCAATTGACTTTTCTAGCTTAAGTCTTCTTAAAAGAGGCTAAGTGTCTTATTTCTTAACAAAATTACTCCAATTAAATTCTTAAGCACCCAAAATTGATAATGAAACATAAGGCAACACAATGTGGGAAACACGGGGCAGTAACACCTAAGACGACGGGTCGGATCGTCACAAGAGGTAATACAGTAAGAAAAATTTATGTTTCTACAATTATTAGAGTACTATGGTGCCAATATAGCTTAATCCGGCCATTATAAAGGTAATAACTTGGAGTAAGATGTAAATGAAATACTAACTATACGAAATTAAAGTTTAATATTTATACATGCCCTAATAATTTCGGATTTCGGATCGGATAGGGTTACAATTATATCAATCCAAATCCAATCCGAATATTCGAAATTTTAATAAACACAATTCGAAACTCAAAATTTAAACTCTAAAATTAAGTAGATCAGTTCGGATTTCGGATATCCGATCCAAATAAACAACCCTAACCACATGTGAAAAAAAGAAGAGAAATGACATAAACCTATGACATCTACGAGGGAAAAATAATTTTTCATTTGATTTCTTTGTTGGCAAAGTACATAATCCACCCATCAAACTTAGGACAAAATCTCTCTTACATACCTGTTGAACACGAGTTTTATTTTACACACCAAACCTTTCAAAAATGTGTAAAAAATACACCTTTTTGATTACGTGTCACTCGCGTATTTTTCACACACAAGAGGCAAGTGAACGGTCAAAAATTTGTGTCTAAAGGCATTTTGACAGCCCTATCCAGCCTTTTCATTTTTCCAAATACTTTTCTTTATTTTTTAGAATAAAAAATCCACTATTCTTTTCCATCTTCTTCCATTATTGCTGCATTTCTTCTTATGCCACCATACATACCACCAAATATATTTGCAAAGATCTAGAGGAGGACCAAAAAAAAATATTCAACATCGTCGAAGTAATTTTTTTTTTAACCCCTCCCAAATTAGGAGGATCTATAGTGTTTCCACACTTCCCCTCCACGGTGACTCGAACCCAGGACCTAACGGTCGTAGGTGGAGGTGCTTACCAACTGAGCAAGCCTCACTTGTCTCGTCGAAGTAATTTAATAACCATATCCAACTGAGTTCTTTAAAATTATTTAAGTGTGCTAGATTTAAAAGTTTATCACAAGTTGTGTGAAAGATGAGTGAAAAATTCAAAAAACACCATTGTTGAGCTATTGAAAAAGCATGAAAATTCAATTGAATCTTGTTAATTTTGGATTTTTGAATTGAACATGTAACTCAATTTTGATTGACTAGTTAAAGTTACTTGGCAATCTCTTTGTAATAGAATATTGAAAATCCAATTAAGATGCTACTTGCTAATTTCTTCCCGTTTGTGACTCGATCCAAAAGAAATAGTAATTACAAAAATTTTAAAAGTTCTTTTATTTGTCCTTTGATTCTAAGTTAATATTTTTTTTTGGGTCTTGCTTGAAATTTTTCTCAAGAACAATGATAATGGAAGACAAGGTGGGGAAGATGAAGAAAGGGGTATATATGTAATTTTAAGTATATATTTTTTTTTAAATTAATGAGACATGTCACCAACATATTGATGCGTGATACATATACATTTTAAGTGATACACATATATTTTATGAAACTGGTCCAGCATGAAAGTGATGTGTAATTGATACACTTTTAAAAGGTTTAATATATAAAATAAAACTCATATTTAACAGGTATATAAGAGATATTTAATCCTAAGTTTGATAGGTAGATTACTTATTTTGCCTTTTCTTTTCCAACATAAAGTGACATGTCGAAGCACCTTTGTCCACTGCCACGTGTCATAGCACTAGAGACAAAAGGGTAAATTGGTCCAATAATCACAACTCTTGTGGCAGCAACAATAGCTCATTTATTAACTACTTCTACATAACACCAAAATGAAATAACCCCTCTTTCAACTTAGGGTTTCAACCTCAAATCCATCATTCTCCACAAAACAAAGAGAGAGAAGAGAATTAACCAAATCAAACAAAGATGCCGAAGAACAAGGGTAAGGGAGGTAAGAACAGGAAGAGAGGAAAGAACGAAGCTGACGATGAAAAAAGAGAGCTTGTTTTCAAAGAAGATGGACAGGAATATGCTCAGGTTTTACGTATGCTTGGTAATGGACGTTGTGAAGCTATGTGTATTGATGGAACGAAGCGTCTTTGTCATATACGTGGTAAGATGCATAAAAAAGTTTGGATCGCTACTGGTGACATCATCCTTGTTGGTCTTCGTGATTATCAGGTAAAAGATCCAATTTTTATGGTATTTCTTTATTTTGTGCATTTCCAGACACCACTTGTGGGATTAGGCTGGGTTTGTTGTTGTTTATTTTGTGTATTTGTTTTGTGAAATTCGTTGGTTTTTTTTTTTAAGGTTGTCTTTTGTGGAAAGAAGTTTCGTGTATTTTTTGTTCGTGCCCAGATGCCTTTTTTGGATGATGGTGGTGTTCGGGATAGCTTGTGCCCACCTCCCATCGGCACCTAGACTTAGACAGATGGGATATGGGCGTGCCGAGATGCTTTTTTTGGATGATGGTGGTGGTCGGAATAGCTTGCTCCCACCTCCCATCAGCACTTAGACTTAGGTAGATGGCATGCAAAGATACAACAACAACAACGAACCAAGTATAATCCCAAAAGTGGGGTATGTGGAGAGTAGAGTGTACGTATATCTTACCTTCTAGAAGGTAGAGATGCTGTTTCCGATAAATGTAGAGATGCTGTTTCTGATAGACTCCCACATCAAGTTTAGAATTTAAACTTGGGTTCAACTTTAGATATCTTAACAATGAATATATGGCATTTGTTGACATTTATATACACAAATAGCTTCCGGTGTATTAGGATAGGTGTATTAGGATAAGACTGTTGATTGCTTGGTTTTTAGATTGAAGGTATAGGCGGATTGGAGATTCGAAGTTATTGGAGCACCTACTTCTTCTTTGTAATAGCATGAACGTATTAACTAGTGTTACAAAGAAGTAGTAATAATGTGTCTATTTGTGTTTGTAGCAGGGATGTCAGAATTAGGGAAAGGATATGCTTTTGCTTCTAACTCCTTCAGGATTGGTTTGTTTTTAGTGAAATTGTGAAGGATATTTCTTAGTAATGAAAAAAAGTTCTATTTTTAGTGAGACAAAGGATAAAAAAGAAGTTCCCTAGGGCAAAAGTAAGGGGGGGGGGGTGTTGTGGAGCTAGAAAGGATAGTCCAGAGGTTTTAAACGTGAGTATATACAAACGGACTTCTTTGTGGTATGGCAGCAGTAGCAAAGAAAGAAGCTGTTCAAATCATGCTTTACCTAGAAAGGGAGCTGTGAAATAAAGGAACTAGAATGACTTCCCTGCAATACCATGAACACAGAAAGGCTTCAAAACTTTGGATGGAAGGAGAAAAGAAACTGCGTCTACCACTTGCTTAGTGCAACACTGCTTGCTGTAATTGGCACGGTACTGTATAATTGATAGTTGTGTGCCCACACTGCTGCCTATGATATACGTCTGCCCTTTTTAAAGGGTAAAATAGTGTTTGTAGTTCCTACTGAGTTCCAAGAGAAGTGGCACCAGTGTGTGTCTGAGCCTGTGCATGTGCATCTCCTTCCTCTGAAAAGTTTTTATTTGTCGCCTCTACTTGGGGAATTGATCATTTTATTGGTTTGCTTTGATACGCTATCTTGGTTTCATATCCAATGTGGATATTGTCATTTTGATTTTACCAGGACGACAAAGCTGATGTGATCTTGAAGTACATGCCCGACGAGGCCAGGTTGTTGAAGGCATATGGAGAGTTGCCAGAGAACACAAGACTTAATGAGGGCATTACTGGTGGGCTGGATGAAGAAGAAGAGGGCGCTGGTGATGACTACATTGAGTTTGAGGATGAAGACATCGACAAAATCTAAATCTGAACACAAAGCTGCTGTTACTGAGGTCCGTTATAGGCCTTACTAATGTATTTGTGGAGCTTTTTCCATAAACATTGAGAGAGTATCTTGTGTATCGTTTGAAGTTATGTAATCAAACTTTGTGCATTGTGAGTTTTGTATGAGGATTTGTGCTTTCATGAAATGAATGTAATATTCTAGCTGGTGTCTATTCAGTTATGCACGTAGACTTGTTGATCACACTTCTGAAGCTTCGCTTCGAGGGGTGGGGATGAGTGGACTTTGATTGTAGGACCCTCTGGCCTCTAGGTTTGTGACTGGACCATGGCCACGTAACTGATTTACTTCATAGGTTACTGGGTTATGAGCTTTTGCCTTTTCAGCGTAGTAAAAATAAAAGATTTGGACTCGGTAACATCTACTAGCGTCTTACAGGGTGTTGTATACTGGATGTTCGTCTTCTGTATTTGTTGAATGGATGATGAATTTGGTTTAGCAGCAAACTTAAATGGTGTGACTTGCTTTTCTCTCTCGTCTTTTTTGTCTCTCTGTGTGTTACAATGTTTATTCGGAGGGGCGCGTCACATTAGACCCAACACCAGTTTGAATGGAACCAAATTTTTGGGATAGTGTGATTATAGTTTGTACTTTGGAGTCCTTGTAGTTTGGGAGTGGCATATAATTCACTCCACAAAGTCTATTCTGTTTTCTTGCTACTATTAAGGACTCCACAGCCGAGGGCGGCATTAAATTTTAGTCCTTGACTTTGACAAAGTCCAGAAATTCCTATTAGGATAAATTTCAAGAACTCCCAAACTGCGTTATTCTCGGGCAAGGGGGTTTATTTGACTATCGTCTTCCGTTGCTTAAAGATGCACTATAATCATTGATTACAGTTTGTGCCATCTGTAATTTTTAATGGTAGAAAAAGTGGTACAGAAGAGAAACTCTAAGGCCTCGAGTATGTTAATGCACTGTTATAGAAGGTTCACCTTCTGTAGTCGAACATCAGTTTGCTTGCATTAGTTGCGTTGAACCTTATTATGCTGAAACAGATTTTTTCAGTGGTGTCTTGGTAGTGTAGGGGTTTACGCAGACCTTACCCTTACCTTGTGTTAGGTAAAGATGGTGTTTAAGATGGGAGAGGCTGAATCACAGTCTTTATGGTTTAGTGGTCAAATTACGTATATATTGATTGAAAGCTGAATAAATCGAAATGAATTAGTTCACTACTGATGGGGCCAATTAAATGCATAAAATAAATATGTAAATCGTCAAAGCATCACTAGTTTTTATTCTGTGTCTCCTAGTAATAATAACTCTGTGGTTTATTTTCCTTACACTTACAAGAAATCATGTATCAACCTATAGGTTGAATATCACAGAATTTTTGCAGTGAAAATGGAGGATCAAAATATGAACCATTGAGAATGGCATATGTAGTGAGTTTGTTTGCTGCTTCTGTGGCATGTATCCCATCCCAGCTTACATAATTGTATGGATCCTTACAAGCTGTGGCTGTCAATGTTTGTCCATTTATCTGTTTGGTGTTTCCACAGAACACTTGCTGGTTAAAGTTGTAGGCACCACCTCCTTGTCCACAACATGCTTTGGTTCCATATTTTAGCCCTACAAAGACGAACATCGTTATGGTAATCTTGAGTTATAGCAGTATAAATATCTCCTAAGTAGGGTCTTTCATTTTTTCGGCTAGAGTTTAAGTTTTATACACTGTTAGCGTATAGAATGTTTACACCATCATGTTGATTTGATCTTCAATAACATGTGACTTTAACCTACTATATCCGATTAAACTGCTCTGAAATGTACCATGAGAAGAGGGGTGTCGAAAAAGCTCCAAGAGAACAGAATGAGTGTCCACATAAACCACATTTGCATCTGGAAGTTGTTTTCTGGTTTGTGTCAATGCTTCTTTAAGCATACTGTTGTAGTCCACCACTGCATTATTGTATGATATCATGCATCCAAATTGATCAATATCTGAACTCTCATGAGGCAGCAACACAAGATACATTGGGTAACATCCAATTGGCGCTAGGTTAAGTACCATAAATGTTCTTCCCCCTAATCCATATATTTCCTGGTGAAAAATCCATTAAATCAACATGATCAGATTTCACACCATTAATTTATGTTCCGTTCCAAATTGTTTGGTATAGTCTGACACTGTGCAAAGTTTAAGAAATAAATAAAAACATTTAGGGGTCATTTGGTAGGAGGTATAAGAATAGTGTTGAATCAGAGGTATTAATAATACTAGTATTCGTAATACCGGGATTAGTTATACTGCATTAGTTATTCTGAGATTATTTCTTTTCCACTATTTGGTCTGGTGTATTAAAGCATTGCGTCATTTCTAAATAAATTAGTTGTTTATAAAAATATCCTCCACATTCTTTAACTTTGTACACTTTGAGGGATTTGAGGGTCAATTATGTCGTTAAGACATAAACCATGCTTATGCAAGTATTAAATTCCCCTTTTATTGCTAATACTATGGTTTGCTATATATTAGTTATGTATAAGATAATCCCAAAATAGGATGTATAACTTATACAAGTTTTAGGTATACATATAAAGAAGGGATTATTAATGCGCAAAGCTGTTGCTTGCATTATTTTTTTCTAATACCTCCTACCAAATGACCCCTTAAACTTTATGATCTTAAACATGCTATTTACATTTGCCTAGTTATAATGGCTTTTGAAATATGTGGTTTTTGAACATGTCTTAATATTTGTCTAGCTATAAAAGCTCATTACTAAAGGTAATATGGAGAAATTCAAAGTTAATTATTGCATTTTTTTTTTGGAGAAGTTCAAAGTTAATTATTGCGTCATTCATTTTTTTGAGAAGTTCAAAGTTAATTATTGCGTCATTCATTTTTTTTTTGGAGAAGTTCAAAGTTAATTATTGCGTCATTCATTTTTAAACGAACTGATACGGAAAGAGTACCAAACAAATCAGAATGAAAACGGTAAAAAACAGCTAATTATCCTTCAAAAGTTAGGACCCTGAAGACCATATTCTGATTAAATTACCTTGATGGTGCTAGTAATTTGGGAAACTACTTTAGGTAAATATTGCTTCACTCCACTTATTCCTATTCTTGCCAAATTGCCAGTGAAATCATTCTGACCTATGTAGAATGTATAAAGTGACTTCCCAAATATGTCTGGGGAAGGCAGATTAGTGTTCCCTGGAAACAAAGATATATATAAAGATTATGATAAGGTATATATATATATATATATATATATATATATATATATATATATATATATAATAATAATATTAATATTACCTTTACTCTGAAGTTCATCAACTTTAACTTTAAATTCCTTCATTTGTCTGAGCTGAATTTCAAGAGAAAAGGGGCTAACTCCAGATACAAACAATGAAGTTTGTGGCAACAGTACTGTGGATGCTGATGTTGCAAAGTTGGCACCATGTTTGTAATTTGATCCAATTGATTGCAAATATAGACTCAAAAATGGCAAACCTAATGCTTGTGCTGCACATCATAAAACTTTCAGTAATCTGAAATTTTATTAGCCAAGACTTTAAGGGTGTAAGCGCTTTTGTGGGAAATCGTACGTGCTTGGCTCAAATCAGACAATATTGCACTGTGTTAAGAGTGGAAGAAACTTAAAAATAGCTAGTTTTACATGTGGGGCGAAATGGCTTCCCGGCCACTCAAACTTGCGGCCGATTTTAAAGCCGATATATGAACTTGTGTATTTCCCATTTAAACACTCAAACTTGATAAAATGAGTACTAATAAACACTTTTGACCAGAGCGCGTATACCAGTTGCGCTGACATGTACAACGCATCGTGCTAAGCTATTTATGACTTGCCATGTAATTTGTGGGCCCTATTTTTAAATATAAAATTTGAAAAAAAGTTACTAATACAAAAAAGGAAAAAAGAAAAGAAAAAAATGCCTAAACTCTTCCATAAACTTAATTTGAACCTCACGAGAAGTCAATGTTCCGCAGCTAATCTCTATGTTTTGGAACCCAAAATTGGTGGAAACTTGAATATTTGTGTATTTTTTTGAAGTTAGGGTCAAATTGATACTAAGACGAATTAAAATTTTTGTTTACTATTTCCCTTCGGATCTGTGACCGAGGGAACGTAGTTAAAATTAGACAGAAAAGTGGTGAAACAGTGGTGGTTCGTGGAGGTACGACAGCGACGATGATTGTTTCTCCGGCAAGTTTGGGCTGATTCGCTACTGGTTGAAGCTCATTTTCGCTGGGGTGGGTAATGGATCTGGTGAGCAGAGGTAGAGGGGAAGAGTGGCAAATTGGGACTGTGTAGGAGGAAGGGAATCGATGGGATGGGCGGTCCTCTTATTTTGGAGAAAATGGCGCCGATTTTAGTCGCCTGTGGATTTTAGTCACCTAGGAAGACAAAGAATTGGAGGGGGGGGGGGGAGAGAGAAGAGGAAGGAAAAAGTTTTTTTTTTCTTTTTAAACTTTTTAAAATTTTATTCTAATTCTATTTTTTTTTATATTAAAACCAATATCATTCATGCGCCTTAGCAGTGTGATTTGCACATAGTTTGCCATGTCAGCTGCAGTGCTTCCACATAGGCATGGTCAAGGATCAAACGTGTTTATTAGTACTTATTTTGTAAAGTTTGAGTGTTTAAATGGAAAAGATAAAAGCTCTTATATCGGCTTTAAAATCGGTCGCAAGTTTGAGTGGCAAGTAAGCCATTTCGCCTTACATGTGGTAATTGAAAAATATCCACGGTTTCAAAAGTAATAGAGATTTAGCCATATGTTAAAGATAAATCTAAATAATAACACCGTTCAAAATACGGGAAATATTTCAGCATAATATGCTGAAATTTGAATTTTTTACATTTGAACTTCCAGCATAACATGTTGGAATTTCATGATGTGCAAGAGTTCCAACATAATATGTTGGAAGTCCATGCACATATGTTCCAATCACTAGTATATGATGCTTGAACTTTTCGTGTGCTGGAGTTCCAACACAATATACTGGAAGTCCATGCAGAGATGTTCCAATCTCTAGTATATTATACTGGAATTTTTCGTCTGTTGGAATTACATCATAATATGCTACAAGTTCATACCCAGGTGTTCCAATCTCTTTATATTATGCTGGAATTTTCCGTATTGCAGCAAAATAGTGGATATTTTTCAATGATTTTGCAAACGCAGACTATTTTTTAATTAGCAGACCGAAAATTGACTAGCCCGTGCTATTTTGACGTCAAGAGTATCTCTGGATCTGTTTAGTCCAACAACCAATTTATTCGAACAATAAGCATACATCATATATATGTTTTATATGTATAAAAGTGAAAGATGAAATACCAAGAAAATCAACGATGACTCTGCCATCAGTTGGACGCCCGACTGGTTTTTTGAAATAAGTCATTCCATAAGGAGACCCTTGAGATGGGAATGCAGCATAAAATCCACCTGTATCAGTGTTTGAATCTCCAAAATTAAAAATAGCCTCAAATGCACATTTGCTTTCCACCAAATTAGAAGTTTCTATTAATAGAAACCAAACCACCATTAATGAAGACCACAAACTCATTCTAAATAACTTCATTTTCTTCTGTTGTTTTTCTCTCAAAAAACAAGTATAGTAGCTTATAGTAATGGATTCTGTTAAAAAAGAATCCATCTTTATAGAAACTGAAGCCATGCATGTGAACATTATCAACTGCTGACGCACTGAAGTATTGCATGTACAAACAAATACTTTCAAATCCTATCCTATTCTCGTACTAATAATTATTTCATCAATCTTTATTTTTTTTCTGAGTTTTGCAGCCACGGTAAAATTGTCTCCGTGTAATCTATAGGTCACAGGTTCGAGGAGTAGAAGTAGCTATTTATACTTGCATTAGGGTAGACTGTGTACCTCACTCTTTGGGGTACGACCCTTTCCCGAACCTTGCGCGAGTGCAAGATGCCTTGTACACCAGGCTATAGCTACCACCTTTTTATCCCCCCATTAATGCTTCCATTCCAAAAGGGAGCCTTGGAGCAACTGTAAAGTTGTCTTCGTATGACTTATAGGTCACGGGTTCGAACTGTGGAAGTATCCACTAATACTTGCATCAGAGTAGGTTGTCTAAATCACATCCCTTAGGTGTTATCCTTCCTCGAACTATAGTCGGATCAAGTATTTCAAGATGATGAATGCACTATATTATAAAGAGGTAGATCTGGAATTCTCATTTTGATAGGTTTAATTTTTGTCTCACTGAACCTGCTGCACCTTTGATTCAAAATTATACTTTTTGAAGTTTTCTTGATTTTCTCTCTCACACACACACACACATATATATATATATATATATATATATATATATATATATATATATATATATATATATATATATATATATATATATATATATATCGAGGTGCACCCAATAATTATTACACCAATAAAGAGTTTTTGAACATGCGTGCATAGACATATATATTTATGTAATTTTGAAGAAATATAATATTATTATACATGATTTAGGGAAAAAAAATATGGGTTCACATGAATACATACACAAAGAACTAGATACGTCCCTGCCCCGAACCAAGCGCGTACGCGAGGCTATCCTACTTACCCCTCCCCCCAAGAGTACTGGTCTCTTGGTCTTTGGTTCTTGCCTATAATTCACTTACATGGTTAAAAACAAAAAAGGACAACTGTATCCTTCGGAAAACGCAATGAACTTATGTACGAGATTGATTGTATTCTTTGGATTTAGTCTAAAAGAGGGACCGAAATAAACAGAGCCTTTTTCTAATAACTTAGCTAGCTTGTATGGGTCATAAATCGATTCTATAATAGTCGACAAGGTTAATCGCTTCTCTCCACAAATGCAAGAGTAATAAGTGCCATAATCATTCCTAATTAAGGAGACCTTTTCGCATCCACTTAAAATGGTTACTAAGGTTATGACCTATCGGATATATCTCAAATAATTCTCTAACGTGGGCCCAACCATCAAGGGTTAACTTATACAATTCACATCTATAAATACAAGGAAAAGGAGCAGAAACAGGGCTCCACTCTCTCGCTATGAGGGGCTCTAGAAATAAAGAGTAAAATGCAGAGTGAGAACCCAAGAGAAAAAGCAGAAAGAGGGTAGATGGAATTAAACATGATTGTAAAGCTCTGAACCGTCCCATGAGGAGGCAGACTACTCTATTATCATGAATAAAGATCACCGATATTTTCTGTTGTTAATATGAATATTTTTTCATTATCTTTTCCTTTACTATATTCTTGATGTGTTACGACTTGCTATGATTGACCCTCAACATATATCGATTGTTTTGAATTCATAAAATGATCAATAATATTTTGAGTCAAACAATTTGGCGCCGTCTGTAGGGATTTCTTAGCAAGATCGTGTAGCTCTTCCTGAAATCAAAAGAAAATGAAAAACATCGAGAAGAGGGAAAATAACCCAATCAGAGCAAGCCTAATTCATCTCGTCCACACGGCCAAATTCAGGCTACGCACCCTCGACTCAAAATAATCAACTAATGTTCAACGATAGTTGAAATGGGACTCATGCCATGTGCCTTCGCCAACTAATTCAACTACGATTGAAACAAGACTCGGGTTACGCGCCCTCGACTCAAAATAGTCAACGAATGTTCAACGACAGTTAAATTGGGACTCAGGCCATGTGCCTTCGCTAACTAATTCAACTACGGTTAAAATAAGACTCGGGCCATGCACCCTCGAATCAAAATAATCAACGAATGTTCAACGATAGTTGAACTAGGACTCAGGCCATGTGCTTTCACCAACTAATTCAACTACGATTGAAATTCGACTCGGGCTACGCGCCATCGACTCAAAATAGTCAACGAATGTTCAATGACAGTTGAACTGGGACTCAGACCATGTGCCTTCGCCAACTCATTCAACTGCAGTTGAAATTCGACTCGGGCTGTGTGCCTGTCATGACCCTAGTTCACCAATCGTGAACATGTCGTGATGGCACCCAGTCCCCACGACTAGGTAAGCCTAACACGTTGCGGAATTTACAAGCTATGAACACTTAAATAAGAAACAGCGGAAAAATAGCATAAAAGATATGTAATCCGTGCCGCTTGGCACATACATCCGTCAACACACTGTATGGACACTACCAAGATCCGGAATCTCACGGTAACACAGACAAAGAGAATATACAACTGTGGCTCTATGTGTAAAGAGTATCTAACAACGAAATGAAGGAAAAATGTCAACTAGTGCTATTAGAATAGAAGGAAAGCCTCCGGATCCGCGGACGTAGCAGGATCATACCTCGAGGTCTCCCTGAAAGCTGCGGAATCACCTAGTACGAGCCTGTCCTGATGTACCTGGATCTGCACAACAAAAGTGTGCAGAAGAGTAGCATGAGTACACCACGGCGGTACTCAGTAAGTGCCAAGCCTAACCTCGATGGAGTAATATAATGATGATAACAATAATAAGCGGTTTAAATGATAATAATTCTGAAATAACAACAATAAAATGATTACTGCGGTCGTCTACAATTAAGCTAACAACAAGTAACCAACTCAATAAAACAAGTCCAGGACCTGTGGGAATTGAACCCATAGTCCCATTGACAGTACCCATGGGTCTCCGGGAATCGAACCCGCAGCCCATGTCTCAGTAAATCTCAGGATCTCCGGGAATCGAACCCGCAATCCACATCTCAATAAATCTCAGGATCTCCGGGAATCGAACCCGCAGTCCACATCTCAATAAATCTCGGGATCTCCGGGAATCGAACCCGCAATCCACATTTCAATAAATCTCAGGATCTCCGGGAATCGAACCCGCAGTCCACATTTAAATAAATCTCAGGATCTCCGGGAATCGAACCCGCAGTCCACAACAGTATCACTCCGGGTCTCTGGGAATCGAACCCACAGCCCTGGGATCTCCGGGAATTGAACCCGCAGTCCACAACCACAACAATTAAAGGAATACACAGAGAGAACATAATATGCTTAACTATAACTTCACCGGTAAATAGTGCCAATAATTATCAAGAAGCTCAAGTAAGACAATTAGGCAACTAGACAGTTAAATACTACCTAATCATGCTTTTCTAACTACTACCGGATAAGAATATCGAATTAACAGCTATAAACAGGAATATCACTCATCGAACATTTTAAGTAAAGTATGTATTCAACAACCAGCGCATGTACACACCCGTCACCTCGCGTACAAGGCATTTAAACTATCACATAATATCCTAGGGGTGAAAGTTCCCCCACAAGAGGTTAGACAAGCCACTTACCTCAATTCCGGTATAAAAATGCTAAGAAATAATTCTCTTGCCGCGAATGTCGGCCTCTACAGGTGTAGTATCTGATAAAAATCAATAGAATCACATCAAAATAGACCAATTGGGCATTACCCAATCAAAATAACTCAAAATACACCAAAACCCACAAGTTGCCAAAACCCGACTTCCGGTACGCTTATCGAAAAATCACGAAAATTATATATTCGGGTTCCTTATCTCAATACGAGTCCGTGCATATAAAATTTATCGAAATCGGGCTCCGTTTGCCCATTCAAATCAAAGATTTCCTAAATTTTAGGCCTAGGGTTCAAACCCACCATTAATCTCCCATTTTCAATGAAATAATCACGGATTTCATGATAAACTAACGAATTAAGGTCAAAAAACTTACCCCGATGATTTCCCTATGATATCACAGCGTTTCCCCTTCGAAATCCTCTCTTGGAGCTCAAAAATGGCATTTTTGTGTATGGGGGTCGAGGCTGTTATGTTCTGGTTTTTAAGGCACTGCCAGACATTTTCCTTCATCGCGTTCGCGTTGTTTGGCACGCGTTCGCGATGCTCTGACCCATTAACCATTCGCGTTCGCGTCCGCCATCTCGCGTTCGCGATGCCTTGCCCAAACGAACCTTCGCGAATGCGACTACATTCACGCGTTCGCGCTGAAGAAACATCCCAGCCCTCCAAAATTGAACTACGCGAACGCGACCTGGCCATCGCGAACGCGATGGTCTATCAACTGACCTTACGCGAACGCGGCTCAGCCATCGCGACCGCGATGCCCCCAGCAGCTGACCCTTTGTGAACGCGTGACATGCCACGCGAACGCGATGACCAAGGGTCTACTGCACTGCTGCTGCATTTTTTGCAGTTTTTGTGCTTCAAAATTGCCCGGATGGTTGTCCGGATTCATCCCGAGGCCCCCGGGACCCCAACGAAAACCACCAACATATTCCAAAATACGATACGAACTTGTTCCAATCATAAAAACACGTCTAACAACATCAAAACCCATAATTCACATCGAATTCAAGCCTAAATTTCTTAAAACTTTCCGAATTACACATTCGATCTAAAACCCGACCAAACGACGTCCGAATGACCTAAAAATTTGCGGACATATCCAAAATCACATAACGAAGCTACAAAAATTGTCGGAATTCCCTTCCGACCCCCGGATCAAAATCTCACCTATCGTTTGGATTCGCCAAAATTTCAACCTTCGGCATTTCAAGCCAAATTGAGCTACGGACCTCCAAAATACATTCCGAACGTGCTCCCAACTCCGAAATCACCTAACGGAGCTAATGGAACTATCGGATTTCCGTTCCGAGGTCGTCTTAACACTGTTCCGGTTACGGACCATTTTCTAACCTTAAAGCTCTCACTTAGGGACTAAGTGTCCCAAAATACTCCAAGTTTCAGAACTGATTCTCCCAGCAAACCACAATAGCAGAAATGAACTTAGGGAAACAGTTAAATTGGGGATTGGGGCGTAATTTTTTTTCCAAAACAACCGGCCGGGTCGTTACATCTTCCCACACTTAAAAGATTCATTCGTCCTCGAACGAGCATAGAAAACATACCTGGAGTAGTGAAAAGATGAGGGTACTAGCTACTCATATCCTACTCGATCTCCCAAGTCGCCTCTTTGACCGGATGGCCCTGCCACTGAACCTTTACCGAAGCGATGTTCTTTGACCTTAGCTTTCTGACCTGCCTGTCTAGAATGGCTACTGGCTCCTCAACATAAGACAGATCCTTGTCTAGCTGAACAGATGTGAAATCCAACACATGCGACGGGTCACCATGGTATCTCCGGAGCATGGAGACATGAAATACGGGGTGAACTCCGGCTAGGCTAGGAGGTAAGGCTAACTCATAGGCAACCTCCCCAATACGCCTCAAAATCTCAAAAGGGCCAATAAATCTAGGACTCGGTTTTCCTTTCTTCCCGAACCTCATAACGCCCTTCATAGGCGAGACTCGAAGCAGAGCCCGCTCGCCAACCATAAAAGCCACATCGCGAACTTTCTTGTCCGCATAACTCTTCTGTCTAGACTGGGCTGCACGAAGTTTGTCCTGAATCACCTTGACCTTGTCCATAGCATCCCGAACCATATCGGTACCTAGCAACCTGGCCTCGCCCGGCTCAAACCAACCCACGGGAGACCTGCACCTCCTACCATATAGGGCCTCGTACGGAGCCATCTGAATACTAGACTGGTAGCTGTTGTTATAAGCAAACTCCGCCAGTGGCAAGAAGTGATCCCATGAACCTCCAAACTCAATCACGCACGCACGGAGCATATCCTCCAAAATCCGAATAGTGCGCTCGGACTGCCCATCAGTCTGGGGGTGAAATGTTGTGCTCGGCTCCACCCGAGTACCTAACTCATGCTGTACAGCCCTCCAGAACCGCGAAGTGAACTGAGTGCCTCTATCTGAAATAATGGAAATGGGAATACCGTGCAGCCGAACTATCTCTCTAATATAGATCTCCGCCAGTCGCTCCGATGAATATGTAGTGCTCACCGGTATAAAATGGGCGGACTTGGTCAGCCGATCCATAATAACCCAAATGGAATCAAACTTCCTAACAGTCCTTGGAAGCCCAGATACAAAGTCCATGGTGATGCGTTCCCATTTCCACTCTGGAATCTCAATCTGCTGCATCAATCCACCCGGACGTTGATGTTCATACTTCACCTGCTGGCAGTTGTGGCATCTGGAAACATAGTCAACTATCTCCCTCTTCATCCGCCTCCACCAGTAATGCTTTTTCAAGTCCTGATACATTTTCGCGGCACCCGGATGGATGGAATACCGCGAACTATGGGCCTCTGCTAGAATCAGCTCTCGAAGATCATCTACATTAGGCATACAGATACGCCCCTGCATCCTCATGACTCCATCATCCCCGATGGTAACATCTCGAGCATCACCACGCCAAACTTTATCCTGAAGGACAAGCAAATGAGGGTCGTCGAACTGACGCTCCCTGATGCGGTCAAATAGAGAAGGCCGAGAAACCACACAAGCTAGAACCCGGCTGGGCTCCGAAAGATCCAGTCTAACCAACTGCCTGGCCAAAGCCTGAACATCCATCGCCATAGGCCTCTCCGAAGCTGGTAGATATGCTAAACTCCCCAAACTCTCTGCCCGACGACTCAAGGCATCAGCAACCACATTAGCCTTGCCCGGATGATAGAGAATAGTAATATCATAGTCCTTCGGTAGTTCCAACCATCTCCTCTGACGCATATTCAGGTCCTTCTGCTTAAGCAAGTGCTGCAAGCTCCGGTGATCAGTGTAGATCTCACAAGGAACCCCATATAAATAATGACGCCAAATTTTCAAGGCGTGAACAATGGCAGCTAGCTCCAAATCATGAACAAGGTAATTCTTCTCATGCACCTTCAGCTGTCTCGACGCGTAGGCAATCACCCTACCATCCTGCATCAATACCGCACCGAGTCCAACTCGTGAGGCATCACAATATACAGTATAGGATCCCGAACCTATAGGCAACATCAATATAGGGGCCGAAGTCAAAGCTGTCTTGAGCTTCGGAAAGCTCGCCTCACACTCGTCTGTCCACTGAAAAGGGGCACCCTTTTGGGTCAATTTAGTCATAGGTGCTGCAATCGAAGAGAACCCCTCTAGAAAACGATGGTAATAGCCCGCCAAACCAAGGAAACTGCGAATCTCAGTAGCGGAGGAGGGTCTGGGCCAACTCTGCACGGCCTCCACCTTCCTCGGATCTACTCGAATACCATCACTCGACACCACGTGGCCCAAAAATGCCACCGAACTCAACCAGAATTCACATTTAGAGAACTTGGCATAAAGCTGCTTCTCCCTCAGAATCTGAAGCACTATCCTCAAATGTTGCTCGTGCTCTTCCCGGCTCCGGGAATATACTAGAATATCATCGATGAAGACAATCACGAACGAGTCCAGATAAGGTCTGAACACACTGTGCATCAAATGCATAAAGGCTGCTGGGGCATTAGTCAACCCAAAAGACATCACGAGGAACTCATAGTGACCATACCGAGTCCTGAAGGCGGTCTTCGGGATATCTGGCTCCCGAATCTTCAGCTGGTGATACCCAGAGCGCAAATCAATCTTAAAAAACACCTGTGCACCCTGTAGCTGGTCAAATAAATCATCAATACGGGGCAAAGGATACCGGTTCTTCACCGTAACCTTGTTCAGCTGACGATAGTCAATACACATATGCATAGAACCGTCCTTTTTCTTCACAAACAATATAGGAGCACCCCAAGGCGAAACACTGGGTCGAATGAAACCCTTGCCCAATAACTCCTGTAACTGATCCTTCAACTCCTTCAACTCAGGAGGAGCCATACGGTACGGTGGAATAGAAATGGGCTGAGTGCCCGACAACAAATCAATAGCAAAGTCAATATCTCTGTCGGGCGGCATGCCCGGGAGATCAGCTGGAAATACATCAGCAAAGTCACGTACCACAGGGACAGAATCAATAGAGGGAGTGTCAATACTGACGTCCCGCACATAGGCTAGATAAGCAGCACACCCCTTCTCAACCATACGATGGGCTCTGAGAAAAGAAATAACACGGCTGGGGGTGTGATCTAGGGTACCACTCCACTTAATACGTGGAATGCCTGGCATAGCCAACGTCACGGTCTTTGTGTGACAATCAAGAATAGCATAATGGGGCGACAACCAGTCCATGCCCAGAATAATATCAAAATCGACCATCCCGAGCAACAATAGATCCGCTCTGGTCTCAAAATCACAAATGGTAACCAAACATGACCGATATACACGGTCCATAGCCAAAGAATCACCCACCGGTGTGGAAACATAAATGGGGGCACTCAAAGAATCCCGAGGCACACCCAGATGAGAAGCAAAGTAAGAAGACACATATGAAAAAGTGGAACCAGGGTCGAATAGAACCGATGCCTCCCTGTGACTAACCAGAATAATACCTATGATAACAGAATCAGATGCAACAGCCGCAGCACGATCAGGAATAGCATAGAATCTGGCTTGTCCCCCTCTCGAGGGCGGCCTCTGGAACCCTGACCCCCGCCCCTGGCTGGCTGGGCAGGTGGAGTGGCAGCTGGAGCTGGAATGATAGCCTGCTGGCCCTGAGAACCACGCTGATGCTGTGATGACTGATAAGGGGCTCCTCTCCTGCATATGGGGCACTCCCTAACCAGATAGCGAGTATCCCCACACTCAAAACAAGCTTTGGGAGGACGCGGTGGCTGAGATCGACCGGCCTCACCCCCACTAGTCTGACCCCTGGAAAGGGCCCCGCGCAAGTGGTGCACTAGAAACTGAGTGAGCATAATAAGGCTCCTGAGGTGCTGGAAGACCTGGAGTACTACCGGCTGCGGGCAATGCTGAGTGAACTGGTCGGCCGGAATAACTCCTGGCAAAACGACCGGCTGCTGAAGTGCGGGCACCAGAGGAATGGCCCGACTCACGAGACTCTCTAGGGAGCATACTCTCGATCCTCCTGGCAATGCTAACTGCCTGCTGATAAGATATATCTGTCTCCAACTCTCTAGCCATGCTGGACCGGATCAGCCTCAATAAATCTTCGCACTCTTTCCCGAACCGTGGCTACCAAAGCCGGTGCATGCCTGGCTAGACGGGTGAAACTGATAGCATACTCCGATACTGACATGGAGCCCTGTCGCAACTGCTCAAACTCCGAGCGCCAAGAATCCCTAAGGCTCTGAGGAACAAACTCTCTCAAAAATAGATCTGAAAACTGCGTCCAAGTCAATGAAGCAGACTCCTCTGGGCTATCCAACTCATACGTGTGCCACCAATCATAAGCGGCCCCACGAAACTGAAAAGCAGTGAAGGAAACCCCGCTAGTCTCCACAATCCCCATAGTACGAAGAATACGATGACACTCCTCTAGAAAACCCAATGCATCATCCGAAGCCAAACCACTAAACACCTGGAGGGTCATATTTCTTGAACCTCTCCAATCTACGCTGCTCGTCCTCGGAGGCGGTCGGTCCACCTCCGGGCTGTGCTGGGGACGGCGGAGAGGCATAACCAAAACCTCCGGAACCTGTCCCACGCGGCACACGCTGCTCGGGCGTAACGGTCGCGGGAGTACGGGCCCTCCCCGGCCCGGGATGTAGGCCGCGACGAGAGGAAGCCGGTCTGCTCGATCTAAAGTGGTATACATACTCATGAGCTGGGCCAGGGTCTCCCGTAGTCTCTGGAGTAGTAGCGGCTGTAGTCGGTGTACCGAGTGCCTACGCTCCAACATGGTCCACCTGTGGCCCTCAGCGGCAGCGCTCGCGGGTGCTTGTGGCTGCACCTCGGGCGCGTCCTCGTCCTCTACCTCGGCCCCGGCCTCCGACGGCGGCAACAGGGGGCGCGGGTACCTGATCGTCGCGAGTAGCTCGTGTCCTCACCATCCGTGAGAGAATAGAAAGCAATAGTTTAGATTTTTGATGCCAAAAATGTCGCACGACAAGAAATCCAAAAGAAATGAAGAGTTTCCTAAATAGTTACATAGCCCCTCGTAGATAAATATAGACGTCTCCGTATCGATCAGCGAGGCTCTAAGTAACCGATCTGAATCCGATTTCGAGTCCTCTAACTAAATAGTTGTCACGACCCTAGTTCACCAAATCGTGAACATGTCGTGATGGTACCCAATCCCCACGACTAGGTAAGCCTAACACGTTGCGAAATATACAAGCTATGAACAGTTAAATAAGAAACAACAGAAAAAATAGCATAAAAGATATGTAATCCGTGCCGCTTGGCACATACATCTGTCAACACACTGTATAGACACTACCAAGATCCGGAATCTCACGGTAACACAGACAAAGAGAATATATAACTGTGGCTCTATGTGTAAAGAGTATCTAACAACAAAACGAAGGAAAAATGTCAACTAGTGCTATTAGAATAGAAGGAAAGCCTCCGGATCCGCGGACGTAGAAGATCATACCTCGAGGTCTCCCAGAAAGCTGCGGAAAATCACCTAGCACAAGCCTGCTCTGATGTACCTGGATCTGCATAACAAAAGTGTGCAGAAGAGTAGCATGAGTACACCACGGCGGTACTCAGTAAGTGCCAAGACTAACCTCGATGGAGTAGAGACGAGGAAGGTCAGTGCCCTACTGAGAAAACAATAATATAATGATGATAACAATAATAAGCGGTTTAAATGATAATAATTCCGAAATAACAACAATAAAATGATTACTGCGACCGTCTACAATTAAGCTAACAACAAGTAACCAACTCAATAAAACAAGTCCAGGACCTGTGGGAATTGAACCCACGGTCCCATTAACAGTACCCATGGGTCTCCGGGAATCGAACCCGCAACCCATGTCTCAATAAATCTCAGGATCTCCGGGACTCGAACCCGTAGTCCACATCTCAATAATATGTCAATAGCTCAGGATCTCCGGGCAGCCCACATCTCAATAAATTTCAGGATCTCCGAGAATCGAACCCGCAGTCCACATTTCAATAAATCTCAGGATCTCCGGGAATCGAACCCGCAATCCACATTTCAATGTATCTCAGGATCTCCGGGAATCGAACCCGCAGTCCACAACAGTATCACTCTGGGTCTCTGGGAATCGAAACCACAGCCCTGGGATCTCCGGGAATTGAACCCGCAGTCCTCAACCACAGCAATTAAAGGAATACACGGAGAGAACATAATATGCTTAACTATAACTTCACCGGTAAATAGTGCCAATAATTATCAAGAAGCTCAAGTAAGACAATTAGGCAACTAGACAGTTAAATACTACCTAATCATGCTTTTCTAACTACTACAGGATAAGAATATCGAATTAACAGTTAAAAACAGGAATATCACTCATCGAACATTTTAAGTAAAGTATGTGTTCAACAACCAGCACATGTACACGCCCGTCACCTCGCGTACAAGGCATTTAAACTATCACATAATATCCAAGGGGTGAAAGTTCCCCCACACGAGGTTAGACAAGCCACTTACCTCAATTCCGGTACAAAACCGCTAAGAAATAATTCTCTTGCCGCGAATGTCGGCCTCCACAGGTGTAGTATCTGATAAAAATCAATAGAATCACATCAAAGTAGGCCAATTGGGCATTACCCAATCAAAATAACTCAAAATACACCAAAACCCACAAGTTGCCATAACCCGACTTCCGGTACGCTTATCGAAAAATCACGAAAATTATATATTTGGGTTCCTTATCTCAATATGAGTCCGTGCATATAAAATTTATTGAAATCGGGCTCCGTTTGCCCTTTCAAATCAAAGATTTCCTAAATTTTAGGCCTAGGGTTCAAACCCACCTTTACTCTCCCATTTTCAATGAAATAATCACGGATTTCATGATAAACTAACGAATTAAGGTCAAGAAACTTACCCCCGATGATTTCCCGATGATATCACAGCGTTTCCCCTCCGAAATCCTCTCTTGGAGATCAAAAATGGCGTTTTTGTGTATGGGGGTCGCGGCTGTTATATTCTGGTTTTTAAGTCACTGCCAGACATTTTCCTTCATCGCGTTCGCGTTGCTTGGCACGCGTTCGTGATGCTCTGACCCATTAACCCTTCGCGTTCGCGTCCCCCATCTCGCGTTTGTGATGCCTTGCCCAAACGAACCTTCGCGAACGCGACTACATTCACGCGTTCGCGCTGAAAAAACATCCCAACCCTCCAAAATTGAACTACGCGATTGCGACATGGCCATCGCGAACGCGATGGTCTATCAACTAACCTTACGCGAACGCAGCTCAGCCATCGCGACCGCGATGCCCCCAGCAGCTGACCCTTCGCGAACGCGTGACCTGCCACGCGAACGCGATGACCAAGTGTCTACTGCACTGCTGCTGCATTTTTCTGCAGTTTTTGTGCTTCAAAATTGCCCGGATAGTGGTCCAGATTCATCCTGAGGCCCCCGGGACCCCAACGAAAACCACCAACATATTCCAAAACACGATACGAACTTGTTCCAATCATAAAAACACGTCTAACAACATCAAATCCCATAATTCACATCGAATTCAAGCCTAAATTTCTTA
Organism: Nicotiana noctiflora; assembly: GCA_032618575.1. Lineage (NCBI taxonomy): Eukaryota > Viridiplantae > Streptophyta > Magnoliopsida > Solanales > Solanaceae > Nicotiana > Nicotiana noctiflora. The sequence goes on along the minus strand of JASVEL010011887.1, from coordinate 11,052 downwards.
AAACTTTCCGAATTGCACATTCGATCTAAAACCCGACCAAACGACGTCCGAATGACCTGAAAATTGGCGGACATATCCAAAATCACATAACGAAGCTACAGAAATTGTCGGAATTCCATTCCGACCCCCGGATCAAAATCTCACCTATCGTTCGGATTAGCCAAAATTTTAACCTACGGCATTTCAAGCCAAATTGAGCTACGGACCTCCAAAATACATTCCGAACGCGCTCCCAACCCCGAAATCACCTAACAGAGCTAATGGAACTATCGGATTTCTGTTCCGAGGCCGTCTTAACACTGTTCCGGTTACGGACCATTTTCTAACCTTAAAGCTCTCACTTAGGGACTAAGTGTCCCAAAATACTCCAAGTTTCAGAACCGACTCTCCCAGCAAACCACAATAGCAGAAATGAACTTAGGGAAACAGTTAAATTGGGGATTGGGGCGTAATGGTTTTTCCAAAACGACCCGCCGGGTCGTTACAGTGCCCTCAACGCAAAATAGTCAATGCATGTTCAATGATAGTTGAACTGGGACTCAGGCCATGTGCCTTCGCCAACTAAATCAACTACGATTGAAACAAGACTCGAGCTACATGCCCTCGACTCAAAATAGTCAACGAATGTTCAACGAAAGTTGAACTGAGACTCAGGCCATGTGCTTTCACCAACTAATTCGACTGCGGTTGAAACAAGACTCGAGCCACGCGCCCTCGACTCAATATAGTCAACGAATGTTCAACGACAGTTGAACTGGGACTCAGGCCATGTGTCTTCACCAACTAATTCAACTACGGTTGAAATAAGACTCGGGCTGCGTGCCCTCAACTCAAAATAGTCAACGAATGTTCAACGACAATTGAACTAGGACTCAGGCCATGCGCCTTCGCCAACTAATTCAACTACTGTTGAAATTCAACTCGGGCTACGCGCCATCGACTCAAAATAGTTAATAAATGTTTGAGGACAGTTGAACTGGGACTCAGGCCACGTGCCTTTGCCAACTAATTCAACTACAGTTGAAATTTGACTCAGGCTACATGCCCTCGACTCAAAATAGTCAACAAATGTTTAACAACAGTTGAAGTGGGACTCAGGCCATGTGTCTTCGCCAACTAATTCAACTACAGTTGAAATTCGACTCGGGCTGCGCACCCTCAACTCAAAATAGTCAACGAATGTTCAATGACAGTTGAACTGGGACTCAGGCCATATGCCTTCACCGACTAATTCAACTACAGTTGAAATTTGACTCGAGCTACGTGCCCTCGACTCAAAATAATCAGTGAATATTCAACAATAGTTGAACCGGGCTTCAGGCCATATACCTTCGCCAAAAATATCCGATCACAGTCGAAACTCGACTCAGGCTACACACCCTCGATTGGGACACACGCCACTACGCTCAGCGATACCTGAACCGAGATTCAAGCCATAAATCTTTGCCGAATAAGTTCGACTACGGTCGAATTGAGAATCAGGTCATCTACTTCCACCGATAAACTGGCAAATAAATTAAGGCGCGGGGCAGGTACCCTCTCCATCCAGGTAAACACGTCTGATCCCTACTAGAGTAAAAGACGTGTAGGATTCGATACCTGCTAAATCACCTGGTCGAGCTCTCGTTATTACGGTGAAATACCCAATCTCACCCAAAACGGGATTATGATTGGAACAAATCACCTTTGAGCAAACGCATCACCATGTACAAAAACAAGGGGAGGGGGTTAGCCGCCAATGTCCGAAAATTAGCCCCCAAGGTGTAAGAGAAGCAAGCAGTAATTGAGCAGTGCAAAAAGGGGAGCTTCCCCTTTAATTCAAAGAGCAATCACGGGCCACGTCCGTCTACACCCAGTTGAACATCATCCAAAAAAAAAAACAAATAAAAATAACAGCACAACAACCAAAAAAAATATATGGCAATAACCACTAGAAATTAGAAAAGACCACTCTTTTTCACTCAAGACCATCTGCACCGTCGCCCGCTCCAACTGCACCATCTCCTGCTCCGACCGCTTCGCCACCCGTTCCACCTACGCCACTGCCTGCAATTTCCACACCATTTCCAGCACCATCATCAATACCAGGCGTTGCAGCGTCGAAACCGCACTCCACGCGAGCCTCTCACGCTCTCTGGCGTGCTCCCTTGAAAACAACTTCGAAAATGATGCCGTCTTCAAACAGGTACTTATACACGTCCCGCTGGGCCTCGGCATAAACCCAAACCTCGCGGGAACCACCCATGAAAGCAGACTACTCTTGGATGCGCCTGTTAGTGGGCGCGCCAAAAGGAGGTGTGACAGTCCCGCCGCATCCTGAGTGCCCCGCTCTAAAACCCTGATCCGCTCTTCAAGACTGCTCTTCCTGAAGGCAGCAACAACTCTCACCAACGACAACTGAGAGTCGTTAGCACGGATAATGCCCTGCAATTCATCCGCCCGGACCGAGGCCTCAACTAACCTTCACTTCAAAGCGTCCACTTCTCCTTCTAGTGCAGAAACCTTCCCACTCCAATCCGAGGTAACCTCCATCACCTTGGTTAAGCATAAACGCTCACACTCTATCGAAGCCCTCCGTCTAGCCTTGAGCTCGTCATCCTTCTGATGCATCTGATCCTCCAAAGCTCTTATGCGACCAAGTGCTTGGTTTGCCTACAAATCCCTCCTCACCAACTCTTAAACTAACGCTCGGTTACGGGGATCAATCCTTATACGCTCACTCAGCTCCCTACACTTGTTTCGGTAATGACAGCACTTGTTAAGCACTCGCAAAAATACGCCGGACCAAACATTTGCCCGGTGAAGACTCTCCACCTGCAACAAAAATGCCTGCAAAACAAAGAATAAGAGGTCAGGCAAGGATACAAAAACTTGTAAAAAGGGGGGATGGAGTAAATAGAAAGCAAATAAGCGGCCACCTTCGAATACGTACCCTCATCCCCATAACGGCTACCTTGTTTATCAAACCAACATCTGGCACCCCCCTCAATGATTCATTCTCAACCGCAGAACACAACTAACCAAGCTGCGACACCAAACCCGAGTCCAGCATCAATAAATTCTCATTCACAGGAATTTCAACAACACGCGGCCTCCTATCCGGGTAGACTACCGCACTCGTGATCCTATCGTGAAACATGCGAACATCCTCAAAATACAAGTCAGAATCAGATGTAGACCCCTCTCCCACCGCCGCCATCTCCGTCGAAGGAGTACTCGAGCCGCCAATATCCACGACCACATGAGAAGGTTCCCCCAACTCAACCATATAGGTCGAGGATTGAGCACTAGGGGCGGCACTTCCCTCTCGATCCGCACGAGCCCGAGCCTCCCTTTCTCCTGGCCTGTCATCCGAAATGTGCACCGCGGATGCATCCTCCCACACCTCAAAAGGATGGGAATCCACATTTATCACAATAGGAGGAACGGGCGCAACCGCCACTAAAGGAGGCGGAGGTGAAATAATCATGCGCCTGATCAAGGGTCTATCTTCCTCATCACATGAAGACGAGCTGTTTCGAGGACAAACGGTCCCTGACAGGCCTTCATCACAAAATAAAGGACGAGAAGGGGACGGCGCCGCAGAAGACTCAACCAATGCATCCCTGGACACTCGGCATGGCACCGGCGTAGTGAAGAACCTAGCAATCGCACCATGCTGCCGAAACATTAATTGAGGGGCTCTACCTCGGTACACCCTCCCCGCAACAAAAGACAAGGTCAGCTCAATGATTTATTAGGCTCGAAGCAAGCCATATACGGAAAGTATAAACCTCTTACCCACAGCTGGCCCCCTGCCATACTTCTCCCAAAAGAATATTAACGAGCGGACTCCCTCGGTGTATGGAACCACGGCTTCAAGCCATCCGTGCAATCCAGCAAACAAAGTCGGAGGCGACTTCTCAGCTACAGAAATAATAATGAAAACAATGATAACCTAAGAATAAGAAGATGAAGAGAACAAAATTTACCACTCAAAGAGATAACTCACGTCTGTAATTCCAAGTCTCTGGGAATTCTGGAGAAGCTGCCACCAGGTGCTCAGTCCGAATATAGAATAACTGCTCGAATGGTCGAGGTTCGACCTCATCATCTAAAGAAGCCGTCAGTCCTTTCGAACCACACGGGCTCATTCGAAGCATACTCCCCCTCACTCGTTGTGGAGCGTATAGAGCAAGTACATGCTGGAGCGTGACAGTCCTTCCGGCAAGCTCCACAAACTTTAAAAAATATTGCCAGGAGCTTGTACAGAGACGGGATGAGCTGCCTCAGGCATACATTGTAATATCGACAGAAGTCCACCGCTAAATTGGGGAGCGAGAAGCTGAACCCCAGCCTAAGAGGGTACTCATAAAAAATACAGTACGTAGTGTGGTCGGTGTGGACCCTTCTCTAGCTGCGCGAGGACAATGTTAGCATGAGAAGGCATGAACCCCTGCTCCCGTAGTTGGGCCATACCTACCTCCCCCATTAATGGGGCCTCGTCCACCGGCTCATCCCCTCCGTCAGTAGTGAAATCCACCATCGGGCTTCTGGTTGCGGGAAATATTTCATCTACCGACAGAACTCTCTCAACTTTATTTTGCCTATCCTCTCCCAGTGCCGGAGAAAGGCGTTCAATCACCCGAGGACTAACCAGAACCACCGTTGAAAGTATTTCACTAGAGGAAGAACTGGCCATTGATTAGTTGCCTGAAGAATAGAGTAGGGTGTTGGGTTTAACAAAGAACGGGGAAGAACTCTTTGCAAAGAGGAAAAAACTCTGAAGCTCACAAGAAATAAGAACTCCAAAATCACACAAGTAAATTAGAGAATGCCAAGAATCAAGTGCCCCAGACCATCTTATAGGCAACGCAATCAATTTTTGGGAAACCAATGGGTGCCATTAACTGCATATCCAACCGTAAAAAATGGTTCGATTCTACCAAAACGGGCGTCGCCACGGTTGACGTCATAAAGCACTTGCCCTATCATGATCACCATCTCGCTCATTACAGAAAAACGAATAACTTACTACCGAGGGTGGGATATATTTTACACCATCGAAAATTAGTATGGGCTACACGAATCATGCTCACATTGTGGCGTACCGATTATTTCCCTTCACCGGCGATACTCGTGTACGAAAGATTGGACCCTCACTATGTAAGAAGAGGAGGGGAGGGGTGCCAAAATCTCGACACAAGCAGTCGTAGCCCCCTCCTCACCCGAAAAATGCATATTCCATAATCGCTAAAATCCGCTCATCAAGCTCGACTTCAAGGTGACCATGATACGTGGAGGGACTAACTGTATGGGTCACAAACCGATTCTATAACAGTCGACAAGGTTAATCGCTCCTCTCAGCTAAAGCAAGAGTAATAAGTGCCATAATCATTCTTAATTAAGGAGACCTTTTTGCATTCACTTAAAATGGTTACTCAGGTTATAACCTATCGGATATATCTCAAATAATTCTCTAACGTGGGCCCAACCATCAAGGGTCAACTTATACAATTGACATCTATAAATACAAGGAGAAGGGGCAGAAACAGGGCTCCACTCTTTTCCTATGAGGGGCTCTAGAAATACAGAGTAAAATACAGAGTGAGAACCCAAGAGAAAAAGTAGAAAGAGGGTAGATCGAATTAAACATGATTGTAAAGCTGTGAATCTCTCCATGGGGAGGCAGACTACTCTATTATCATGAATAAAGATCACCGATGTTTTGCTGTTGTTAATATTAACATTTTTCATTTTCTTTTCCCTTACTAAATTCTTGATGTGTTACGACATGCTATGATTGGCCCTCAACTTATATCGATTATTTTTGAATTCATAAAATGATCAATAACATTTTGAGTCAAACATAGCTATTATACAGCTAGCATCAAGCAACAATATATTGTCGATCAACTGATGACTATGGCTAGTATTGGTCTTAGGAATAAACTACTAACTGCTACCTTTGTTTCATATTATGTGTCGTAGTTTAACCGATACGAAATTTTAGAGTATAAAGAAAAAATTTGAATTTTAATCTGCTTAAACTAAAAGAGTGTATACTATACCAATAATATTATTTGAGTTTTGTTGTAGGTCTTGAACATGTCATATTATTATAACAGAATTTTATTAAGGATAAAAATTAGAATAATGGAATTAAAAACATACTAATATAAAAGTGACATTTTCTTTAAATGCTCTAAAACTAAAAGTAAGACACGTAAATTGAAAGGGTGACAAGTTCAAATCGTGAAAACAGTCTCTTGCAGAAATGTAGGATAAGTTAAGGCCACGTACAATAGACCCTTGTGGTCTGACCCTTTCCCAGAATCCTCACATAGCAGGAGCTTAGTGCACCAGGATGCCTTTTCTTTTATTAATTAAAAGGGTGGAAGTAATTAATACTTTGATTGAGTTTTGGAGAGGTTTAACATGAAAGTGTTTGATTTCATTCTGGCTTTCACCAACCAAAACAACGATGTATTTGTTGTGATTCTGTGATCACTATGAAGATTATTTGGGAGGAAAAACAACTCTATTTCACAAGAATAGAATTACAGATAATTTACACCAAGAATTTCTCTCTACAAAAAAATCTCACCAAACTCTTTTTGTTCTCACAATCTCTTCCTGGATTATTTTTCAATCTCTCTGGATTGATGTCTCTGTGTAAAACATAAGGCTCTATTTATAGCCTTAAAAAAGGTGGTTGGTGGTTGAATTCTTCATTCAACAATGGTGGCTTCTAGAATGGGTTTGTGGCTTCAACAAAGGTGGGGTTCTAGAATTGGTAGTTGGTAGCAGCTGAACTCATCAATTCTCCCCCTTCAGCTGCATTCCAACACAACTACTATTTGAAAGTTATTCCAACTATGTCTCTGCACATCTCTAACTTTTCTTGAGTGACCACTTTGTTAACATGTCTGCTAGATTCTCCTTCGTATGGATCTTCACTAGTTTCAACAGTTGTTGATCCATCACCTCGCGTATCCAGTGATAGCGAATGTCGATGTGCTTTGTCCGAGAATGATACATTGAGTTTTTGCTTAAATCAATTGCACTTTGACTATCACAATGTATCTTATACTTTGTTTGATTTATCCCTAGTTCTTTGAGAAACCACTTTAGCCACAACATTTCTTTTCCAGCTTCTGCTATAGCAATATACTCTGCTTCAGTAGTGGATAGTGCAAAAGTATAAACATATCCTGAGGTTGGTTTTCTTCCATCAGGATCTCCGGCCATATCTAAATCTGTATAGCCTTCCAAGACTGGATCGGCTCCCTCAAAGCACAGACTTGATTTTGAAGTACCTTTAAGATACTTGAGAATCCACTTAACTGCCTCCCAATGTTTCTTTCCAGGGTTAGAAAGAAACTGACTTAACACACCTACCGCATGTGTGATATCTTGCCTCGTGCAAACCATGGCATACATTAGACTTCCAACTGCTAAAGAATATGGAATTGTAGATATCTCCTCAATCTCTTTCTTGGACGAGGGGCACAAACTCTCGCTCAACTTGAAGTGATTTGCCAAAGGGGCACCTGCTGATTTGGCATTACTCATATTGTACCGTTTGATCACCCCGTTCAATATAATTTTCTTGAGATAGCCATAACTTCTTGTTTCTCCTATCTCGAGTTATCTGCAATCCCAAAATATGCTGAGATGGACCTAAGTCTTTCATTTCAAAGGACTTAGAGAGTTCTTTCTTCAACTGTCTAATTTTTGTTGCATCTTGTCCGACGATCAACATGTGGTCTACATAAAGTAGAAGCACAACAAAATTGCCATCCGAAAATCTTTGAATGTAAATACACTGATCTGCAGCAGTCCTTTTATATCCTTGACTTACCATAAATGAGTCAAACTTTTTGTACCACTGCCTCGTGCTTGCTTTAGGCCATATAAACTTTTCGTAAGCTTATATACAAGGTTTTCTTTTCCTAAAACCTCAAAACCTTTCGGCTGCTCCATATAAATTTCTTCATTTTGATCACCATGAAGAAATGCTATCTTGACATCCATTTGTTCAAGCTCCAAATTCAAAATGGCTACAAATCCAAGGATGATACAGATTGAAGTCAATTTTACAACTGGAGAAAATATTTCATCAAAGTCAATTCCCTTTTTCCGTAGGAATCCTTTGACTACTAACCGACTTTGTGCTTCACCACCTTTCCGCTTCCATCTTTCTTGAGCTTGGATACCCATTTACTCTTCAGTACCTTATTTCCTTGTGGAAGTTTCACAATCTCATAAGTGTTATTTTTCTGTAGAGAGTTTATCTCTTCGGTCATTGCTTGCAGCCATTTTTCTTTATCCTTATGAGATATAACTTCATGGAAACTCTCTGGTTCTCTATCTTCAGAAAGTAGAATATACTCAGTTTTTGGGTATCGAGTTGATTGAATTTGACCCCATTCAGATCGACGAGGTTGTTGATTATTAGCTTCAGGAGGTGTACCGTCATCGTTCCTCTGTGATGGTTCTATAGTTTACTGAGGGCTTTGTGCCTCCCCCAGCCAAACATCCTCATGTTCTGCTTCTGGTACTGCTTTATGCTCCCCCATTCTATTTGTGTCAAACCGCAATGGTAGTGGATCTGGGCCAACTTCTTGAGCACTGGAACCTCTTTCATAAGATACCATGGGATTTTCAATGTCTTCAGTTGTTTGATTTTCATGGAATACAACATCCCTACTTCTGATCACCGTCTTCTGTATTGGATCCCATAATCTATATCCAAATTCTTCATCTTCATAGCCTATGAATATACATGGTATAGTTCTACCATCAAGCTTCTTCCTGAGCTCCTTGGATACATGTGCATGTGCTAAACAACCGAATACCCTTAAGTGAGAATATGAGGGATTCTTACCAGAACATATTTTCTCTGGAACCTCAAAATTCAATGGGGCTGATGGTGACCGGTTGATTAGGTAGCAGGCGGCGCGAACAGCTTCTCCCTAGAATGGCTTAGGCAGCTTTGTCATACTGATCATACTTCTGACTCTTTCCATAATTGTCCGGTTAATTCTCTCGTCTACTCCATTATGTTGTGGGGTGTGTGGGACCGTTTTCTCATGTCGAATCCATTGTCTCTTGCAATAGCAATCGAACACCTTGGAAGTATACTCGCCTCCATTATCTGAGCGAATGCATTTTAATTTCTTTCTCGTTTCACGCTCTACCATGGCATGAAATATCTTGAAATAATCAAAAGCCTGGTCCTTTGTCTTTAAGAAGTACACCCACACCTTTCGAGAAGCATCATCAATAAAAGATAGAAAGTACCTATTGCCGCCAAGTAATTTCTCCTCCATGGGACCACAAATATCAGAGTGTACCAGACTGAGTAACTCTTATTTTCTGGTTGAAGAAAATGTAAAAGAGACTCTATGTTGCTTTCCGAATAAGCAATGATTACAAGTGTCTAAAGCAACATTTTTGTCCATTCTAATAAGCTGCCTTTTTGTTAGAATTGATATCCCCTTTTCACTCATGTGATTGAGTCTCTGGTGCCACAGGTTTTGAGATGCCTCTTTTTCCATAACATTGAGGTTGTCTGAATATAACTTCACATGATTTTTATATATAAGTTGCCACAAATATGTCCTCGAGCGAGAATTATAACAACTTTCAGCAATTTCCATGTGCCTTTTTCGAAATAACTTTCATAGACCTGTTTGTCAAGAGCTATACCTGATATTAGGTTTAGACAAAGAAATGGCACATGACGTACATCCTTCAATATCATTGTAATCCCGATATTTGTTTGTATTTTGATATCACCAATTCCAACTATCTCACAGGAAGAAGTATTCCCCATCTTCACTACTCGAAAGTCTCCTGCTTTATATGTTGTGAAGAAATCTTTTCGGGATGTGGCATGGTATGATGCTGCAGTATCTACCACCCATTCATTGTCTTCTTGACTTGAGACATGAAGGCATGTCTCTTCTTGGATGGAACAAATGACTACCTCTCCATGTGTAGTGACTAATGCATCTCCATCCTTCTGCTTCAACTGCTCCTTCCCCTTCTACAAATTTTTGTATTTCTTCTTTAAATGGCCCTTTATTCCACAGTGGTAGCACGCATATGATGACTTCCTACCATCTGTGGATTTTTCCCTACTCTTTCTTCTGCCTCTCCTCTTATCTTGACTTCTTTCTTGTTGTCTCCCTCTTTCTATAAGAAGGGCATGTGACTCACCATGATCGATATCCTTTCTTCTGGCTTCTTCATTAAATAATTCATCTTTAACCATAGACATAGTCAGATTTCCACTAGGAGCTGAATTACTAAGAGAGACTATTAGTGTCTCCCAGCTATCAGGAAGAGAATAAGAAATTGTAGGGCTTGCATCTCATGCGCAAGCGGCATGTCAACAGACGATAATTGATTTATCAAGCTCTGAAACTTACTAGTATGTTCGGCAAATGAAGTTTTGTGCTTTAACTTCAAATTTACCAAACGCCTCATCAACAAGGCTTTGTTCCTGGCTGTCTTGGCTTGAAACATCCCTTATAACTTCACCTAGAGTGCATACGTATCTGTCTCCTGTGCAACATGATGAAAAATACTATCGTCAATCCATTGATGAATTTAACCGATAATTTTTCTGTTTAATTTCTTCCACTTTGTTTCTTTGGTGGAATCGGGGTTCTTACCCTTAGCTTCTATGGGATCAAACAAATCCTTACAACTGAGGAGATCTTCCATACGAGGTCTCCACAATGTGTAATTTGTGGCAGTAAGCTTTATCATAGCTCCAGATGATGATGACTCTTCCATTATATCTTTAAAATGTCTTGGTCAAAATTTTGGAGGAGAATCTCACCAAACATACCTCACCAACACGTCCGGAATGGTGAAAAAGGGTAGGATTGACTCTTCTTGGGTCAAAATAGGGCCTCCAGATTTTTTTTTAAAATTTACACCAAACTATTGGGGTTAAATTGAAAATATACCGAACTTTTTGGGCAGATATATAATTCCAGTAACTTCAGGGATTATTTCTGAAATTTATGATAACTGGGCGCTGATTAGACGCTGACT